>JAJOZX010000899.1:407500-967500 GCA_023014485.1 Bathynomus jamesi | reverse complement strand
GAGTTATTGAAACTTAAACTCTCTAATGGCAATTCACATGATTAAGGTATTTTTTTTTTTTTTTTATAATTTTGGATAATGTTAGGGGTTAGGTTAGGTTTGTTGGTTAATATTTGGCTGGACACAGGGACTAATGAGAAGTTGTGTTTCACTAGCACTATTTTTCATGCTCTTTACGATGGTACTAATCATTTTTTGTAGAAATGCAAGATTATAGAAAAATTACAAGTTACATTTCTATAGTGAATATTTCCTATTTTGGCTATAATATACTTTTTTTTCATAAAATATTTTTTTGATTAGGCTATTTTTTCGCTACTCTGCGACTTAATTAATTGGTTAGTTTCTGTTCTATCTTTTTTTGTTTCTAATTAGATTCAGTTTGGTCGTGTTTATGATAGAATTATGACGTGCTATTTGTGTGATTTCTGACTTTTGAGAACTTGATTCATCATGTGCCCTAGATGAAGAGAAAGCATTGGATGTTTTTATCAATTGCGGCGTTATTCTCTCATCCTTAACTTGCCCAAAATGTGACAATGAGTGCCTAATACGAAAAGATCAGAAGATATTTAGATGAAATAACCAATATTAACCTGTTAGGCCAACTGAATGCTCGGTTAGGTCAACTGTAGACCCTTGATGATTGGTTAGGTTCAGTAATGATATTTTCATTAATTTAAATGAAAATAACATGGCCTGAAGTTGAAATAATAAATACATTTTTCTAGTATCTTTTGGTATGCTCTGTGGTTAGGTTGTTATCTTGGTTAGGTTAGTTAATTTAGTTAGGTTAGCTAATTTTTTATCAGAATTACTTTTTCCTGGTGTAGTTTTCTCTGCTTTGTTGGAATTTGACACACATTTCTTGCGCAAATGAGTAAAAACACTCCATATTTTGGAATAGAAAAAAAAATAGTTTCTATTCATTTGCACAAGAAATGGGGGTAATTTTTTACTATCAGTCCGGTCTCTTCAATTCCCATAATTTATAGATCAATGGATTCGTTATTACACCAGGAATGCGATTTGGATAGTCTCAAGTGAGGGAACTGGCCCAAAACTAAGTTAGGACACCAAGTTTGTTTTGGGGTATAAGTGTGAAAAAATACCCTAAAATGCGGGTAATTCCTTCAGTAGAGACTATCTAGGGCGCATTCGCGATGTAAAAACGAATCCATTGATATATAATTATGGAAATTGTAGAAACAACCAACATAAGTGACCTAAAAGGTATATATATATATAGTAAAACGAACATTGTATATATTCACTGTATATTTATATATACCGTAAAACTATACTAACCTAACCTAACCTAATTTTAGGTACTACTCTTACCTATGGCAACGAAATACTTTTCTGTTTTTTATCGAACACACACTTATTACCACAAACAATATCTTCCTTGTTTTTCTTAGGGCAAATAAATTCTTTTAGCAATACACCGTGTTTTACATAAAAATTAAATGCAGCCTCTTCATCATCAAAAAATTTGCATGAAGTTAAACACAGTGAATAATTACAACCGTCGCCATCGTGACACTAAAATCTTATGAGTTTAAGTCAAACCACCCAATTTTGTTAGCGGTACCTTCCTAACCTTTGTGGGATCAGCCATTTTATCACTCCCAAAAACATGATCCTCGATTTTATCGCTCAAAAAAATAATTTCTTAACATTAATTTTATAGCTTTAATCGGCATTTGCCTTCATATTGTACTTAATAAAAGTTTGTTTAAAAAATGTAGAGAGTCTTATGGTAAACTTTATTTTCAGTTTCCAGAGACCGGACTGATAGTAAAAAATTACCGAAATGGGTATCAGATTCGAACAAAGCAGAGAAAACTACACTAGAAAAATGTAATTTTGATAAAAAATGTAGCCCCTGTGTCCAGCCAAATATTTACCAGTTTGTTAGAGTTATTGAAGCTTAAACTCTCTAATGGCAATTGATATGATTAAGGTATTTTTTTTTTATTTTTTTAATTTTGGATAATGTTAGGGGTTAGGTTAGGTTAGGTTTGCAGCACATTGAAAATCATTAAAAACCAGCTTTTAAAACTTTCTACCAGAGACCAGTTAATAGTAAATATTTACCTATTTTTCTTGCATAATTTGATGTGCTTTATTCAAATCTAAGCTTCATTTGTTGTGCAAATTTCTTAAAATATGATTAAAATGCAAGTTCTCATAATAAAATACATCAGCCAGTTTGATAGCATAGGTTCAATTTTGGAACATTTGCACAAATTAAGCTTAAGAGTTGAATAAAGCACATCAAATTACACTAGCAAAATATACTTTTTTGATAGAAATGCAGGTCATGGCATTACTGCATAATTACGCGAATTTGAAACCAATATTTTGCAAAATTTGATTATAAAATATAGGCTAACTTTAGATCATTTATGACTTGGATAATCTCGATAGGGCCGAATATTTTCATGTTTTCCAAATGTAGTGATAAAGGAACCTGTAATTTTCTTCGGGACAAAGATCGGAAATAGTTAGGGTCTTATAGCAGACCTACATTCTAACTAGCTATAACCTAGCCCATAAGTAGGGTAGGTTCTGCTAACATTTGACGAATCTTTAAACGTTCAGAATTTAAAAGCTTCATTTAACCATACACTCATTCAAAACCTCAACATTTACTTTTAAAATCACCCAATGAGTTAGGCTAACGTTTCGAAATTGAGCCTAACTGCACTGGCCACCTTTTCTAAGAATTTGGTTGGTTTTCCCTTAAAAAGTTCTAAATGTCCTTCAGAATTTTTTTTTTTTTTTCAATTAATGAATCTTCACTCCTAATATCTTTGAAAGATGCATCATGGACACTTAAAAATCATATCTTCATAAAGAGATGCGAGATATTTAAAAATGAATATTCCAAATAAGCTGTAGATGCGTACCTCGTAAACAAAATACAAAATGTGTTTATGTATCTAATTTGTCTAATCTAATTTGTTTGCAAATTTTATATAATCTTAAAAAGTAGAAACTTTTGATTAAATTCTAAATATTAATGATGATGATAAAGTGCCCTGCCCATTAGCAGGTCCATATCATGACTTCCTCCAGGCTGCGGAAGAATATCAACCTGACTGTATAGTGAAGACTGGAAATTTCCCTGCAGAGCGGTGCCCCCCCCCCCCCATAGCACTGTGATGTATGAAAGACTCATTATGTTCACTTGCCTCATAGACACCTTTAAATGGGAGACCCTGAATGGGTGTACATTCAAATATTCTACACAGTCTTTACAGTCCCACCTACTCCTTTTATCTTAATTGTAGAGCTTGTATTATATTATTCAGGTTATAGCTATATAGATCCATGTAAAACTTCTTGTGATGAGATAATCATATGATGTTTACAATTAGTACAGTAGTGGTATGATGAATGATCCATAAGATCCGAAGTTTTGAAGTTAATGTACAGCTTAGTAGATGTGTGACAATCTGCAATTTGCAGAGATCAATTGGATCTTAATTTTGCATGTAACTGTATTTTTGGTTTGTTTATATTAACAGTGGAGCCACCCAGATGGGCCGAAGGGCCCCTAGTGTGCCCACTATAAATTTTTTACCATGAGGGAAGAGAGGAATCACTCATGGTTTGGACTTGCTCCTCTGGTGCAGGGCCGAGTTCTCACATTCCATGTACCAGCCCTGATCCAACCTTTATGAGCAGTGCCGTATTAAGGATTTTTCGGCCCTGGGGCCAAAATATTTTTGGGGTCCCTCAACAAGACAAATCTTCGAGTCATGTCAGTTAATAAAACCATTTATTTCTAAATCAAATAATGCAAGTTTTACACAAATACAAAGCTGCTACAATTACACCAAACCAATTACACAACTACAAGTCCACTACTAATCTACCAAAGTTGGTCACAAAATCATCCACCACCAGTATACAAAAGTTTTTTGAGCTGCTTTATATCACTAAATTTTCCAGTCACAAGCTCAGTATTTAAATTCTGCAAAATATTCTTTTCTATGCATAACAATGACAGACTCTGTAACTTCTTTTAGGTTAGCATTTGACCTTTAACATTTTTAATCATGCTCAAATGAGAAAAAGAACGCTCCGCAATTGCATTTGACATCATCAAACACAAATAAATGCGATAAGCAATGAAAGCATTTGGGAAAACAGCCCTCAATTTGTGAATTTCCTGTAGTACTCCTAATGGGCGAGTGTCAGCTAAAGCGTTTTGTTTGACAAACAGTACGAAATGCTGAAATTCAAATGGGAAGCTGTCCTCAAAATCATTTGGATAATGGACTAGCCAGATTTTTTGTTGCTTTTGATGAAGTTAGTTGAGATATATTGTTGAGCATTCCAAATTTATCATTGATAGCATTATAAACATCGGCCCCTAAAACAGCTGGACCCTGGGGCCTGGCCCCCCCTTAATACGCCACTGTTCATGAGGATCTCGCAAGTTGACGACATGAGAGACCCCACTTCCTCTCCTGCCAAAAGCGGCACCGCGTTGACTGCTGGTCCCGTTTACGTCGTTTGCTTCATTTATAGCCATTTGAAGAACCATCATGATTTGACTTCGGAATATACTGAGATGGTTTCCCGTTGCTTTTTTCAGGTTTTTTTTTTCAGGGTTTACTCCCTTGGCCCTTCTCTCTCCTCTTATATTATTTCATAAGAAATTATTGTGGAGAAGCTATTCTGACTGCCCTCACATGATGTTATGTCGTTCCATATGAAGTATCTAAATATTAAGTGGAACATTAAAAAATTACAGAATGTTATACTAACATTCATCAAGGCCGTAGCCAAAGCTTAAAAACAGACGAGGCGAAAATAGCCCTACTAGGGGGTCCGGGGCCATGCTCCTTCAGATTTTTTTAATCCTAGCACAAAATCATGCACTTTGAGCGTATGGTAACTGAGAGTGAATTGGACAATAATAACTTTTGCCTAAAAAGCGCTGGATTTGTACGACTCTAGGTAAAATCGAATTTTTGTACTTAATAATTAATAATAATAATAAATTATTGATTATTTTATATATAATTTTATTAATTATAATTATAATTATTTATTATTAAATTAATAATAATTAATAATATAATTTGTACGAGACAGGTAAAATCCTATTTCTGTCAATTTCCTCAGATTTCCTTTGAAATTCAATTTCCTCATTCATTCAAAATGTCCGTTAAGCCAGACGAAGCGGCTGCCTCCTTCTGCCTCAACGTGGGGCTACAGGTATGTTCATGAATACTATATATTTCATGGGGTACGTTGTGGCTATGTCGAAACACAGCTTCTCGTAGATCAACGAAGTGTACTATCCTGTTATCTTCCCAATCCCACCAATAAGTTTAAAATATTTATTGATTATTCAAAAAAAAAATTTTTTAGATAACCAAAGAGCATTTATATACTCCATAGGCATATATAATAGGGTGAATAAAAAACCTAACCTATCAAAAAAAAATTTGGTGGAGAAATAACAGGATAGGTTAAATTAGGTTAGGTTTTTATTCACTTTATTATGGAGTATATAAATGCTCTTTAGTTATTTATTTTAATAATCAATAAATATTTCTAAACTTATTGGTGAGGAGACGACGATCTACAGATCTACAGAAGCTAAGGCTAACAAAGACCCTAAGATCCACTCAAAGGTTAGCCCGAGAGAAAGGAAAGAGTAGGGGGTTAAGAGAAGAGAAGAGAATAAGGGGTTAACCCTTTAATGACGGATGGTACCTTAAGGTCCACCAGAAATAATAATATAAATTGTACTACAATGCCTCGTTTCTATAAATGTTTCTACATGTTTATATATAGATGTCATTTAGTTGTTGAGAAAGGAACCCAAAGTGTGTATCATTTCAGTGACTAGTTACTAAAATATTTAGTTTTGAATAACAATAAAACCTATACGTTCTGGTAACAAGAGTGACCGCATATGCTGCGGACTAGTCCTTAAAGGGTTAAGGAGGAACACCTATCACTCGTGGGTTAACATTCATTCAGAAAAAGAGAAAAAAGACTCACAATCATCATCCGCCGGCCACTGCCGACAAGTCAGAAAAATAGTCGGAGAGAATAGAAGAGGGGTGAAAGATGAAAAGAAGTAAAATAAGAACGCTTACAAACCATGCAAACAGTCTTAACTCACTGTCATACCATGCAAACTACAAACATGCAAGAGAGTTACAAACATGCAAAGTAAGGAGAGGATAAGAAAAAAAAAGTAGGTAAAGTTAAACAAAAAGTGGGTTAGTTTACGCTACGAGCTACATCTACGTTCGTGTTAGTCTATTTTTATTTTTTTTTATTAATAATTTTATTGCTGGCATCACACGCTGGCATGTCACAAGCTGGCATTTATCGTCAACAGACTCATCCTCGACCACCACCACTAGAGCTCCTGTTGCTAATTGTTTTTTTTTTTTATTTTAAACAACGCTAATATTTTTAAAATGTCTGTCAAGACGGTTCTTAAACACATTAACGCTGGTAGAGTTCACGACGGGCGCGGGAGGATTATTCCATTTATCAGTTACTTTAAACGTAAAACGTTTTTAGCGATGTTAGTAATGAAACGTCTGCCACGCAACTTAAATCCGTTATTATGAGTATTACTATTATCGAAAGTGAACAATTTGTCAAAATTTACGTTATCGATGTTATTAACGATTTTGAAAACTTCAATAAGCTCCCCGCTTAATCTCCTAGTTTCGAGTGAATACAGGTCTAACTTTAATCCTATCTTCATAAGGCTTGTTGCGCAATGACGGAATTAGTTTCGTGGCACGACGCTGAACCCTTTCTAACTTATCAATATCCTCACGCAAGTACGGGCACCAAACTGAACGGCATATTCTAAATGAGGCCTGACTAGGGACTTGTAAAGAGGCAATATAATATCCTTCGATTTAAATTCGAAATTACGCGCTATGAAGCCTAACATCCTATTAGCTTTTGCACAAGACTCCAGGCACTGGTTCCTAACCTTTAAATCCTTAGATACGAGTACGCCTAAATCTACTTCCTCGTCAACGCTCGCTAACTCCCTATCATCCATCGTGTACGTGTAATTATTGTTCCGAGAACCTACATGCAAAACTTTACATTTGTCTACATTAAATTGCATCTGCCACTTATCCGTCCACTCCATAATCCTATTTACATCGTCTTGGAGCCTATTTCTATCGTCCTCGTTAACAACCTTACCGCCTATTTTAGTATCGTCCGCGAATTTTGACACGTTACTAGTCAATCCTACATCTATGTCGTTAATGTAAATTACGAATAGCAATGGGCCTAACACTGAACCCTGTGGGACACCGCTACCTACATCCAACCACCCCGATTCACTACCGTTAACTACCACCCTCTGCCTCTTAGCACGAAGCCATTCTTCTAACCAGTTAGCTACCTGACCGCGTATACCGTGCGCTTTGACCTTCGCAATTAATCTCCTATGCGGAATTGTATCGAACGCCTTTTTAAAATCTAAATAAATAACGTCAGCCGCTCTATGCCAATCGTATTCGCGCACTATTTCGTTATAAAATTCTAACAAATTAGTTAAACAAGATCTATGGCGTCGAAACCCATGCTGACTACTATTAATCAAATCTCTACTTTCTAAGTGATCGATGATACGATCCCTAATTACGGATTCCAAAAGTTTACCTACAATTGACGTTAAGCTAATGGGCCTATAATTACTAGGTCCCGTGCGGTCGCCTTTTGTAAAAATGGGCGTGACGTTAGCTAATTTGAAGTCTTCAGGAATAATCCCCGTTTCGAATGACTGATTAAAAATCTTCGTTAAGAGGCCTACGATAACGTCTTTCAAATGTCTTTGATAAAAAGCGTCAGGGCCTGGAGCTTTGCTAACTTTTAGCCTATCGATATAATGCGCAATCTCAGCCTCGTAAACAGTTATTTCATCCAAAATAGTCTCGCTACTAAATGGAACGATATCGTCCACGTCGGGGACATTATTTACGTCTTCTACGGTAAAAACTGTCGCAAAAAAGTTATTGAAAATACCCGCCATCGCTTGAGCGTCAGAAGTCAAAGCGCTGAATTTGGGTTGTACTTGGATGGGTGACCGACTGACTGTCCTTTACGTCCAGACTATGAGCGACCCGTGGATCGGATCCCGGAAAAACATGATTTAATAATGATGAAATTCCTTTGATAACTTACTTGTTGCTTATAATACCACAGCCTACCAATATCTAGTCAGTCTAGAATTGCGTTATAACATGCATAGAATTTTGTACAAAAGATTTTGAACAGATAATTTTAAGACAGTGGGACTTTTAACATCAACTTTAAGCTCACGAATCACTGAGATTTTAAAAGCAGGGTAAAACTTTATAATTTAGATAAAGCTCGTATCTTCAGATAAGCAACGATGGTGACGTCTGCTGATATGAAAATGTGGGCGTGGCTTTTGTGGCAGGTAGGCTTTTGTCTCCTCGAGTAGCTGAGTAGGTTGTCCTTGTCCTAAACTCCTAATTATTTTATTATATATGTTTAAGGCATTTCTAGAAGAGATAACTCGTTTCTACACCCTGTAGAAGGTAAGAACAGTTGGTAAAATGGGGCGGGGGGGTAGGTTATTATTATAATTTTGTAAAATTTAAGAATCCAGAGCCAATAATAATAATAATAATAACGTAACCCCCCCCACCGTTTTACAACTGTTCTTGCCTTTTACAGGGTGTAGACACGAGTTCTCTTCTAGAAATGCCCTAAACATATATAATATAATAATAATAGTAATTAGAACCTAGTCTAATAGAGGCCCAGCTACTCAAGGAGGCAAAAGCCTACTTGCCTAGGCCTAAAAGCTAGCTTCTATGTGCTGTGCATAATGCTTCTCATTACTATTCTTAATTTTGTTGTTCTTAGGAAACTATCAGGAGTGCTTTAATATTTAATATGGTATTAAGGCCTAAATAATCCTGAAGGACTTGGACTAATTGGGTACTTACATTATATTAGGTTGGCTAGGTTGTCTTAATTGTGGCTAAAAAAATTTTTTATTTAATATATATATATATATATATATATACACACACTGTATATATATATATATATAATTTATAATTTATTTATTTATTTTACACCTACTAAAACACTTCCTACAAAACTTTAAACTGTAAATAAGCGAGTCATTTAATGTTCAGACATCTCGACACTATCAAATTATATCTGTTTTAACAAAGAATATTGGAATACTTAATATGTAACTGAATGACGTATGTACACAGCTTTGTAATCGGAAAAAATATCTATGACGTCATTACATCAGTTGCATCATGAGTGTAAGCCGAGTATCACCGACTCTCTCTGATCTGCATGTGGATAGTAAAGGTTTGCCAAATGCAGCTTCATAAAGTTGGAACCACTGACTTTGGATGTGAAGCTTAAAATTTTGATGGCTGTGTTATTTTGTAAATTTATTTACCGACTTTCTTTTTCTCGATTTAAGAAACATATATAAAATCAACAAGCCAGGTGTGACTAGATATAGGTAGACTTTGAAAATATAATTACCAAGTCTCTTCATAAAGCTCCATTTCATTCATACAGATTCACCCTCCAAATGACTCACAGTACCCTTTCACATAAGCATTACAAATTACAAATTTAATTCATGAGACTCTCAGTGTCATTTAACAGTGTTAAGTCGAGGTGGATGCACGTGAAACTGGAATGGCTGGTAATTTTGGATTAGAGCCAGAATTTTTTACAAACTGTGCTTCGTAAGTTGTAATAGAATTCAGATTAGGAGAAACAAAAAATGTTGTGTAGAGTATGGTAACCGTCAATATTTTCTAAACGCAAGTTGTAGGTGTCATAAGGCTCGATTGAGAGATTACAGTAATTCAGCCTTTATTACGCAAAAAACTTCAACAACATAATTCTGAAACAGAAAAATATAGCATTAGATACAGTAGCGGGTAAAAACAATAATACACCTTTAAACAGATAACATCAGATACTCTATACCGAAATCACCACATTCTCCCACACATGGAAAAGTAACTTCATAGAATAATAGTAAATGCTAAATGTAATTATAAATTCAGGCGATTCGGTTGGCGCCTCACACG
Organism: Bathynomus jamesi; assembly: GCA_023014485.1. Classification (NCBI taxonomy): domain Eukaryota; kingdom Metazoa; phylum Arthropoda; class Malacostraca; order Isopoda; family Cirolanidae; genus Bathynomus; species Bathynomus jamesi. The sequence continues at coordinate 957,379 of JAJOZX010000899.1, read as the reverse complement.
TTGAGACCTGCGCAGTGCAATCGGTTCTGGTACGGGAACGTGATCGGTCTGTTCACCGGCGCGCAAGCAGTCTTGGACGGCGTCTTCAATAATGATAGGTTCCTCAGGACAGTCCGTAGGCTCGTTACTACTCTGTGGCTGCGGTTGGTCGTGAGAGTCTGGATGAGGCGTGACAGAGTGTTCAGAGCGTGTAGATTCAGACGATGAAATGCCGCGTGGTGCTAGGTCTCTCACTGACACAGTACTCTCTTTACCGTTAGCCAGGCGTATACGGGCATAATGAGGACTTGCTTCAAGAACTTCCGCTTCCACGACCAGAGGATCGTATTTAGAACTACGCACATGTTGCTTAAGGAAAACCTTGCTGCCAGGAAGGTACAGTACAAACTGTAGAAGAACGCCTAGCATAGGTAAACAGACGCTCATGAGGTGTACAATTAGTAGACGTACACAACAATGACGCACCGAGTGGAGAGCATCAGTAAGAACGAGTTCCCAGCTGTTAACAGGCAAATTGCGAGATTTTAGAGCTAATATTATAGTCTTCCATATTATGCCATTATATCTCTCACATTGTCCGTTACCCTGTGGGTTGTAGGGAGTTGTTCTGCTAGTGCCAATGCCACGAGAGAGTAGAAAGTTCTTTAGCTCTTGAGACATAAATGCAGTACCCCTGTCCGAATGTACGTAAGCAGGCATACCGAACAATGCAAATATTTGATAGAGACAACGAATTACAGTTTGAAACATCCTTGCAAGCAAAAGCGAATGGGTAACGGGAATATTCATCAATAACAGTAAGTAAATACTTGTTAGGAGAAACTGACGGTACAGGACCCTTAACATCCATTGAAAGCCGCTCAAACGGTTGAGTAGCCTTTATTATAGGCGTTAAGTTAGGCTTGTGAAATCTCGGTTTGCACTCAGAACAGACCGGGCAGGCTGCAGTGGTACGCCGCACTTCTTCAACAGAAAATGGAAGGTTACGCGATCGGACAAAATGATACATCCTAGTGACACCGGGATGACACAGGTCGTTATGAAGTTTAGTTAGTACATTAGAGTCCACAGCAGAGCAAAACACGCGTGAGAGTGCATCAGCCGCTACATTATCACGTCCAGGACGATACTGAATGTCAAAATCAAAGCATGCCAATTCCAATCTCCAACGTAGAATTTTATAATTTTTTATCTTACTGTTGTGTTTTTGATCCAGCATGAACGAAACAGATTTTTGGTCAGTGATTAGAGTAAAGTGTCTGCCAGTTAAATAATGTTTCCATTTACGGAGTGCCTCTATTATAGCCAAAGCCTCTTTTTCAACAGCCGGATAGTTTCACTCATTGTTATTCAATGATTTCGAGAAAAAGGCAACCGGTTTTCCTTCTTGGCTCAAGGTAGCTGCCAGACCAGAATCAGATGCATCGGTTCCTATAACAAGAGGTATGTCATCTCTGATAGTTTGAACAACAGACTGCAATATATCATGCTTCAGGTTAGAAAAAGCTAGTTTAGCATCCTCACACAATGGAAAAGATTTGGCCTCAGCCAATGATCTAATTTTACTCGAGTAGTTTCGGATCCACTGAGAGTAATAAGACAATAGCCCCATGACACGCTTCAGAGCTTAACATCATGAGGAACGGGAAGGTCCATTAGGGGCTGTAGACGGTCAGGGTCGGGCCTGATACTACCATCAGATATAAGGTAACCAAATAATTTAATAGATGTAACGGAGAAGACACTTTTCGTGATGTAACGGAGAAGACACTTTTCGTCATGTTGAGAGTCAAGCCAAACTCATCGGCAGCATTCATAAATCGTTTCAGATTCCGATCGTGCTCGTCCTTGTCATGCCACATATAGTGATGTCATCCAGGTAAGCAAAGGTATCTGTCAACTGATAACGGGATACAAAATCGTCCATGATTCTTTGAAAACATGCTACACCATTCTTAACACCGAATGGAATACGACAGAATTCATACAGTTTTGAACCTGATTGAAAGGCTGTCATAGGTTTGTCATTATCACTTATAGGAATTTGATGATACGCGCTAGTTAGGTCAATAGTACTGTAACAGCGATACTGAGAAATTTTACCGACGAGGTTGTCCACTCGAGGTAGAGGGTAAGCGTCAAGGTATGTGTATTTGTTAATTGGCTGGGAATAGTCTATTACCATTCTCTTACGAGTTTCTCCACTCACAACAAACGCTTGTGCTAGCCATGGAGAAGTGCTAGGTTGAATAATGCCTTCTCTCAGTAGGCGGTCGATCTCGGCCGCAATGAACTTCTCATCGTCGGGGGAACATCTTCTAGATTTCGTTGCAATAGGAGTGCAATCTTCAGATTGATTGCTGAATAGCGACGGAGAGCTTTGTTTTACAGAAGCCAGCCCACAGATGTTGAGGGATGGTTTACTTCCTCCAAATTTAACGTTGACGTCTTCATTAAGGACAGGAAGTCATGACCAAGGACAACGTCAGCACACAGATTCTCCATTAGGAGGAGGTTCGATTCAGGATACTCCAATCCCCTCACTATTAGGGTTGCCTTACAGAATTCCTTAATTGCGGAACTGAATGAGGTAGACGCCATATGTACACTGCTGGAACACGGATACTGTTTTAAGTTCAATTTATGCGCCGTTTCTTGAGATATAAAACTCTATGAACTACCTGTATCAACTAAAGCATTTAACAAATGTCCATCGACCGATATATATATAATATATATATATATATATATATATATATATATATATATATATATACAGGGTGGGCCGTAAGTTTCCATACATAGGAAAAATTAAACGTTTGTTTTTATGTTTCAGATACCCTAAGAATATGCGTGTAAGATCTTGTTTACTGATGAAGCAAATGTTTACGTCAATGGAGAGGTTAATCGGCAAAACATACGTTATTGGAGTAATGCTAACCCTAACTGGCTGAGTCCGACGAAGATGCAAGGTGCCGGTAAAGTGATGGTGTGGGCGGGATATGGGGTGACAGAATTATTGGACCAATTTTTGTCAGTGGAAATCTTAATGCCGAAAGGTATCTTAACATGTTGCAAGAAGAGATTTTCCCATCCCTGCTAAACGAGGAAGGTAACTTCCCAGTTTACTTCCAGCAAGATGGAGCTCCACCTCATTATGGTCTTCACGTGCGTCGGTATTTGGATCAGCAGTTTCCGGATGCTTGGATTGGTCGGCGTGGTCCTGTGGAGTGGCCTCCCAGATCCCCAGATCTCACCCCCCTTGATTTCTATCTTTGGGGGCACTTGAAGGCCATGGTGTATCAGAAAAGATACGAGACATAAATCATCTAAAGGAACGTATCACCAACGCCATTACAAGCATAACGTCAACTGTGCTAATGCGTGTTCATCAACAGTGGGGAACACGTATTGAAATGTGTTTTCAAAACAATGGCAACCATGTAGAGCATATTATATAAATAAAAATGGTTGTCCATGAAATTTTTTTTATTTTTCCTATGTATGGAAACTTACGGCCCACCCTGTATATATATATATATATATATGCAAATAACTGCAATGACCGCGCAGTATATAAATGAATAGAAACGACATAAGTATTAAGGAACGTTTCTGCACACGAGGAGGAGAGATAACGAAATAATGAAAAATGAGGCGGTTCGCCTCATTTTTCATTATTTCGTTATCTCTCCTCCTCGTGTGCAGAAACGTTCCTTAATACTTATGTCGTTTCTATTCATATATATATATACTCGATTTAGATAAACACGATGGAGTAGCCGCTGATATAGACGCCAGAACTGGACTATCCATTGTAGCCGAAGCACTGACAGCCGCAGAACGGCACACCTTCATGAAATGACCCTTCTTCTGGCATCTATTACACAATGCATCACGGGCAGGACACCTACTGCGTGGATGGCGACGGTTCCCGCAAAAGTAGCACTTCTGATCAGCTTTAACGGTTGTGGCTATAACTGAAGTATCACTAGTATTAACTGACGAGTCATGGTCCTGCATATCAGGGTTACCCTTTGATTGAATAGAGGTCGAGGCTGCAAGTTGAGAAGGCAGTTCAGAATAACAATCAGCATTGCGCTGGGCTAATTCTAATGCTCGCGCTTGGTCGATAGCAGATGAGAAGTCCAGCTTCTTGTTTTCTAGAAGTCGTTGTCTGATTGAAGTTGACAAGGGACCGTTAATGAAAGCGTCGCGAGTATACTCTTCTTGATGTTGCTTGGCAGTTACAGCTGTAAAGTTACAATCAACAATCAGTTTGTTCAAAGTTCGAACGTAGTCGTCGATAGATTCGTCGGGTAGCTGGCGCCTGCTGGCAAGGAGGTGCCGAGCAAAAACCTCATTCTTTGGCTTAATATACGTAGCGTGTAGAAGTTCAATGGCTTCATCATAGGTCTGACACTGAGAAATGTACTCAAATACATTATGTGAAATATAATTGATGAGTACGTCTAACTTGCTAGGAGTAGTGCCAGTAGCAGATGCAGCGTCAGCAGAGGCAGTGCCAGTTACTGCAGTAGTAGTAGTGGTGATGGTCCCGATGAAGTTTGTGAAGGTTCGGAACCAGTGTTTCCACAGTTGGGCTCCATCCGGTGCGTTTGGACTGGCATCAAAACGTTCAGGGCGCAAAATCCGATCCATGCTTCAGATAATTTTGTATAATAAATTGTCATAAGGCTCGATTGAGAGATTACAGTAATTCAGCCTTTATTACACAAAAAACTTCAACAACATAATTCTGAAACAGAAAAATATAACAGATACAGTAGCGGATAAAAATAATAATACACCTTTAAACAGATAACATCAGATACTCTATACCGAAATCACCACAGTAGGTTATCGTATATTCATTTTAGTATGACAGCTCATAAATGAGACGAGGTGACTTAGTAATTATATTAGACTGTATTCATACTCTGCATTTTCCGTGAACTCCTGTTCCAAATGTGTTTTCTGAAAATTCTTTTGACAGTGTCAGCGCTTTTGGAACAAACATGCCTCGTGCTTGGTGTTTTTTTGAGGAACTCCTTGTTCCAATGTTCCATTTCCGATTGATTGAAGGTATAAGGAACAAATTCCGGAAGTTTCATAAAACACAGATAAATATTAAAATAATCTCCCCACAACATATAAAAAGACTCAAAACAAATTTAGTTTATTTATATAAATAAAAACATCTTTATTGCGGATCATTCACAATCCATAGCCACTTAACCTAACATACAAGTACAATCTTATGTATTATACACTGAACTTAATACAAAAATAAGGCCAACATAGCCACTTAACCTGCATACTGGCATACTGTTTGATTAATTGTCTAACAATGTTATGTATATTGTTATTACACATCTTATAACACTTATAACACATACAACACTTATTATAACATAGCCACTTAGTATAACAACTTAATATGCATATATAATCTTTGCTACATTACAAAAATAAGGTATTGTAAACCAGCAGTTGTCTGAACCAAGACTGCCATATACGTGAGAGGTACATAGTGTCTGAAGACAGGACATTGTACAATAACATTAGAGATGTTTTGGACCTTAGTAATGAAATTATATATATTCTTCGGATTAACATTTGGCTGGTAGGTAGGTTACGCGTAGTAAACATAAAACTGGCACTGCACCATTTTGGTTCCCTACATAGCATACCATACGAAAAATATTATTATAAGCAACAGAGAGTTTATTCATAGCAGTTTTTGTATAGTTCCACCACAGATGGGACGTATACAGTGCAGTACAGTAAGTTCTAAAAAGATAAGTTTTAACTGATTCTCAACACATACCAAATTCCCTTACTAGCATGTTACCCTGTACATTAGGGCGGCTCGTTTTTACACTTTTTTCGATATTTGATTGGGGGTAGTGCGAAAAAATTGCGATTTGGAGAGAAAATAAAGTGTGTAAAATTTTTTTGATCTACGTCAATACCTTCCGGTGGCGGCGAGTCCTTAAAAATCGAAAAATAGGCCTAAAAACACATAAAAATTTTATATAATTTTATATAATTTTTATATAATGTTCATTGTTCAATGACTGCTATTAATTTATTCAAGCCTATAATAGTGTTCTCAGGGTTGTTTGCACAGAAATATACCGGAATTAACATTTGTATAACATCTTGTTAAAACTTGCTTTAAATCAATATTTTGGATATTTTAACGGCTAGGACGCCACCGGAAGTTATTAACAGATTGTGCTGAAATTTTTATTGTTTATTTTGTAAGTCTTTAAAACCATTTTCCAATCTACCCCGTTAGGCCTATTTTTCGATTTTTAAGGACTCGCCGCCACCGGAAGTTATTGACGTAGATAAAAAAAAATTTACACACTATTTTCTCTCCAAATCGCAACTTTTCCGCACTACCCCCAATCAAATATCGAAAAAAGTGTAAAAACGAGCCGCCCTACTGTACATACAGCTTTTTACGTTGCCTCTCAATATCGAGTTCATCTCGCAGCTCGTGAGTAATATGATAATTACATGACTTAAGTATTTACACGAGTCTTTGACAGGTATAGTCTGACCATTCATTTCAAAAGACCCACCTGATATATGTTTCAATAGATTACACCTAAAAATCAAAATACAACTCTTTGCCCCATTATAGGTGGTCATTTTCTATACCATATTGTTCACATATCTCTAATAGTACTCTCAGCCCATGAGGAGAGGGTGACAGAAGAACAAGGTCATCAGCATACATTAACTGATTAATTTTTTCTTTTCCAATGACAAAGCCAGTACGTGCAGTTTTTAGTTCATTGGTAAGGTCATCCATATATATACAGAAAAGATAGGATGATAATATACCTCCTTGCCTAACACCATTAGTTACCTTAAAACCTGGTGATACAGTGCTTCTCCATCTTACAAACATGGTCTGCTCTGTATACCAGAATGCAAGTATTCTAAGTATATATTTAGGTACCCCTCGACACAAGAGTTTCTTGAAAAGTTTGTGATTGGCAGGTAGCTTCTCTCCGAAAAACAGGAATATACATTGCTACTGGACATCTTGTACTTTAGGATGGCTTCCTTTAGCATATAAATACACATGTCAGTACCATGTTTCACTCTGAAGCCAAACTGATTGTCATAAGTCTGCAAGCAAGTACTTATCCTATTAAAAATGACATATTCTAACATCTTAGAAAGTATACTGGCAAATGCTATTGGCCTATAATTATTCTCATCACAGATACTAGCACCCTTATTTTTAACAACTGGCAACAATACAACTGACAAAATGGATTGTGGCAAGTACCCATGTATCATATAGCTTGTGAAGCGCATTGCAAGCATAGGTATTATACGAGAGCTACAACATTTTAAATGTTCTGCTTGTATGCCATCTAGGCAACAACTTTTGTTATCATCTAATTTAAGAATAGCCTGCCAGATTTCCGAGTCATTAATTAGTAGCTCCTCAGAGTGTTCTACATTTAGGCATATATTTAGTCTATCCTCCCCGAGACGATTAAATAGGGTTTCATAATGATTTTTCCACAGCTCTGCAATGTTTTTTTGCACCATGTACACCCTCTATTACATTTGGCAAGGTAAGATTACTATTGTTAATTTTATTAACCTCCTTCCAGAATTCCCTACTACTGGAAGTATCGCCATTGCCTAATTTTCTGGCTAGAGATTCTCTTCGAAGATTGTCTTCATTTTTCCTTATAAATCTAAGAGCACCCTTGAACCTAGCACGAGTTCTATTTTTCAGTTGGAAGAGTTCCCCCTGCCTAGGTTTCCCCATAGCAACCCATTCCACGAATACATTTTTTGCTACATCATACAAATCAGCACAGTATTCTGACCACCCTGGATTGACATTTACTTCTCCCCATTTTTTATTCTTAAAACTACTTCCACTCGCAGCCTTAATGGCATGTTCAAGCTCACCGTAATACGTTTTTAAGAGATCTATATGTTTTACATCATCACAGGAGGGATTCCTACAAGCCAAAGCTTCTGCAGGAATCCTCACAAGCCTTAGTAGTGCATCAGTCTGCATTGTATAGTAATCTACCTCAGAGTGACTAAGATTTGACCAATTAACCTTATAGTAATCAGCATTATCACAGTCATTGTCTAAGTCAGGTGCTACCATACAATCAAGCCCTACTACAAATGGGATATGTACAATCATCGTACATGTCTGTTTCCTTTTCAGGTCCAAACGGCTGGACCGATTTTTATGAAACTTGGCGACAACACGCTCTAGGATCCCTGGAGTGTTTCTAGCAACTTTTTTTTTTCAGATCGGGTGTCTACCCCCCAAAATTATCCCGTTTTATTCCCCCAAAAAATTTATATGCTAAAACATAAAGCACTTAAATTTCAAGGTTTTGGTCCATTGGTTTTGGGACGTGAAACTCGAAATTTCGATGGTTGCTTTCTTTCGTGAATTTGTTGATCTACTGGCTTTTCTGGCTATTAGAAAAATACAGGGCATACCTAAAGTATTTGACATCCGGGGCAGATCCTTCCTTTGGCACCCCCTCATAAATAACACCAGTACACATTTGAAAACTTGTCGATCGATTTTTACAAACTAGTTGGTGATTCTATATAATTTGAGTGCGCTGATCTCAAAAATATAGTTAGTTTTCCCTATCACGTATGGTTTTCTTACTACAGGGTGTGTCATAAATCCCCCATTTATCCCCAAATGTGAACCATCTTATCGAGACCAACATTGGATTGCACATGCTAAACCATAAATTTTGTTGTTATAGACTACAGTAACGCTTACATAATAATGTAGGGTAAATATATATAACAACCAGTCCCGTTCCCAGCAAAATACTCTCTCCCCTCCCATCAATGGGTGGTTAACATTTGGGGACATATGAGGTATTACAACACCCCTTGTAGCACGAAATCTTTAGGTGATAGAGTAAAACCTAATTAAAGCAGAATTAAATAGCTCCTAGCTCTTGGACAAGCATATTGCTTGTTTATGAAAGAATAAAAAAATAACTGAAAGAAACAAAATATATTTACCTTCTTTACTTGCAAACATTTCAGGACTTATTCCAAAGACTTAAGACTAAGAAGGTAGATCTGACTAATGACGACTAAACCGGTGCTTCTTGATGTTTTCTTATGCTGTGCGTTAGGCTGATCTCGTTGCAGACACCAGCAGTAATCCGCCATCATATTTGTATGCCATCTTCCTTGATATCTTCTTTCCATGGTTTTGATGTCCTGGTGAAATCATTCCCCTTGCTCCTCACTGACATCTCCGAGATTTTCGGGAAAACGGTCAAGATGCGAAAATAAGAAGTGAACTTTCAGGCTCATGTTGCAGCCTAAGGCGCAAAACTTTTAAGCATATTTTCCACCAGTCTTTCATAATTTTGGCTTTTGTAGTTTCCCAAGAAGTTTTCAACAACATCTTTGAAACCAAAGCCATGCTTCTTTTTCTTTATTGGTCATTGTGTTCAGGAAATGATCGTCTGTCAATAACTTTCTAATCTGAGGACCTATAAAAACACCTTCCTTTATTTTCTCGTAGCTAATCTTTGGATATTTTAACAAATGTACTTGAAACACTCACCTTCTCTATTCAATGCTTTGACATACTGCTTCATCAAGCCTAACTTAATGTGCAAGGGTGGTAGGAGGATTTTATTTGGTTCAACTAGATGTTCATGTAAAATGTTCTTTGATCCTGGGGTAAGATTCTCTCTAGGAGGCCAAGTTTTCCTCTTCCAGTGCTGGTCACGTGCTCGACTATCCCATTCGCAGATGAAACATGGCATCTTAGTGTATCCTGATTGCTGCCCAAGTAACATGCAAAGGACTTTGAGATCCCACACAATATCCATCTGTGATTTGATACTGAATTTTTTCCAAAGCAGTTTTATGTTATCATAGGTCTCTTTTAAATGAGTAGAATGGGCCACTGGGATTGATGCATATTTGTTACCGTTGTGCAGTAACACTCCTTTTAGACTGGTTTTAGAGGAATCTATAAACAACCTCCAGTCACTGGTTTGGTATTCGATGCCTAGCTTACACACTAATCCTGTGATGTCCTTGCAAAATACCAAGGGACCATTTTCTTCGAAAAAAGGCACGAAGTCTTTCTCACGATTTCTGTACCAAGCGAAGTATGTGTCGGATGCCAATAAATTGTTCTCCTGCAATCTAGATCCCAAAAGTTCTGCAGAGTCCTTAGGCAGATTCAAATCCCTGACTAAGTCATTTAGTTCGGCTTGGGTTAATGGTTTAGGATCTCGGTCAGCTGTTGGCTGTTCATAAACATCATCATTGTCTGGATTTGGAGCTGAATCAGAATCTGAATTGTATTGATCCAGACTCTCGGGTGGGCGGGGAATAGGAACTTCTGGACCATGGGGTACCGGCCTTATTGCAGATGGAAGACTTGGGTATTGAAGGCTCTCTTTATTCTTTGCATTATAACCTTTAACATTGCAAGAACAGAAGTAGCAGTCGTCGGTATGGTTTCTAGGCTCGCGCCATACCATAGGGATCCCAAATGGCAAACTTTTCTTTTACCTTTGCTCCAATTCTTAGTGCCGCAACACAGTAAGACAAACCTTGTGTGGAGCCCAACTTTTGTCTTGATCTCCTAATTTAATTCCAAAATAAGCATGATAAGCTCTCTTAATGAAGGTCGTTACATTTGTCCTTTATTTTACAACATACCTACCACAAATATAACAATATATGTCTGGACTATGGGTACATCCTCTAGAAGCCATTATTAAAATTTTAAAGACGTAATGTTAGAATTATCTATCTGAAAAATATGAAAAAACGAAATTAATTAAAGATAAAAAAGGTAAAAATTACAAAACGCCCCAAAATTGTTTTGCTACTAACTTTAAAAACTGTGGGTGATAGAAAAAAACTGGTAGCATTTTTTAATTCAGCGCAGCGAACTGCTTCAGAATCACAACTCAAAATAAAGAAATCGATTTTCCTGAAGACCGGTGTAATTTTAAAATTTAAACACACAGAAAAATATATTGTTTGCAAGTAGATTTTTAAACAGTACAGTACTGTCATAAACAAATTGGAAATAAGAAAAATGCAGGACATTAAAAATTCAGTGAACAGGTAATACTGCATTTATTTTATACAAAAAACACAGGAAATCCAGTCTCAACGCTCAGCATATTCTTCAAAGGTAAATAGAGAGGATTCACAGTCTCTGCTTTCGGCTTTAATTTCTGCAAATTGATCAATGACCTCATCAAAATTCACCTTCTTTGCATATTCATGTTCAATTGAAAGTAAAGCCAGATTTGTCAATCTTGTCTGACTCATGGTCGAGCGAAAGAAATTTTTTTATCAATTTCAATTGGAAAAACTTCTTTCACATGAAGCAATAGACACACAGACAGTCAAAAAGAATCTCAAACACAGTGACAAGCTTGGCAAAGATTCACAAAAATCCCATTTCACAATAAACTCCAGAAACTGCAATGCTGTCCATTTCTTTGCCTCTTCAACGCCGATTTTGGCAGCTTCCAAATGCCTCCGAAGTCGTCCAATTTCCACACTGATATCTTCATCAGAGAATTCATCGAAAATCTGAGTCAAATTTGGAATATACTTCCGAAGTTCTTCTGTTGCAACAACCAAAGTGTTTGTCTGAATAACAGCGAAGATTGACAGAATTTGATCCATTGCCTTAGAACGAATCTCCAATTATTGATGAAAGCGATCAAAACATTCAAACATAACCCTTTTTACTTCCTCTGGCAATGTGAGACCAGCATCCTTTGCTATCTCTCCTGGCATCCTTTTTCGGAGCTTTACTCTCCCTCTTCTCTCCATAGAAATGTCCATTTCCTCACACTTTGTAGTTGCATAATGAATGGCCCTCTCCACAATTTCATTGCGCTGATCTTCAAGAAACAGTTTTAGAGCTTGGAACTTCACAATGCACTTTTCAAAGCTGATTCTAACTGTTTGCAAATACTTTTGTGTGAGATTAATTTCTTCCAGGACTTCACACCAGAAAGAAAGGTAACTCAAAAAAGAGAAATCACATACAGCAGACAGCAAAATGTGAGCTGATCCTCTTGTGTCCACATTTTCTTTGGATCGCACAGTACTTCAAGGGTTGAGGTCAGCTTTTCAAAATTTGCTTTCACTGGTTTCACAGCGTCATAATGAGCACTCCATCTTGTCTGGGAAAGTCTTTTGACTGTCATGCCTACATTCTCCATCAGCACTTCCCATCGATGAGTTGAGACTGAAAAGAAGGAATAGACTCTTTCCACTGGGTCGATTTCGCTTCATAGTGGATGTTTTCCGCAAAATTTTAAAATCAAAAGGTATAAAGCATGAACAATGAACATGCATAACAAGCATGAACTATTATGACTTGAAATACATTAACTGAACAAATTGCCTGTGATTATTATTATGGGGGGGGGGGGGGGGGGTTAAGTGTAAACACGACTCCTGAAAAAGCAGAAAACTATGAGCATTACCCACAAATAACTAGACCACTGAGAAAATGAAAATTAACAGTATGCATTTACCGGGTATTATAACATCACGACGATGCATTTATAAACACTTAAACATCACTATGATACCACATTGTCAAAAATTACTGGACACTGGTATAAGTACCATGATATTGTTATAAACACCAGCACTTTATGCTTTATCATAATTATTTAATGAAACATACCTCATGTATGTGGAGTCACAGTGTCAAGTGAACAAGACTTGGAATGTCAGTTGCAGCCAGCTGGCTATGCTCAACAAACTGATGACTAAAACGTCAACAGACGTTCGCCTTTCGATGTAATTTTTATCAAATATTTAATTTTTCGTTTGTAAATTTTGTATTGCCAATAAAAATAAAAATTTATTTTATAGTGGAAATTAACATTAAGCTGTTGTAATAGTTTGAACATTTTAAAAATTTTTTTTCTTACTTTGGCGAATTTTTCATTTGGTTTGAAAACTTGTATTTCAACTCTCCCAATGGCACCCCCCTCCTGGCTGTCACCCGGGGCGGACCGCCCCCCTCGCACCCCCCTTAGTACGCCACTGGAAAAATATAAAATTTTATAGAAGCGTGGACTGGTGGCCTTCCCTATCATTAAAGTATACAAGTAAACCAAGTCCGAACACGCTTCCACAGAGTTTCATACACTTTCGTGGAATGAAGAAAATCAAGTTTGTCAATAAATTTAGAAATTTTTTAGTTACGCATTGCAAGTCATGAGAGGTAAAAAAATGTGACAAGTTTTATTTGAAATTTAATTACTTCGTTAGCTTCAAGTTAAATCTCTGAAGCTGCATTTAAAACTTAAGTTTTAAATGCGTCAGTTTTAAACAGCTCGTAAGTTGTTGTTGTTGTTGTTGGTTAGCCGAACAGCCCACTCTGATCGAGCAAGCCGGCGGCACGCAGGTAACGATCGCCCTCTCCAGAGTGGACCAGAGGTTCAGCGCACTAGTGATGTTGTGTTGTGTTCTATGTTGTGCTAGAGCGGTACAGTCTGTCATAATGTGTTCAGTTGTTTGTGGTGTGTCCTGGCACAGGTGGAAGGTGTCGTCTGTGGAGTTGTCTAGTCTATGTTTATATGCCTGTAAGTTGGGGTGATGTCCACATCGGAATCGTGCTAAGTTAACTCGATCCGATCTGCTCAGGCTGGTCTCTGACTTGTCAGTAGGTAACGGCTTCGCACCTAGGACCGCATTCGGACCGAGTCGTGTCAGTGCTTTGTGGGTTAGGTGTGTGTGTATGTGTTTTCTGTACTGTGTGATGTCTGTGGGACGTGGTATGGAATGGAGTATTTGGTTATAATGTCTCTCTGGTGTTACCTTAATGGTGCGAGGTGTTGGTGCATGATTGTACATGTAGTGGCAAGGGTGTTGTGGGTTAGTTGTCGCTGCTGCCATGAATTGTGTTCCCCTCATGTCTAAATGTTCCCTAACTTTCAGTATTTTTGTTTCGGTGTGCAGGTGTTCTATTGGTGTTGTTTGAGTACATCCTATAATGATACGAAGTGCGTTGTTTTGTATTGTCTGTAAGGTGTTTATGTGTGTGTTTGAGATAATGGATGCCCAGCATCGGCTAGCATAGTCCATAACTGAGCGAATATATTGTTTGTATATGAGTGATGTTGTTTCCTGCTGGTGTCTAAAGTTTGTGCCTATTAGTACCCTAACCGTGTTAAGTCTTGATGTACATTTGTTTTTAATGTCCTGAATGTGGTTTGCAAAAGATAATGATGTGTTGTATGTGACCCCAAGTACTTTGGTCCTATGAATGTGTGGAATGTTAGTGTTGTTTAGTGTAAGCTGTGGAGTTATCTGGTGTTCTTTTGTGTTGCTTGTTAGCAAGGTGATGGTTGATTTTGTGGGCGCTACTTTGAGTCTATTGTGTGTGAGCCAGTCTTGTATACTGTTTATGTATGTTTGTAGGTTATTTGTAGCGGTGTCGATGTTGTTGTGGGTGGATGTTAGAGTGATGTCATCTGCATATGATGATAAGGTAAGCTTGTTAGGGGGTTAGTTTACGCTACGAACTACATCTAAGTTCGTGTTAGTCTAAGTTTCTTTTTTCTTTTTCTTTTTAATAATATAAATTTAACGCTGGCATATCACACGCTGGCATGTCACAAGCTGGCATCAATCATCAACAGACTCAAACCTCGATTATCACCCCCAGAGCTCTTGTTGCTAATTGTTTTATTTTAAACAACGTTAATAAGTTATTTTCGAAATGCCTATCTAAACGGTTTTCAAACATATTAACGCTGGTAGAGTTCACGACGTACGCGGGAAGATTAGTCCATTTATCAATTACTCTAAACGTAAAAAAGATTTTAGCGATGTTAGTAATGAAACGTCTACCACGTAATTTAAATCCGTTATTACGAGTATTGCTATTATCGAAAATGAGCAATTTGTCAAAATTTACGTTATGGTCAGAAAACAATAACACGAAATTTGACACCCAACTATTTCAGCCCTTGAGATATGGAAGAAATGAGGAACTGAAACAGAATATTATGCCCCAGATAGAGAGGAAATTTAGGGAAATACGATAGCAAATGATTCAGGACCGATGATGCGAAATTTGGGACACAAAATAAGATAGCGATAAGCAAAGCAAAAAGAATTACGGAACAGAAGCTTTAACCCTTTCGGTGCTGTATGTGTGGGTGGAACGTATGTCCCACAGACGGCGTTTCTTTTACGCCCATTCAAATGCTCATTCGTACGTCGTTGGTAGTTAGATCTTAAAGGGTTAAAAGAAAGTAATAATTTCCCTGCTGAAAACATTGATCATACCAAAACTTGAATACTGCTCAGTCTTGACGTCCCCATATAAAATGGAAGAAATTAATAAACTAGAAGAAATACAAAGAAATTTCACAGCCAATATCAATGGCTGCAAAGAAGTCAATTACTGGGAAAGACGAGGTACACTAAAGCCCGAAGCCTCCCTCACCCCATCCTTCCATCTCCTCCTCGGTCTAACCACCCCCTTTCCCCCTCCGACACATAAATCCTCTTTAGCATCCTCTCAATATGCCCAAACCATTTTAACACCCGCTCATCTGTTCTCCCCACAAGACTACTTCGACTCCCACATCTCTCACGGATATCAACGTTTCTCATATGATCAATCCGCCTCACCTGACAGATCGCCCTCCAGCATTTCATTTCCAGTACATCCACCCTTTTCCTTTCCTTCGCATTCGCCACCCATGCCTCACATCCATACAACACTGTTGGCACTACTATATCTTCATGCATACCCATCTTCACTCCCACAGACACTGATCTCTCCTTCGACATCCATTCCCAAGTACCTGAAACATGCCACTTCTTCCATTTCTTCACCATACAAACTTACACTCAGTCACTCCGAACCTCCCTTTTACAGCACCACATAACCTTACTCTTATTCACATTTACTCTTAGCTTCCTTCCTTCACACACCCTCCCGAACTCAATTACCAGTCTCTAGCTTTTCTCTCGAGTCCACTACCGGAGCCGTATCATCCGCATACAACAACTGGTTCACTTCCCAGAAACCTTCCCCCGTAGCATGCTTCATCCCACTCCCCTCCCCATGACCCTTGCATTCACCTCTTTCACCAACCCGTCTATAAACACATTAAACAACCATCGAGACATCACCCACTCCTGCCGTAGACCCACTTTCACGGGAAACCACTTACCCTCCTCTCTTCCCACACGCACACATGCTCTACTCTCAGTAAAAACTTTTCACCACATTCAACAACGACCCATGCACCCCATACACTGCAGCACTTGACACAACGCCTTTCTGTCAACCTTATCATACGCTTTTTCAAGATCCATGAACGCCACATACAAATTCCTTTCTTTCTCCAAGTATTTCTGACACAGCATCTTCAACCCAAATATATATGGGCGTATGAGCGGAATGATGCTCCATGTGAAAAGATTTTTAACTCTTCATATTTCCGCTTAAACTAAGAATAAATATAATATAAATAATATATATATATATATATATATATATATAATATATATATGCAAATAACTGCAATGACCGCGCAGTATATAAATGAATAGAAACGACATAAGTATTAAGGAACGTTTCTGCACAAGGCGGTTCGCCTCATTTTCATTATTTCGTTATCTCTCCTCCTCTTGTGCAGAAACGTTCCTTAATACTTATGTCGTTTCTATTCATATATATATATATATATATATATATATATAATATTATATATATATATAGGGTGGGCCGTAAGTTTCCATACATAGGAAAAATAAACATTTTGTTATGGACAACCATTTTTATTTATATAATATGTTCTACATGGTTGCCATTGTTTTGAAAACACATTTCAATACGTGTTCCCACTGTTGATGAACACGCATTAGCACAGTTGACGTTATGCTTGTAATGGCGTTGGTGATACGTTCCTTTAGATGATTTATGTCTCGTATCTTTTCCTGATACACCATGGCCTTCAAGTGCCCCCAAAGATAGAAATCAAGGGGGGTGAGATCTGGGGATCTGGGAGGCCACTCCACAGGACCACGCCGACTAATCCAAGCATCCGGAAACTGCTGATCCAAATACCGACGCACGTGAAGACCATAATGAGGTGGAGCTCCATCTTGCTGGAAGTAACTGGGAAGTTACCTTCCTCGTTTAGCAGGGATGGGAAAATCTCTTCTTGCAACATGTTAAGATACCTTTCGGCATTAAGATTTCCACTGACAAAAAAAATTGGTCCAATAATTCTGTCACCCCATATCCCGGCCCACACCATCACTTTACCGGCACCTTGCATCTTCGTCGGACTCAGCCAGTTAGGGTTAGCATTACTCCAATAACGTATGTTTTGCCGATTAACCTCTCCATTGACGTAAAAATTTGCTTCATCAGTAAACAAGATCTTACGTCAAACGCATATTCTTAGGGTATCTGAAACATAAAAACAAACGTTTAATTTTTCCTATGTATGGAAACTTACGGCCCACCCTGTATATATATATATATATATTAGCTCCACTACTCTTCATAATCGTGCTAACTGACATAGATGAGGACGTTACCAGAGACAGCACAGTAACATCCTTTGCGGATGACACAAAGTTCAGTAGAAAAATAAGAAACCCGGAAGACATAGGATCTCTACAAACCGACATAAACAGAATTTACAAGTGGACGGAAGACAACAATATGAAATTTAACCCTTTACTGCCCAAAAGGATAAATTTCTAACCTTTCAAATATACACATTCATAACTTAACCCTAAAATATTTGGGCAGTAAAGGGTTAACACCGAGAAATTTCAGCTATTACGGTACGGAAAAAGAGAAGACCTAAAATCCATGGAATATTATATCCCAAATGGACAGGAAATTCAGAGAAATTCCAGAGCAAAAGATAACAGTAAACAGGGCAAAGAGAATAACGGGACAGATATTGAGAACCTTTAAACGAAGGGATAGGAATGTAATGATTCCTCTACTGAAAACCCTGATCATACCCAAATTGGAATACTGCTCGGTCCTAACATCCCCATATAAAAAAGAAGACTAGACAGCTGGAAGGGATCCAGAGAAGCTTTCACAGCCAAGATCAATAGGTGCAAAGAACTAAATTACTGGGAAAGGTTACGCGAACTAGACCTATATTCACTGGAAAGGAGAAGAGAGAGATACACCATTATTTACACTTGGAAAATAATAGAGAAACTAGTCCCTAATCTTACTCTGAACCCTATTATTCCCCAACAACGGTGGAAGGTAGAAACGGTAGACTGTGTCGTATTCTCAAATTGAAGGCGAGACAGGGAACATCCTTAACCCTGAAAGAAAATAGTTTTGTAGTGAGAGGACCAAAACTGTTTAATCAGTTGCCCAAAGACCTAAGAAACACGAAGGGAGTTGCAGTGGACATCTTCAAAAGAAGACTAGACGCCTGGCTCAGAACAATCCCTGATGAGCCGGGCGTACCTGGCTATGTGAGGTGGAGAGCACAAGAATCCAACTCACTACTTCACCAGGCCAACTCAAGAGGAGGGGCGATAAGCTTGACCTTCGCGAAATGAGAAATCATCGCGCGAAACCTCTGTAAGGTAAGGTGTATATATATATATACAGGGTGTACATAAAGTCAGGATCTATTTTTGTGAAGCACTTGGAAATTATATGGAATTCAATCATAAAATGATAAAGTGGTAACATTTATTAAATAATTAAGAGTAGGATTCGACGTGACGCCCATCAGTATCCCTGCACAGCTCAAATCGTTCCGCAGCATTTCTAAACACATTCTGGAGCATTTGCGGGGTTATGTTATCTGCAGCAGTTCGTATACGTGTACGTAAGTTTTCAAGACTCGTAATCTTCGTCTGATAGACGTGCGACTCGATAAAGCCCCATGCAAAGAAATCTAAAGGGGTTAAATCTGGTCATCTCGCGACACAAGGTCTGTTGCTTCCGCGTCCGATCCAGCGATTTGGAAAACGTCCATTTAGATAATCCTGAACAATTTTGGCATAGTGACAAGGAGCACCATCATGTTGATAGACGACGGTACTAACAATCCTATCCCCGTCGTCTATCAACATGATGGTGCTCCTTGTCACTATGCCAAAATTGTTCAGGATTATCTAAATGGACGTTTTCCAAATCGCTGGATCGGACGCGGAAGCAACAGACCTTGGCCAGCGAGATCACCAGATTTAACCCCTTTAGATTTCTTTGCATGGGGCTTTATCAAATCGCACGTCTATCAGACGAAGATTACGAGTATTGAAAACTTACGTACACGTATACGAACTGCTGCAGATAACATAACCCCGCAAATGCTCCAGAATGTGTTTAGAAATGCTGCGGAACGATTTGAGCTGTGCAGGGATACTGATGGGCGTCACGTCGAATCCTACTCTTAATTATTTAATAAATGTTACCACTTTATCATTTTATGATTGAATTCCATATAATTTCCAAGTGCTTCACAAAAATAGATCCTGACTTTATGTACACCCTGTATATTGGGCGAATTTCATACTTAAACACACGAAATGAATGATGCAAACCCACAAAGTAAAGGAAAAATTATTCCAAAACCTCTCGTGTATTCAAGAGTACATCTCGTCAGGGAATAATAGTTAAAGTGAAATAAAAATAAAAATTAAGAAAACTCTAAAATATTAAGAGCTACGCACTAGGCCGAAAAGCTTTGTAGCTTTTAAAGTCACAAATTTTGTCCATAAAGTTTCATTCAAAATGACATGCTTTAGTATATAAACATGCAACAAAACCATTCTTGATTACCTTGACATACAGTACTTTACTGGAAATCACAACATTTCTAATTCAAGTGATGTAATAAAAAAATGCAAAATGTTCACAAGTTCGCACTTTAAATTGGGACATTACGTACTTTATTACATTTACAAGCACTTAGTATCTCCTACAGCTTTTATTCAGCTTTGAAGAGTTTCGTCTTTGTATATCAGATGATATCGTGAAAAAGGTTTGCTGAATTTAGCCATGTAGAGAAAGTCCGTAGAGTTATGAATTTCATGGTATGCCCAAATACTGGTCGTATTCATAAACGTTCAAGCAGACGCTAATTCAGATGCTGCGCCAGTATTCGCAAACAGTCTTTGAAATTGTGCGTAGCATGAGAATCAGTTATACTATAAGTAACTAGATTTAAAAAAAAGTTTTAATATAAGCAGAAACTAATCTTATACGCATGCTTTTCATTACATTTAAAAACTGGATATATATTTTTTAATATATTTAAGAGCAAAGCAAAACCAGATTTTTACCCTAAACCCGTTTTCGCTTCCATTGAAAACAACAGAGTTGAATTCATGTCATGATGGGGGGCCAGGAAACGCCGGCCCGACGTGAAAAATAGTTTAAAACGCCGATCCATAGTAAAAAATAATTTAAACGTCTATCATTGTAACGCGCGTAGTATTACAAATAAATTGTACAAATTTAAAGCGATAATTTATTCTGGGAACTACGATATAGTTACTATAACCAAAACGGTTAAATTGTTGGGGAACTTGATATAGCGGTTGGTGGCGGCGTTTTGTTGTACATTCATAATTCCTTTAGGGCTATCGAGGTTAAGATAGATTTTCCGGCAGCAATTAATGTAATATGTGTTGAAGTTAGGACGTGTAGTATGAGCTTTAATTTCGTCGTTGTTTATAGACCTCCCATTAACCCCTCGATATTAATACTAGATTTTACACACTTCTTGGTAACTTTATTAATAATCGGGACAGTATAGTTGTCGGAGACTTTAACTGCCCTAACGTTAATTACGAGACTTTTACTGATAATGATGAGGGTTTGAGACTGAGTTCATGGAAGATAATTTTTTACGACAGATAGTTACCGAATCAACGCGCGGTGACAATTTCAGACGTGGTGATGACGAACGACGAAAATATAGTCGAAGGTTTGGAAGTAGGTGAGAGTTTGGGATGTAGTGATCATCACATTATTAGGTTTAAGCTATTGATAGAAAACAGTAAGAATAGCAATGTAATGGAAGTCTCTGATTTTCGTAGGGCTAATTTTGATAGTTTTGCGGACAGGATGAGAGTAGTGGACTGGAATAATTTATTTATGGGTAATTATGCGCTGTTCACTAGGGAAATAGGTGAGTTTAGAAACGAGCATATTAGTGGAAGAATTTTAGGCTAAATATATTCAATCGACCTATCAAATTAGCAGGAAGTCGAAACTTGGTAGACTTGTAAACTGAACCCTACTGATGAATATATTAAAAGTCCCAACAAATCCAAGTTGTGCTCCAGCCGCCATCTTGGAAAATGGCGGCCGAATTTCGGTTTTTTGGAAATAACTTCAGACCCGTAAAAGATACGAAAATTTACCAAGAGAGCAAAATCATTCTACATAAAAAGGCAAACATTTTCTGTTCCCAACTTTGTTTTGTACGATGAAAAATAAAAAAGTTACGCAAAATACAAAATTCCTTTATTCTATGAATCAGTGCAGACATGACGTTCAAACTTGGTTAATGGGTAGAAATTCGAATATCTTTTTTGACTTTCTCAAACAGATTTATGTAGTTCTCAATAGCAACACACTCAAAAACATCTTCAGAAGTTAGTGCCTTTGCTGAATACTGTTTTGATATTTCACACAGTATGTTTTGTGATTCTTCAGCTTTTGAAGCCAATTCGTCATGAATGAGAGTAAAGAGTGCTGCAGCTGTTAGAATATGAGCACGTACGGCTCTGGCATATGAATGGCCTTTCATCATGTGGGGTACAGTCGCTTTTCCATAAACAGTTTGCCACAACTCCTCAATCCCACTACCACTCATTATATGTCCTACTGCTCCCATGTATGACATCAACAAATGAAAACCTCCTAAGCGAACAACTATTGAAGATACAAGACTAGCAACTGGTTCTGACTCAACAATATCTACAGACTTCAAGAACAAGGGTTGGTCAAAAGTAACTACACATGCCTGATTATGACTTTGGCTTTCTCTTGCGGCAAACATCAAAGCTGAGTAAAGGGTTGTCAGATTTCACTAGTCTCATCTGTCTTCTTGTTTTCATACCATTGTTCTGTTAAAATCCTCCGTCCTGTGTGAGTGAAGCTAAATATGTTATGTCGGGAATGCAGATCTGTACAGATTATGCTTGACTTGTAGTGTGAAAGGAACTTACACTTAAGCCAGTGGTCACTGTAAAGGTCTTCTTTTTGTGCACCAGAAACTTCCATCATAATATCTTTCAGCTCACTCAAACTGTACTGACACTCATCATTACTTTCAATGTATTCCAAAAGTTTTTTGAAAGCAGACGAAGCTACTGATTCTTCTGGACGTCCTGCTGAATCTCTTTGTGCAATGCGCTTGAATGTGCTGTAACATACAAAGTGATAACGACCTTCTTCTGCTACTAAATCAATGGAATTTGCAATACGTAATATACTTCCTGCCCCCAACTATCACTGCGCTGTTCACAAATTGAAATAATTTTTTCTCGAAATTCAAGAGTAGCCACATTATATACAGTGAGGCGTCTATTTTTTGAATGTTTTGTGTCAGGTAACTTGCTTTCTCTCCACAAAATATACAGTCACTTAGAAAGTTAAATGTCTTTATTTCTGAACGAAGAACTCTGTTGGCTTGTGAAGTTGATTGTTCTGAAGGTTCCTTATTGACAGCAGCTATACTGTGCTTTCTTGTGTAGTTTCTCCGACAGATTTTGTGTACTGGTACACTCTTCAGTTCCTGAAATGTCTTGTATTTATCATCTCCTCTATCTTTGCTTGCTTGAATCAGTCTTGATCCCTCTTTCCACAAATACCCCGCTTCCCACATCGATCTCTTCTGCACATATCAAGCACTTCATCTTGACTCATCAATAGCGTCCATTACCTGAAAAGAAAAGAAAAATATTAGTTCGTCTGTCATTCACTTTGAACTATTACTTCGGTATTTTTTTTTTTTTTTTTTCCAGATTTACCGCCGATTCGTACCTAAAGAGACGGTACATATCTCGGCGAGGCAGTGAGTGGGTGATGTCACTGTGCTAGGGGCGGTAGACTAGGGGAATGAGTAAGGGTCAGTCGATGGATAATGGGTAGGAGGGGTACGGTTTCAGATACGATGGAGCAGGTGGGAGTGAGTAAGGAAGAGGAGAACGGCTTCCGCTGAAAAGAGGGGGCCGTCGGCGAGTATAGATCGTAGGCAGTTGGGTATGGGGTTTTCGGCCGAGAGAGGGAAACACCTGCGACGGAGAGCGGCCAACTTTGAGCATTCCACCAGAAGGTGGAAGACAGTGATAGGGGTATGGCAGGTAGAGCAAAGCGGGGCTGGCGATTTCGCCATAAGGTGTCCGTGGGTGATGCGGGTGTGACTTATGCGGAGACGGGCTAGGATTACTTCTTTATGGCGGGACCGGTGGAATGAAGAAGCCCAGTGTCCTATTTGCGGTTTGATCGTGTGGAGTTTATTTTGTGTGGCCTGGTCCCATTCCCGCTGCCATATGGAGCGGAAGTGGGAGCGGAAAGCCGGGAAGAAGTCGGAGAAGGGGAGGGGTCGGGAGGAGGCCGGCAGCAAGCAGGCCGTCTTTGCTGTGCGGTCCGCCGCCTCGTTACCCTGGATGCCGACATGAGCCGGGACCCAACAGAGTGCGATTGCCTTATGTTGGAAGACCGTTAAAAAGTGGAAGGTCTGCTGGATGGTACAGACGAGCGGGTGAGGGGAGTTAAATCTTTCTAGGAAGAGAAGTGCACTTTGGGAATCCGAATAAATGACAAAAGAGCTGGCAGAGTGGGTGCTCACAATATCGAGGGCTTCCGTTATGGCGAAAAGTTCCGCCGAAAAAACGGAGGCCTCGCATTACTTCGGTATATTAACTCATAACCTCCGATTGAGTGAATAAATTTTACAGATGAATCCGTAGATATAATCATAATTAAGAGTATTTATTAGAAGTAGAATATAGGAAATTAGGGACAGAGTTGCCCATATCTGCTAGAAACAAGAAAATGTATTGGTATAAATATTTAGAAAACCAGGTACTGTCACAATTTATAATGACTTCTAGATTATTATCATAATATTTCAGTGTTTGTAAATCTTAAGTGTTTGTGTAAATAACCACCAAAGGTTTTTCTATGTTCACTGATAATACAATATGATTGTATATTTCACCAGACACAATTACACGCTTCACAAAACACAGATAAACCGTTACTGACAAGGCAGAAACAGCAATGTCCTGTTGCCAGTTTGAAAAAATTTATTAAAAAAATTTATTTTAAAAATTTAAAGAAAAAATTAATTAGTTATTTAAAATATATAAAGACAATAGAAAATTTTATACTAAGTATATTTTAGACGTTAAAAAACTAGAATATTTAATTACATTTAATTCTAAGATACAAAATATACATTTACAAGTTATTTTAATTTACGAAGGCAAATTTTATTAATAAAGTTTTCTTATTTAACATATTTTTTTTCTTATCTGTAGATTTGTTTAAACACATATCAAGCACTTCATCTTGACTCATCAATAGCGTCCATTACCTGAAAAGAAAAGAAAAATATTAGTTCGTCTGTCATTCACTTTGAACTATTACTTCGGTATATTAACTCATAACCTCCGATTGAGTGAATAAATGTTACAGATGAATCCGTAGATATAATCATAATTAAGAGTATTTATTAGAAGTAGAATATAGGAAATTAGGGACAGAGTTGCCCATATCTGCTAGAAACAAGAAAATGTATTGGTATAAATATTTAGAAAACCAGGTACTGTCACAATTTATATTTCTACTAGCTCGTTCCTGTGAAATATTTTTTCACAAAATCACCCATACAAAGTAAGAGAGGTTTCTGAAAATAGGCAGTCATAACAAAACATTCGCTTTTTTTACCTACAAACCCAGTTTGAACATCGTGTCCGCATTGATTCATAGAATGAAAAATCTTTGGTTTTGCATAACCTTTTTATTTTTCATCGTACAAAACAAAGTTGGGAACAGAAAATGTTTGTCTTTTTATGTAGAATGATATTGCTATCTTGGTAAATTTTCGTATCTTTTACGGTTCTAAAGTTATTTCCAAAAAACCGAAATTCGGCCGCCATTTTCCAAGATGGCGGCTGGAGCACAACTTGGATTTGTTGGGACTTTTAATATATTCATCAGTAGGGTTCAGTTTACAAGTGTACCAAGTTTCGACTTCCTGCTAATTTGTTAGGTCGATTTTCCTAAAATTCCTCTACTATATAGACTTAAGCGCAATGGCACGGTAGCTAACTTTAATAGATATATCGAGCTTAGACGTCAGGTTAAAAGATCTTTTAGGAATGCTAAGCGTAATTTAGAGATACTTGTAGCTGCGGATAGTAAACAATCTGAAAAAGGTTTTTGACTACGTCAATAATCGTAAGCCGATAAAAGACAACATCGGCCCTCTAGTTGACGCTAACGGTGCTTTGGCTTCCGACACTCAGGCGATGGCGGGTATTTTTAACAACTTCTTTGCGACAGTTTTTACCGTAGAAGACGTAAATAACGTCCCCGACGTGGACGATATTGTTTCATTTAATAGCGAGACTATTTTGAATGAAATAACTGTTTACGAGGGTGAGATTGCGCATTATATCGATAAGCTAAAAATTAGCAAAGCTCCAGGCCCTGACGCGCTTTATCCTAGACATTTGAAAGACGTTATCGTAGGCCCATTAACAAAAATTCATAATAAGTTATTGGAAGCGGGGATTATTCCTGAAGACGTCAAATTAGCTAACGTTACGCCCATTTTTAAAAAAGGCGACCGCACAGTAGCTAGCAATTATAGCCCTATTAGCTTAAGATCAATTGTCGGTAAACTTTTGGAATCAGTAGTCAGGGATCGTATCGTCGATCACTTAGAAAGTCACGATTTGATTAATAGTAGTCAGCATGGGTTTCGACGACATAAATCTTGTTTAACTAATTTGTTAGAGTTTTATAACGAAATAGTGCGCGAATACGATAGGCATAGAGGGCTGACGTTATTTATTTAGACTTTAAAAAAGCGTTCGATACAGTTCCGCATGGAAGACTAATTGCGAAGGTTAAAGCGCACGGTATACGCGGTCAGGTAGCTAACTGGTTAGAGGAATGGCTTCGTGCCAGGAAACAGAGGGTCGTTGTTAATGGTAGGGAATCAGGGTGGCTGGATGTAGGTAGCGGTTTCCCTCAGGGTTCAGTGTTAGGCCTATTGCTATTCGTAATCTACATTAACGACATAGATGTAGGCTTGACAGTAACGTGTCAAAATTCGCGGACAATACTAAAATAGGCGGTAAAGTCCTTAACGTGGACGATAGAAATAGGCTCCAAGACGATGTAAATAGGATTATGGAGTGGACGGATAAGTGGCAGATGCAATTTAACGTAGACAACTGTAAAGTTTTGCATATAGGTTCTCGTAACAATAATTACACGAACACGATGGATGATAGACAGTTACCGAACGTTGACGAGGAAGTAGATTTAGGCATACGCGTATCTAAGGATTTAAAAGTTAGGAACCAGTGCCTGGAGTCTTGCGCAAAAGCAAATAGGATGTTAGGCCTCATAGCGCGTAATTTCGAATTTAAATCGAAGATTATAATATTGCCCCTTTACAAGTCCCTAGTCAGGCCTCACTTAGAATATGCCGTTCAGTTTTAGTGCCCGTATTTGCGTGAGGATATTGATAGGTTGGAAGGGGTTCAGCGACGCGCCACGAAACTAATTCCGTCAATACGCAAAAAAGTCTTACGAAGATTGGATTAAAGAGTTAGACTTGCATTCTCGAAACTAGGAGATTAAGGGGGGAGTTTATTGAAGTTTTCAAAATCGTTAATAAAATCGATAACGTAAATTTTGACATTGTTCATTTTAGATAACAGCAATACTCGTAATAACGGATTTAAATTACGTGGTAGACGTTTCATTACTAACGTCGCTAATTACGTTTAAAGTAATTAATAAATGGAATAATTTTCCCGCCTACGTCGTGAACTCTACCAGCGTTAATATGTTTAAAAACCATTTAGAGATCCATTTTAAAAATATTAACGTCGTTTAAAATAATAAAACAATTAACAACATGAGCTCTCGGGGTGATAGTCAAGGTTTGAATCTGTTGACGATTGATACCAACTTGTGACCTGCCAGCGATAAATTTATATTAAAAAAAAAATTAACACGAACTTATATGTAGCTCGTAGCGTAAACTAACCCACTTTGCATATTCATACTTTTTCTTTTTTTTCTCATCCTCTCTTTACTTGCATGTCTGTAGTTTGCATGGTATGACAGTGTTTCCTTGAGTTAAGACCGTGTTTGCATGGTTTGTAAGCGTTCTTATTTTACTTCTTTTCATCTTCACCCCTTTCCTATTCTCTTCGACTATTTTTCCGACTTGGCAGTGGCCGGCGGATGATGATAGCGAGTCTCTCTCTCTCTCTCTTTTTCTGAATGAATGTTAACCCACGAATGATAGGTTTTGCTACTTACTTAACCCCTTATTCTCTTCTTTTATCTTCCTATTCTCTTCTTTTAACCCCCTACTCTCTTCTTTCTCTCGGGCTAACCTTGGAGTGGATCTTAGGGTCTTTGTTAGCCTTAGCTTCTGTAGATCCTTTTGGTTTGATCGTACGTAGGATGTCTATCAATAAACATTCATTAAGAGAACGATTTATTAAAAAACCTTACGTTATAAAATATATTTCTCTAAACAATATAAACAGTTGTAACGACCTATAACTTACAAAATAGACCTTAATCTAATGATAGGAATTTTATTGCCGAGTAGCTTCTTAACAACTAATAAATAAGAAATGACATAATAGTCAATTTAAATACTGAATAAATCTTACCATCATTGCTGAGTTTACTTTTCGCTCTTGGGATTAAGGTAAAACTGGGTTCCGATTAAAATAAAATATAAATATGGCTATGTTAGATTACCAGTCAAGTTACAACATGTATGGTATTTAAATATATTGCAAACTTTTTAAATGAAGAGCCAGACACCATCCATCTTATATTTAAAAACAGTTTCTACTTATTTTTCTCAATCTACCTGAAACATAACTAACGAGAGAAGACTGCTTCAGATGCGAAAGACAAAAATGTACACGGAAGGAGATCAACAATAATTTTGCTAAGTTTATATTCTACATTCTAACGAAATTAAATATTGCCTATTATGTATCGTATAAAAGCTTTTTAAAAGCTAAATCTTAAAAGATGCCTTGATCTAACTCTGATACTTAACGTCTCGACTGGATTGAATTTCAGTCAAGAATAAACATTAGAGCTTTAAGAAGGAACCGACCGAGCTTCTTCAAGGGTCCTTTTCGTTTCTTCGCTGAAGGAGAATGGCTCCAGAGCGAGCTATCGACGCTAACATCGGCCGATGATGCAGTGTCACTCATTGCTCCTAAAAAGTATCACAGGCGTTATAAAGTAAAGTATTTCAGATGTATTTTCAGTCTGATATAATACACCAACAAAAATTCGTTGGTCATTTCTAACCAATTTTCTTCTAAGAAAATATCTACAGTATAGTGAAATACGCATTTTCGAAAGGAATAAAATGTCATTCGAAGATTTTATTAAATGACTGTCTAAGGGCGTATGAGAGCGAGAGTTTGAGAGGAAAAGGTGTGAGTGAACCTGTTGATGAATGATGTATGGTATGAAGCGATGACACACTTTTCGTTGTCAGTTCCGGGACTGTCTGTGAAATTTTAAGTTTGCGAGAATGATAGTGGCGGTAGTGGTTGGATATGCGCCGTGTGTTGGGTGCGGATGAGGAAGAAAGCTTGATAGTGATCGGAAGGGTACCTAAATGTTAGAAAACGTTTGCGATAGAAGACATGAATGGGGAAGTTGGTATGGGTCTGGAGGATGTGTTGGGAAAGCATGGTGTAAAAAGAGTGTGATAATGGGT
This sequence comes from Bathynomus jamesi, assembly GCA_023014485.1. Taxonomy (NCBI): domain Eukaryota; kingdom Metazoa; phylum Arthropoda; class Malacostraca; order Isopoda; family Cirolanidae; genus Bathynomus; species Bathynomus jamesi. Next base: position 928,334 of record JAJOZX010000899.1, on the reverse strand, counting down.
TTAAGCTAAAAAATTTATGCAATGAAAAAAAGTTTTGCAACAAATTCCTTTTTTAAACATATGCTTTGATTTCTTGCCTTTCCAAAGTTTTTGAATCTATCCTTAATAGGAAGATTCTTAACACCTTTCTCCTCACAATCTTCTTTCAGATCGTCAGTATGGATTCTGCAAGGGACGCTCTACTGGCGATCTTCTTGTATATCTCTCCGACTCTTGGTCATCCTCCTTTCGGGACTTCGGTGAAATTTTTGCTATTGCGCTAGACATATCGAAAGCTTTTGGTAGAGTCTAGCACAAATCTTTACTTTCGAAACTGCCCTCGTTCGGTTTCTATCCTTCTATCTGTGCCTTCATCTCTAATTTCCTTTCTAGCCGATCTATAGCTGCAGTTGTAGATGGCTACTGTTCTTCTAAAGCTATTAACAGTGGTGTGCCTCAGGGTTCTCTCCTGTCACCCTCTCTTTTCCTTTTATTTATAATGATCTTTTAATTCGCACTTCTTGTCCTATTCACTCTATGCCGATGATTTCACTCTTCACTTCTCTACCCGCTTCGCAGAGCGCCCCTCACAGCAGTCTCTTCACAATTCGGGTAGGGCGGCTATGGGACACCTGACCTCTGATCTTTCTGCTATCTCTGATTGGAGCAGAGAAAACCTTGTAGCTTTCAATACCTCAAAAACTCAGTTCCTCCATCTGTCTACTCGTCACAATCTTCCACACGACTATCCCCTTACCTTCAACAACACAACTGAATCCTTCCTCTTCTCTTAACATTCTTGGCGTTTCCTTTTCTCGTGATCTTTCTTGGAAAGATCACATATACTCTCTTTCTGAAACAGCTCTAAGAGGTTAGGTGTACTGTACCGCCTCTGCGGTTTCTTCACCCCCACTCAGTTGCTGTCTCTGTACAGCGGCCTTGCTTGTTCGCCCTGTATGGAGTATGCTTCTCATGTGTGGGGTGGTTCAACCCACACATCCGTACTTGACCGGGTGGATCAAAGGCTTTTCGTCTCGTCAATTCCCCGCCTCTTACTGATTGTCTTCAATCCCTCTCTCTTCGCCGCAATGTTGCCTCTCTCTCTCTTTACTATCACTATCATAACGGACATTGTTCTTCTGAACACTAACTGCATGCCTCCTCTTTTAAGGAGAGCACGCAGTACCAGACTTTCTTTCTACACTTTCTCATTCCTTTTCTGTCCAACTATCTCATGCAAGGGTTAATCGGTATTTTCAGTCTTTTATCTACTCAACCGGTCAACTCTGGAACAATCTTCCTCAATGCATCTTTCCTCCTGTCTATGACCTCCCATCTTTCAAACGAAGAGGGTCTAGGAATCTCGAAAAACCCGGACCTTGATTTTGGCTCTCTTCGTCTTTTACGGGAGGGGCGCTTTTGCGGGCATTTGCCCTTGGCTCCTCCTTCCTGCATAAAAAACAAAAAAAAAAAAAACAGAGTATACCTGGTACAGAACAAATGATATACATGGTAACAAAAGTCTGATAAATTATGTGCTAATGAAAAGAAGTATGCTAAAAGGGATATGTGATACACATGTAATGTGACAACATGATAGTCTTGTGTAAAGTGAAACTGTGTGTGGATAATGGAAAAAAGGTGGGTCATGAAAGAATTAAAGTGGAAAACTTAATGGTGAGAGCGGTAGCGGATGAGTAATTTAGGCCGGGTCGAAATCTAGTCAAAATGATTTTTTTTTAGATGGGCACTATGTGGGGTTTATGAAATGATATCCTGACCAACATACTCCAAAAGAAAGTTTATGCTCCCCTCCGTACCACTAGCATACTCCCTCTTATTTTTGGCTCCGCCCCCAAATTAAAAATACTATCATAAATCAAAATGGAGATCATTTAGAGCATTTTTTTTTATAGAGATGACCCCCCTTAAAATTGCATAATATACCTCATGTGCAATTTTCAGGCAATTATCCAAGAAATTTCAAATCCTTGAAGAATTGCCGCATCCCCAAAAAGTGTTATCAGTATATAGAAAAGGGTGGCATAAACTTTAGTTTGGAGTACTGATTGCCTAGGAGACCAATTCATAAACCTCATATAGGCCTCGTATATTTGTCTGAAAAGAAGACAATTAGTCTATTGTACCATTTATTACACAAAACAGCTTTGAAGTAAAAACAAAATTTAATTTAAAAATTACCTTCACAATTCACTAATTACTTGTGGATGTGCCTTGGCCCCATTGACTTTTCCATTGAAACTGTGGCAGTCTTTTTCTTGATTCCAGTTGATTGAGGATAAATTTGTGCCGATTGCCATAGCCAATCCTTTGTTCTGATGCTTTTGTCACTAAGTTCACTGCACTTTCCACGCTTTAACTGTGGCCTGAAAAGGCAGCAATTTTCAAGGGTTCTGTTCTTGTATGCAGTAGCTCTTCATTGCTGAAATTCCTTATCAAAGGTGGAGGATTGATAGCTTCCTTTCTCCAGTCAATCATCTCATAGTAGTCTTTGGAATCGAAATTTAGAGATTTAGGAAGCTCAAAATTTCGTGTGCCACTGAAACGTGTCCGACTGAGAAGTATCTTCTGAAGAACATCTTCTTTGACATGTTGTCTGCTATCAGTAAGCATTGACAGTAGGATAGCTTCGGGATTGGCAAAATAGGCATTATTACGGAACACCGGTTCCATAATAATGCAATGTTTTTCTTCCAATCCTCGCATCAAGACAATCAAATGGAAAAAATTCGGTGCTCCGTCAGCAGCTTTAGGATGGGATTTGATATGAAACCATCCAGGAGCATATGATTTCATGACGATGGTTACCAGTTCTTTCAGATTTTGTTCGGGATGCAAAGTCAATACATATAAACGAAGAATCCGGTTTGCTCGGGTAATCCAGCGAGCATGATGAATGGCACCTGGAGACCTGCGGGCTAGACTTTCAGATACCCATCCAGATTGCACTGCTAGGCACATATAGAGATACTTTTGATCACTGCTCAACTCTTTCACGACATTCGGTGGTATATCTTGGACGTTGCCCTGAACTGGTGAAAATGCCACTAAGTCTAAAATGGTTAAATCACATTTCAATTTGGCTCCAATTGAACCTTTAAAGGTATTTGGCCCTGATGTTTTTCCGTCTATGGTTTCAAATATGTGTCTGAAGGGAGTTCATTCATGTGTAAAAGACACACGAGCCATTGAACTGATCTATGCAAAAAATTTAAATCAATTTTATGGTACCAGCAATTCTACCAGTATTGACAGCAGTACCGTCGCATAGCAGAGCATTGAGAATGTCGATGCCGCTGAATCAATGAAGAACGTTATAATTTCATCAGCTATACACCGAGCATTTCCTGCGTCAGGGCAGAGATGGTCTACATAGATACCTCCAGGGTCTTTGATCAGCACATAATGTTCTTCTTTCTCTTTTCCATGCTTGGTGTAACGTATCATCCTTTCTTCCATCAAACCCTATACATTCAATATTCACATTTTCACATCTAGATCTAACAATATTTTTCTTGCCTACACGAATTCTCTCTCTTTCTATTTTTTCCTATCAAGCATGTTAGATTGATCGATTACTCCCATATCTTTCAATGCAGCATTAACAATAGCTGCTGTAGCTCTCGAACTCACACGGTAACGGTCTGCCACCAATGGTAATTCATTGTATGAATACCTATTTTGATCATTTTCAATCAATTCCACATCGGGCACGAATTCTAGCTCATTGTCACTGTCTTCTATATCTTCGCTAAAGTCATCTACTGAAGAAGATGGTACAACTTCCATAGCCTCTGCCATTTCCACTTGTGACCTTTGTTGCCTCTCTTGTTCTTCTCTTGCTCTTGAGAGGGATCGTCTCTGGACAGCGGCAGCTTCACGATCAAATGGCCCTAATTGATTTATTCTTTGCTTTTGGCCTACAAATGACTCCCACTCTACCATTGGGATTTTTACCTCGCATCGACAAAACGGCCTTTCTATTCCTTTATCATAACATTTGCAAGTACAAATGTCAAACATTTCATCATATGAAGCAAGTTTTTTAGCAAAATTTTCATTCCTTTGACGTAGAGGAACCTTGTTCAAGGAAAGAGCTGATCTGATTAATTTTTCCACTGCAGAAGAAATAGATCTTTCTTGAATGACAGGGAAAGAGAACATGGCCCAAATATCTTGAAGATCTTTGGTAACTATATTGTAGCAATCGTTCGCAGTTGCTGATCCCCTTGACTTGATTTTTATCTCTCTTTTGAATGAAGAAATAGTGTCTGACAACGTCTGCCTTTGTAGGAATCATTGATCGGCGGAATTCAGTGGCAAAACCAAAAGCTGCATTCGAAGATGTTTCTGGTTGACATTTTTTCAACCTTTTTAAAAAATTAAAAATCCAGCTTTTATAGAATCATGCATGGATCATCATAAGTAAATCTAAAGAGCATAAATTCTTATAATTCCTGTAAAAATATATGATAATTAGAACATGAAATTTATTGGTATTGACTTTGAAATTCAACACACAGCTCAGTAAATTGATTACAAATAAACGATGTTTATATGTAATCAATTTTCAGATATAGCAAATATTTTTAGAAAATACGCGTGGTGAAAATTTTGAGAAATCCAAATTAATTTTTGAGGTAATTGCCTGAAAATTGCACACGAGATATATTATGCAATTTTAGGGGGGGGGTCATCTCTATGAGAAGATGCTCTAAATGGTCTCCATTTTCATTTATGAGACTATTTTCATTTTTGGGGCGGAGCCAAAAATAGGAGGGCGTATGCTAGTGGTACGGGGGGGAACATAAACTTTCTTTTGGAGTATGTTGGTCAGGACCCCAATTCATAAGCCCCACATAGTGCCCGATCTGCCCCCAGAAATTCGACCCGGCCTAAATTGAGTATAGTAAAAGATAAATTGGGTGTAGAAGTTGCAGAACAAATGGATAAGAGCGAGATGTGTTATGTGTACCAGGAATGTCTGATTAGTGTGTGTGTGTGTGTGTGTGTAAGATGGGGAAATGGATGTTGTGTGTGCAGGGTAATTGTGATTGAGAAGAAAGTCGAAGAAAGAGGGTGTATGAAGAGCAAGAGAAATACGAAGAGACTAAGAGACTAGTGCGGCAGAAAGAACAAAGTAAATAATTTGTTTGGAAGAAGAATGAATGAAAATCATGCTGAAATAAAAAGTTTTTCGGGAAGGAAGTGCGAAAGTGCAGGAATGAAACTAGGAAAGTTTGGGAGGAAGGGATGAAAAAAGAAGACTGCTCAAAACGTATGTAGATCTACGAATACATGAAAGGAATATTTCGAGGGTTTGATGGATGGAAGAGGTGAGACGAGTGCAAATATAAATATAGTGGGATTGGGTGGTGCGAGGAAGACATGTGACATAATGCCTGAAAACATAACCATGGGTGAAGTGAAAGAGGCGGTTGGCAAGCTGAAAAATTGGCAAGCGGCAAGTGTGGATGGGATATATGGGGAAATAATTAAGTATGGAGGTTTGAAAGGCTGTGGTGCATATGTTAATAGTGCATGGGCAAGTGGAAATGTGCCTAAAGACTGAAAGAAAGCAATAATTATTCCATTGTACAAAGTGAAAGGAGTGAATTGAAGAACTACAGAAGTACAAGTCTGTTGAGTGTGGTGGGGAAGGTTTGATAGAATAGTGATGGGAAGAGTTCGTGATATTACTTATGCCCGGAGGGTTCTGAGGTGGAAGAGAATGTGTGTGTGTGTGAATCAAATGTTTGTAGTGAGACAAGTGACTGAGGAAGCATGTGAAAGGAACTGCACGGTATACATAGCTTTTATAGATCTTGAGAAAGCATATGATAAGGGTGAATAGAGAAGCACTGTGGAAGGTGTTGAGTATACAGGGTGTACATAAAGTCAGGATCTATTTTTGTGAAGCACTTGGAAATTATATGGAATTCAATCATAAAATGATAAAGTGGTAGCATTTATTAAATAATTAAGAGTAGGATTCGACGTGACGCCCATCAGTATCCCTGCACAGCTCAAATCGTTCCGCAGCATTTCTAAACACATTCTGGAGCATTTGCGGGGTTATGTTATCTGCAGCAGTTCGTATACGTGTACGTAAGTTTTCAAGACTCGTAATCTTCGTCTGATAGACGTGCGATTTGATAAAGCCCCATGCAAAGAAATCTAAAGGGGTTAAATCTGGTGATCTCGCTGGCCAAGGTCTGTTGCTTCCGCGTCCGATCCAGCGATTTGGAAAACGTCCATTTAGATTTTAGATAATCCTGAACAATTTTGGCATAGTGACAAGGAGCACCATCATGTTGATAGACGACGGTACTAACAATCCTATCTCCAATCAGCTGAGGTTCAAGGAATTGCTGCAACATGTCCGGATAAATAAGCCCCATAACTGTAGCTTCAGCAAAGAAAAAAGGACCATAAACCTTAGATTTTGTTAAACCCATCCAGACATTAACTTTAGGTGAGTCTCTTTCCCAATTTTGGACGAAATCATTCGGTCTTTCATCTGCCCAAATTCGACAGTTATGGCGATTTACTTTTCCACACGTATGGAAAGTGGCTTCGTCACTAAAGAGAATGTTGTCCATTAAATTATCACTCCAGATTTGTTCTACGAGATCAGCACACACAGCACTTCGTCGAGGGAAATCTTCCTCATGTAAATCATGTAAAACCTGCAAATGATAGCTTTTCTTCTGCAAATTAACTTTCAGAATTTTGTGCACAGATGACGTCGGGAGGCCGAGTCTGTGTGATGCAGCACGAACGGACGTACGTGGCTCCTCAGTGATAATTCCGAGTACTGCATTCACGGTAAGATCTGACATACACGGTCGTCCTGATCTTGCTTCATCATTTACAGATCCCGTTCGTTTAAATTTGTTCACCAATTTTCGTATTGTCTTGTCTATTGGCCCCGGCTTATGAAATCTCCTTTTCCACACGTATGGAAAGTGGCTTCATCACTCAAGAGAATGTTGTCCATTAAATTATCACTCCAGATTTGTTCTACGAGATCAGCACACACAGCACTTCGTCCAGGGAAATCTTCCTCATGTAAATCATGTAAAACCTGCAAATGATAGCTTTTCTTCCGCAAATTAACTTTCAGAATTTTGTGCACAGATGACGTCGGGAGACCGAGTCTGTGTGATGCAGCACGAACGGACGTACGTGGCTCCTCAGTGATAATTCCGCGTACTGCATTCACGGTAAGATCTGACATACACGGTCGTCCTGATCTTGCTTCATCATTTACAGATCCCGTTCGTTTAAATTTGTTCACCAATTTTCGTATTGTCTTGTCTATTGGCCCCGGTTTATGAAATCTCCTTCTAAACTTCTCTCTGATGTCATTGTATTTCTTTCCCTCGATTCGCCAAATTACTATTGCCACACGCTCTTCTGTATTCATTCTAAGGGCTTCTGAAAAGAAAAATAGAAAATAATAATTATTTCACAAAAATAGATCCTGACTTTATGTACACCCTGTATATGGGGTTGACGGAAGATTCATGAATGCAGTGAAGTTTCTATGGTGAAAGTAGTGCATGTGCAAGAGTAAATAAAGTGAGTGAGTAATTGGTTTGATACAAGTGGTGGTGTGGGTGAAGAATGTGTGATGTCTCCGTGAGTATTTAATCTGTTTAAGGATGAAGTGATAGAGGTGAAGGTGCGACTGTTAGAAGAGTACCTAATCTGGCGCGATGGGAATAAGTGGGGCCTGTCGAATTTGTTGCATGCGGATGATGCCGTGCTATTTGCCCGGAATTAGTGTGATATACAAGAGGTTAACAGTTTTGTGGTGGTGTGTGAGAAAAGTTTGTTGAAAGTGAATGTGGGTAAGAGCAAATATTGATCGTGGAGCGCGCGAAATTCGGACTGTCATGTAATGGTGAAACATTACAGGTGGTTGATTCTTTTAAGTATCTGGGATGCGTACTGAACAAAAGAGGTAAGAGTACGGATGAAGTTAACAGTAGAGTAAATCAAGGAAGAAAGGTGGCGTGTGCGCTGAAAGCGGTTGTGAGAAAGCGGAGACTGGATAGACCGCTATGAGATATTTACATGAAGGGGTGTTAGTACCAACACTTTGTATGGGTGTGAAACATTAACGACATGGATGTTGTGTGTAAGAGTAAGAGCAGCTGATATGGATAACCCGAGGAGTATGCATGTATGGTGTACGTCGGATTGACACAGTAAGAAATCGTGTACTTCTGGAAAGATGTGGTGTTCAGAAGTTAGTGGAAGTGAAAACTGGAGAAAGTGTGTTGAGGTGGTTTGGACATATTGAAAAAATTGAAGACGAGAGTTGTGAAAAGTGTGTATAAGAGTGTTTGCGAATGTAGGAGGAGTTGAGGAAGGTCAAGAAGAAAGTAGATGGACATGGTAAATGACTGCGTGAGTGGGTGATGCATGGGAAGTGGTTGAACGTCGACTGGAATGAAGGTGGTTTGTTAAAAGTATACAAGTTTGTGACTCTTTTATTTCTGATAAGGCACATGCATGGCTGTGAAGCGACGCAAATGTGAAATTTTGCTATGTTTAGGGGAACAGGGGCGCTGGTCCACTAGGACGTCTGTGTTAATGGATGTGTACGCTTTACTTTCTGCCTTTTCACCAACTTATGCACTTTACATCTGGGCTATTTTGTGCCTTCTCACCCCAAATCCCTGAGAAGTGAAATTTTTTATAATGTATGCATGCAAATGCAAAAAACTTCACTTTTTTCTACGTGAAGGTCAAAATATGATAATAAAAACCCACTCTAACAGAGTTTATTTCCAAAACAGTTTCGATGCCCACTGGCATCCTCTTCGCCAGTGGGCATCGAAACTGTTGTGGAAATAAACTCTGTCTATTGGAGTGGGTTTTTATTATCGTATGCATGCAAGTTTTATTATTAATTAAAATATAAAAGAATAACTTATGGTTATGTATATTGAAAGGAAATACGAATAAATCCACATTAGAAAGAACTGAACCTTTAGAGTTGTGAGGGCAGGCAGACTTGGCAACATTGGCGAACCAAACCATGAAATCTGTGTAACGTTTTATCTCTTCGTCAGAGACACTCTTCGGCGTTCTATTCACAACATTCAGGACATCATTCTAATAACGAAAGCAAAAAGGGGCATACTTTCAAAACTTCGCATTTACTACAACAAATAACATCCGGAACCCTTATTTCCACACATGGAAAGGGGTGACCAAAAATTCTAAGAAATCACAGAATAGGTGGCCGGCATAACTCCATCCGCGGAGGCAGTGGTATCAAACCTAGACCTAACCTAACCCCAGCCCAATCTCCAGTCAACGAAGCTACTGGAGGTTCGTAGTAAATACTGTATTGCATTATGCGTACTATTACTTATGAAATGTCTAGTGGAAGAAGAAAAGAAAAACTTCCATAATGCAGCGAGTAATAATAAAAACTAAAAACATAATGAGGACACGCTACAAATATATTTACAAGTCACTTTTTTCTTTAGAATTTAGTCCAGTTTCAGTTCGGAAAAATAAATTTGTACGTACACTCAAATTTATTACATTCAAATTATGTTTTTAATAATACGATCAAGTACTGATTTCTAAAATGAATGCATACACTAACAGTGTGCTATCGTTCATTCTACAAAAGAAAGGTTAAAACACTCACTACAGTCAGTATTTTGATGCTGACTTCTCCTAAGTTATTAAGATTAAAAATCGTTCGTAAAGCATCGTTCTCGTTTTCCTCTCCTGAAAGTTCATCTTCGTCGTCTTCTTCGCTCGCTGAACTTCTTGGTCGCCGACCTTTCAAATCTTCTTCGAGGTTCCTCAAGCGTTCATCCGAGTCCGAATGACATTCGAGAGTTTCACCTATGAAAGATACACATGAAAATGTTCTACTGAAAGCGAAAGGCATTCTTAGGTTACTTGAGAACATGAACAAACACTTCAGTCTATTTTCCTTAGTTATACTGCAAGTTTCTTTCAGGTACAATCATCCCTTATAGAACAACTACCAAACAGGTCAATTTATAAACGAAAATATAATAAACTTATTCTTTAATGTTCAACATCAACAAAGAAAAATACTACAGAAAGTTTTCATTTACCACAATCGAAGGACGAACGTATTAGAATAACAAATTACCGGATACATTGCAAGTTCCAGTGGAGATGTCAGAAGATGGTATGGTTGGAGTCTCGCTTTTCCCGTACAAGGAGGAATTACTGTCTCGTGTTTTATTAATCTTGTGGAGAAAGAAAATTTTATTAAGATCTTAAATGAAAGGAGAACCTTTTCCTATATCCCGATTTAATCTTCCAAACGAATGAGATGTGAATACTACTACTTTTGAATTCATTTATAAATGCATTGTGTATAAGTATACTCTCAAACTGCATACATATTAAATTTAAGCTTCATATAGGGATTTGATGTATTTTGAAACTAATTTTTCAGTGTTTCCAAAATAGTATATTTACTACCATGGGGTCTACATGACCCTAGACCTAAAATCTTACAAAGTGGTGCTATAAAGTCTGTAATGAAACAATCACATGAATGAAACATTGTATTTGATATTTAAGAACTTTTAACGAATATCAATCGCTTTCAATGTTTGACCCATGGTTCTTGATGCGGGTTAATGAAATCAATCTTTGTCAGGTAAGCGTAAATGGTGCAATTTGGGATTTAAGTGCATAATGACGTTTCTTTGACAGATATATGCGTCCTATTCATATATAAATGGTGATAAAAATGAATATTATATTGAAAATGTTGTAGCAAAGGAAGCTTGAACATGGTAACGAGCGTTTAATTTTACAAATGTCAATCAACTGAAATTGACATAGTTCGTACAATAGTTAAGCAACTGTCAAAAACATAATGAAAGGTTGGAAACACAATGAATGAAATTAAATTTTGAATTATGAGCTTGCATCTGACACTGGCACGAAGGTATTATATATTCAGTGACAAGAAAAAAGCATGCATTTAATTCTGATTTCTGAAAAGATTAAGCAATCATGATACGAGTATTCAAGACCACTGTAAGTTAGTGGAGAAAAAATGCTACTATACGAACCTCCCTCTCTGCTGTGGGGGTGGTCATGCGTATGCGCCTTCCACTCCCACTTTCTGAGCTGTTATCAGTTGCCAAATGACTGGATGTGTCGCTTCCTGTGGGGGTGAGTTGGAGTGATACCCCTGTTAATTGTGGAGAAACTCCTGTCAGTTGGGGAGATACTCCCGTACGAGAAAGATTTCCCTCGGGCAAACTATTCCGGCGGACAGAAGGGCTCCTCGGGAAGGTCTGCAAATCTTGGGATTTATTCTCGTTTCGGGTTCGAGCTGAATCTGTTTCATCTTCCCCAACTGGACCTCTTTCAAGTTCCGCATTGGAATAAACGTCCAAATAATCGTCTTGGCGGTAGTTATCATCTTTGGCGACTTCTTTATTTCTTGTATTTTTCGAATTTAAATTGCCATCGTCAATCTCGTCGTGAAGAGTTGGAGACGACGAGAGAAGGCGCTTTAAGATGTTATTAGCCGACGGTCCGCAGTATGGTCCTTGCTTAGCAAACTGTCTTCTATGCCGGAAGAAATGGTTACGTTCGGTTCGTATCCAAGATTGTTGTTCGGGCCGATGTTATCGGAGTGGTCGACGTCCACGCTCAGAGGATGCATAGACGGGGCATTGCAGAAGTTCACACGCCTCGTTCGTTTAGAGAAATCTCCACCATTTTCATTGTCGCTGTCGCTGCCACTGTCAACTGCCTGATTGTCATTCCTGAAGGGATCGGGAGGGTGAAACACATGCAACTTAAACTCCTTCGTTTCATCGTCTGAATTTGAAGAGGTCACGTGCTTTGTCGTAGTTTCTTCACTCTTTTCACAAACCGCTTCACTCACAGAGCAAACATTTTCTACGCAAGGACTTTGTATTCCTTCCAGATTCACATCACTATTCATTACATTAGAACTATTATCACAGTTACTAGAGACGGAGGGTTCTAAATTATCTGGAGAGGTCTCATTTGCTTCATTCACTTTCTCTTCATTGTGTGCAATCGGCGTGGAATCAGTTTTAGCACCATCATCGACATTCGGAGCATCTTCATCGATCTAGAAATTTATATGCAGAAAATAAGTAAGAGATGGAGTGAACTGATGACTACTCAATCTTAAGGTTTCTCGGCCTATTCAAGTTCTAATTATTAAGGGAATCCAACTTTTGGACTAGTTGTGATCTTTTCTGAATTGTAATGAAGCTTTATTAAACTATAATTTAACTTTTTCTAATATTCACATTACCGAAAGTTTGTTAAATATTCTCGCATTCGAATAAGTTTGGTAAAATTTTGCTTCCTGAAAGGTTGATCTGAAAGAATACAAAACAAAAATAATCAAATTTACCTTCCCTTCCGAACATTTTCCATCCTCTTCCTTCTCTGTAATTGTTTCATCTCCATCAAAAGACCAGTCCTGCTCAATCACACCTAACGTTGTGTTTTTCCAAGCCTTCGGAGTGGACTTGAAAGTAAAGTTAATCACTTTCAATATGTGTAAGAGGAAGTTTCTCTTTAGAGATTTAGCCTAACATTTCATTTTATTTTTCAGTATTTACCTTAAAGTCCAAAGATCAACGCTCGTGATCGATGTATATATTCACAACTTACGCAGAACATTTGTAAAGAATACTGTTGCAAAACATCTTTGTCAAATGAAAGTACCTGTTTCCTGACAAAGACTTTTAATATGAATTGGGTAATAAAATATAATAAGATTCCGCAAGTACGTTACGAAACTAGAGAAATGTTCTAGGTCACGACAACTTTTCATCCGAATAAATTCGAATTTTAAGAATCATCTTACTTCATCCGAACTTATGGAAGTTTTGTGAAAATTGGAATCGTTTGAAGTTTCTTTCTTTTCTTCTTTGGAATCCAACCCCGTGGAAGCATTCTTCTTCGCTCTCTCGGATGGAGGATCAACGTGATCGGAGTTGGAGTCGATGTCAGTCTTGTTATTTAAGGAAGAAACAAAAAATTAGACAGGTTTTTGAAGATTCGCTTTACTGGTCTCTTCAGCACGAGGTTTTGGGTTATTAGATATTTCCATTAACCTTTTTCGTTGCTGATATATTCAACCTTTGCAATGATATGAATCGTAAATCGTTCTCAAGTTGTTCACAGGAAACAAGAACAAGTTTGGAATATGGTTATAACTAGGGCGGTCAAAAGTCAATAAAGTCAAACTGTTTCCTATGGGGCACTTTTCGATGAAACGACTGAAAATGCAATAAAAACACCTGTAGGGGGTATATTACCAAAGTTAATAGGTCAACCAAAAGTCAACTTTTACCTGTTAGGTCAAAAAATAGCAATGAGGTAAATAAAGTCAATTTTTTGGAATAAATAATTAAAATAACTAAAAATTGGCATCTTTTTGGTTAACTGGCAACTTCGCTGCTCGTATTTGTCTTATTCAGTTATGTCCGTTCTGGTTTTGGATGTGGTTGTGTTGTATGTATTGTGGTTACTGGTTACCATTTTTGATTTGTGATTTTTTCTGATTTGTGATTTCACTGATTTCGATTTCTTTTGATTTCAGATATTTAAAATGCCAAAAGTTGCAGTTAGTTCTATTGCTAAAGTGCGCGCTATAATTGCAAATATCCTAATGAATTCATTTGTTCAGGAAAAAATGAGCTATACTGTCAGATTTGTTGTGTTGTGGTCAAGCATGACAAATCATTTTTTGTGGATAAACATCGCTCTACCCAAAAGCACCAGCGTGGTATAGACCAAAATGTGGGAAATGAAAAGACGCAAACCCTTTTAAAGTACAAGTCTTCAAATTTTTCGGAAAAACTTGTGACTACATTTCTGTCAGCCAACATACCTCTTCATAAGTTGAGCAACCCTCATGTGAAACAATTGTTCTCTGAATTAGGTGTAGCAGTGCCTTGCGTGTCAACTTGCAAATCAATAACAATGAAACAGGCAGAAAGCGAGTTAAGTAAAATAAAACATTTGCTAGAGGGTAAATTAGTTTTCCTAATTGTTGATGAAAGTGAAGTAAGGGCTCAAAATATTTGAATATACTTGCTGGATCTATTGATGTTCCCAAGAAAACATATTTAATCAGGTGCGATGTTCTTCTTGGAAATGTTAATGCACGAACTGTCATACACAAGATTGACGATACTGTAAAAGAATTCGAGATACCAAGAGAAAATTTCTGTTTACTTCTGTCTGATGCAGCTCGTTACATGGTGTCAGCTGGAGCGACACTCAAGCAACTTTTTCCAAGACTTTTCCATGTAACGTGTCTTGCGCATCTGTTACATAATTGTGTGATGCAAATAAGAGCATTTTATAGTGATGTTGACACTTTAATTGCATGTGTCAAGGCTTCTACTGTTAAAAACAAAAGAAGGAAGGAATTGTTTGCTGAAATAGGAACTCCTCCAGAACCGATTGTAACACGTTGGGCAAGCTGGCTGAACGCTGCTTTTTATTATGCAGACAATTTTCCAAATGTGAAGACAATTGTGGAAAATTTTGAAGATGAAGGAATCATTGTTCAGAAGGCTAAAGAGAGTGTTGCTAATGAAAAACTGCCAAAGCAACTAATGTCAATCAAAATTAATTATAGTTTGATTGCTAGCTTAGTGACTAGGATGGAAGCATCTGATTGCACCATTAGAGAGGCATATGAAACCATTTCTTCTATCAACCTTGGCGAAGATATGTGTTCAGTCAAACAATACATTGAAACAAGACTCAAGACAAATGGTATTTGTGAAATAATTAACCTCAGTAGACCTGAAATCTCACCAACAGTTTATGGTCAGCTTTTGCAATGTCAACCAACAACTGCCGCTGTAGAGAGATCTTTCTCCATGTTTAATAAATTATTAAGTAAGGATCGCAATTTTTTGCCAGAAAATGTCGGCAAATACTTCATAATTTACCACAATCGGTCAACTGATGTAGAAGAGCAAGAATAAGTAATTAAAGTATCGTTTTTATTATTGAAAGTAAAGGCAACTTTATAAGTCAATTTTTTCAATTCGTAAGGTCAACTTTCTTAATTTTTTCGGTCAACTTTTGACTGCCCTAGTTATAACACATGGAAAAAATTGGGCTGTATAAGAATTAAATATCTAACTGTATTATGGTTTATTTACCATTAAAACAAGTTCAATAATTAGAAATACTGAAAAAAAGCTTTATTTCTATTATATATTTTCGCCTTTCTGTCTGTCTGTCTGTCCTTTATGCAAACGCAAACCGTTTGACCTAGAGCTACCAAATTTGGCACGGGAACCTCTTATGGTATGAAGAATGTCAACACAGAGTCGGTCAACCTGTCTGTTTGTACTACGGGCGGCAATGTGAAGCTCAAGATTTTCATGACTGTGTTCTTTTCTATAGTTTTATTGACCAAATAATTGAACCGACAGTAATTGGGAGTTCAATTATTTGGTCAGGGGGTTTTGGGGGATATCTGATCAGATTCAGAAATCTTGAGACAATGTGAAGCTCAAAATTTTCACGGCTGCGTTCTTTTCTGTAGTTTAGCCTGTCTGTTTGTCTGTCTGTGAAATTTATCCCGGGCAGTAATGGTGGAAGGGTGGGGGTAAGTGGGGGAGAGGGGTGGGGTAACGGGGAGGGGGTTAGCCCCCAAGTTGCATAAAGGGAGGTGAGGGGGTTTTGGGGGCATTCAGTTGACCTAACCGGGCATTCAATTAACCCGGGCAACGTACCTAACCGGGCATTCAATTAACCCTGGCAACGTACCTCCCCTAGTCTATTATATATTTTCGCCTGTCTGTTTGTTTGTCTGTCTGTGTCTGTCTGTCCTTTATGCAAGCACAAACCGTTTGACTTAGAGCTACCAAATTTGGCACGGGAACAACACAGGTCCCCAGGTTGTGCATCTGGGTGTTATAATTAAAATTACTGGGCCCGAAGGCCCCAGCACCGCGATTAAACTACAGAAAAGAACGCAGCCGTGAAAATTTTGAGCTTCACATTGTGTCAAGATTTCTGAATCTTTTTGGTCAATAAAATCCCGGGCAACGCCGGGTACCTCAGCTATATATATATATAAACCGCGATTAAACTACAGAAAAGAACGCAGCCGTGAAAATTTTGAGCTTCACATATAATTATTTTTTAGGACGACTTCGAATTGAGAGAGGGAGCTAGCAATTATAGGCCCATTAGCTTAACGTCAATAGTCGGTAAATTTTTGGAATCCGTAGTTAGGGATCGTATCATCGATCACTTAGAAAGTAGAGATTTGATTAATAGTAGTCAGCATGGTTTTCGACGCCATAGGTCTTGTTTAACTAATTTGTTAGAAATTTTACAACGAAATAGTGCGCGAATACGATAGGCATAGAGCGGCTGACGTTATTTATTTAGATTTTAAAAAGGCGTTCGATACAGTTCCGCATAGGAGACTAATTGCGAAGGTCAAAGCGCACGGTATACGCGGTCAGGTAGCTAACTGGTTAGAAGAATGGCTTCGTGCTAGGAGACAGAGGGTCGTAGTTAATGGTAGTGAATCGGGGTGGTTAGATGTAGGTAGCGGTGTCCCACAAGGTTCAGTGTTAGGCCCATTGCTATTCGTAATTTACATTAACGACATAGATGTAGGATTGACTACTAACGTGTCAAAATTCGCGGACGATACTAAAATAGGCGGTAAGGTTGTTAACGAGGACGATAGAAATAGGCTCCAAGACGATGTAAATAGGATTATGGAGTGGACAGATAAGTGGCAGATGCAATTTAACGTAGACAAATGTAAAGTTTTGCATATAGGTTCTCGCAACAATAATTACACGTACACAATGGATGATAGGGAGTTGGCGAGCGTTGACGAGGAAGTAGATTTAGGCGTACGCGTATCTAAGGATTTAAAGGTTAGGAACCAGTGCCTGGAGTCTTGCGCAAAAGCTAATAGGATGTTAGGCTTCATAGCGCGTAATTTCGAATTTAAATCGAAGGATATTATATTGCCCCTTTACAAGTCCCTAGTCAGGCCTCATTTAGAATATGCAGTTCAGTTTTGGTGCCCGTACTTGCGTGAGGATATTGATAGGTTAGAAAGGGTTCAACGTCGTGCCACGAAACTAATTCCGTCATTGCGCAACAAGCCTTATGAAGATAGGATTAAAGAGTTAGACCTGTATTCACTCGAAACTAGGAGATTAAGGGGGAGCTTAGTGAAGTTTTCAAAATCGTTAATAACATCGATAATGTAAATTTTGACAAATTCTTCACTTTCGATAATAGTAATACTCGTAATAACGGATTTAAGTTGCGTGGCAGACGTTTCATTACTAATATCGCTAAAAACTTCTTTACGTTTAAAGTAATTGATAAATGGAATAATCTTCCCGCGTCAGTCGTTCATTCTACCAGCGTTAATGTGTTTAAGAACCGTTTAGATAGGCATTTTAAAAATATTAACGTTGTTTAAAATAAAATAAAAATTAGCAACAGGAGCTCTGGGGGTGATGGTCGAGGATGAGTCTGTTGACGATTAATGCCAGCTTGTGACATGCCAGCGTGTGATGCCAGCAATAAAATTAAAAAAAAAAAAAAATTAGACTAACACGAACGTAGATGTAGCTCGTAGCGTAAACTAACCCACTTTTTGTTTAACTTTACCTATTTCTTTTTTTTTCCTTATCCTCTCCTTTGCATGTCTGTAACTCTCTTTTCTTGCATGTTTGTAGTTTGCATGGTATGACAGTGAGTTAAGACTGTGTTTGCATGGTTTGTAAGCGTTCTTATTTTACTTCTTTTCATCTTTCACCCCTCTCCTATTCTCTCCGACTATTTTTCTGACTTGTCGGCAGTGGCCGGCGGATGATGATGGCGAGTCTTTTTTTCTCTTTTTCTGAATGAATTTTAACCCACGAGTGATAGGTGTTGCTCCTTACTTAACCCCTTATTCTCTTCTCTTAACCCCCTACTCTTTCCTTTCTCTCGGGCTAACCTTAGAGTGGATCTTAGGGTCTTTGTTAGCCTTAGCTTCTGTAGATCTGTAGATCAACACAGAGTCGGTCAGCCTGTCTGTTTGTGCGAATAGTCAGCAGTTAAAGGAAGTGCGTAATGGTTGTTAATGTGGCAATGTTTTTTTGCAGTTTTTGAAAATCCCAACAGCTTTACCATGCCACCAAAGAAACGGGCAAGTTTAGGCAGCCAGAAAAAATAAAGAAGCCCGAAAGCAGGAAAGCTCACAAGAAAGACAATCACACCTTAAAGTGACCGTGAACAACATGCAACAGCCAGAGCAAGAGAAAACCTCCAAGAAAGACAATCACGCCTTGAAGTTGACCGTGAACACATGCAACAGCCAAGCAATCCATTGGAGTGGAAAAAAGAATTCTGCCTTTAACTACAAGCCTTCCAGCAGCTATGAAAAAGATGCCACCTTGGATCTTGGCCAAATGAGCAATCCATGTCATCATTGTGGAGCATTAAAGTGGAAGAAAGAAGCTCCAGGAATGTGCTGCAGCCAAGGAAAATTCAAGCTTCCTCCTCTTATATCGCCTCCTGATCCTCTAAAATCACTCATGTCAGGAGACACTCAAGAATCGAAGAAATTCCTTGAGGAGATCCGCAAGTACAATAGTTGCTTCCAGATGACGTCTTTTGGGGCTGACAATGTGTGCCAAAATCCTAGGGATTGGAGGCCAACCTTCAGAGTTCAAGGCCAAATTTATCACCAACATGGATCCCTTCTACCCCTTCAAAATGAAGAACCCAAGTTTCTCCAGATTTATTTCATGGGTGATGAAGAATCCCAGGTAAACAGATGTGAAGTTGTACCCTCAACTGACAATGCAATTGTCCGAAAACTCCAAGAATTTCTCCATGAAAACAACATGTACATTTCTCTTTTCAAAACTGCTCTAGATGAAATGCCTACTGACAACTACAAAGCAATCATCAGGCCTGACAAGAAACCTGCTGGTAGACACGAACGACTGTACAATGCTCCAACTTCAAATGAGGTGGCAGTCATTATTCTTGGAGGAGAGGATTTTTTGAGAAGGGAAGAGACATTGTCCTCCATAAAAGGAGCACCGGTCTTTCACGAATCTCAGAAACTCACCGATCCTATGACGCTCTTCAGTACCCTTTGATGTTCTGGCAGGGAGAGGATGGCTATGCAATTGACCTGAAACAAGTCAATCCAGTCACTGGCGAACCTGGGAATAAAAAAGTTTCAGGATAATGTTTCGTCCAAATCAGTCTCAACATATTCACAAATGTCGAAACCTCCTCAATCAATTTCTCACTGATATGTATGCCAAGATTGAAACTGAAAGACTCCATTTCCTCAGACACAACCAGAAAAAACTCCGAGCTGAAGAATACAACCACCTCCAAGATGCTATGGCCAGTGATCGAAATCCTGAAGATATTGGACAGATGATCATCTTGCCCTCCTCTTTCACTGGAAGTTCAAGATATATGCACGAGTACACCCAGGATGCCATGACCTACGTTCGAAATTATGGGAGGCCTGACCTCTTCATAACTTTCACGTGTAATCCAAATTGGCCTGAAATCCAAAGAGAGCTCATTGATGGGCAGCCTGCTCACTGTTCCATTTGAAAGTCAAGGCACTTTGGGACCTACTGACCAAAGGACAAATCTTTGGTGCCGTCCGTTGCATCCTGTATTCCATAGAATGGCAAAAACGGGGACTCCCACATGTTCATCTCCTTCTATGGCTTCAAGAAAAAATCAGGCCAAATCAAGTGGATTCCATCATCTTGCAGAAATTCCTGACAAAACCGAAGATCCCAAAACTTTGAAATTGTCACCAAACACTGATTCACGGACCTTGTGGCAACGATCCTCCAGATCTTCTGTTTGTATGAAGGATGGCAAATGCACCAAGGGTTACCCTAAACAACTGCTTCAAGAAACTCAATCAGGAGAAGATGGTTATCCCCTCTACCGACGAAGAAAGCCTGGAGATGGAGGCTTCACTGTGAAGAAACCTTACAAGGCCAAGAAGTGAAGCTGGACAACAAGTGGGTTTTCCCTACAATCCTGTTCTCTCCCGAACCTTCAACGCACACATCAACGTTGAATACTGCAACTCTATCAAGTCCATCAAATATATTGCAAGTATGTCCATAAAGGAAGCGATCAAGCTGTATTCTGTGTACAGGAGGTAAACCACGGACAACCAACCCCAAGCTCAGAATCCAAATGATGAAATCCAAAACTTCCAATCTGGACGATATATCTCATCGAATGAGGCAGTTTGGAGGATCCTTAATTTTCCAGTCCATCAGCGATATCCAACTGTTAATCATTTGAGCGTTCATCTGGAAAATGGACAAAGGGTTTACTTTACCCCAGACAATATTCAACAACGTGCGCAAGAGCCTCCAAGAACCACCCTCACTGAGTTTTCCCAGCTCTGTCAAAAAGATGAGTTTGCCAAAACTTTGCATTACCATCAGATTCCTAAATATTACACGTGGACCGACAACAAAAATTTGGAAACGAAGAGCTGTTGGGGCAGCTGTTGGAAGGCTTCAGATGCTCTTGGACGAGTGTACACGGTCCACCCAAGCAACTCTGAGCGCTTCCACTTACGACTTCTGTTGCATGTTGTCAAAGGGCCTACTTCATTTCAAGATTTACGGACTGTTGATGGTGAGGTCTGTGCCACCTTTCAAGAAGCTTGCTTGAAGGGAGGGCTCTTAGAAGATGACAAACACTGGCAAGATACTGTGGAGGAAGCTGCTCTCTCAGATTCGCCTTCCAGACTGAGAAACCTCTTCGCAATCATTTCTACATGTCATCCTTCAAGCTCTGCACAACTTTGGGATGACCATAAGGAGAGCCTTGCTGAAGATATCCTTCACTCTGCAAGAAGAGAAAATCCAACTCTTCAAATTGAATTCAGCTCTGACATTTTCAACCAAACTCTGAGCATCATTGAAAACAAAGTGACTACAATGGTTGGCAAAACCCTTAACCAGTTAGATCTTCCCACCCCACAACGAAACGATACTCGCTGTATCAATCGTGAGATGCTTCGAGAAACCAACTATGACATCGAGCAGTTAGAATCATTTATCAATCAGCAAGAACCCATGCTCACGCCTGATCAGCGCCTAGCCTATGACGCCATTGTTGAGAAAGTTGGAAACAATTCCGGGGGGATATTTTTCCTTAATGCTCCAGGTGGCACTGGGAAGACTTTCCTCATCAATCTCCTCCTGGCAAAGGTTCGGTCCAAAAAGTGTATTGCGCTTGCTGTTACTTCCTCTGGCATCGCTGCCACTCTTCTTACTGGTGGGAGGACTGCCCACTCAGCCTTCAAGCTGCCACTTGATTTAGCGCGATCAGAGACCTGCAACATCACCAAAAATTCAAACCTCGCTGAAGTCCTCAAAAACTGCCAAATGATTGTATGAGATGAATGCACCATGTCACACAAGGGTGCGTTTGAAGCCCTGGACAGAACCCTGAAAGACATCAGAGGAAATGACGACCAAATGGGTGGAGTCACGATGCTCCTAGCAGGAGACTTTCGATAAACTCTTCCAGTTGTTCCAAGAGGAATCCGAGCAGATGAAATGAAAGCCTGTCTGAAATCTTCTTCCATTTAGCGCCAAGTCAAAAGTTTTACCCTATCCACCAACATGCGTGTTCACCTCCATGGTGACATTTCAGCTGGAAACTTTGCCGATAGGCTACTTAATTTGAAAATGGAACAATTCCATGTGATAGAGATGGAAACATCTCATTTTCAACTAACTATTTCAATACTGTCAAAGGCATTGACGAACTGAAGGTCAAAGTTTATCCTAACTTGGAACACCACTTCAGGGATCAGAAATGGCTTTGTGAAAGAGCCATTTTGGCACCAAGAAATGATGCGGTCAATGCCATCAACACCCAGCTCCTACAGCAAATTTCTTCAGAACAAAAATCATACAAAAGCAGTGACACTGTGGTTGATCAAGATCAAGCAGTACAGTACCCTGTGGAATTCCTCAACTCCTTGGAGCCTCCTGGGATTCCACTTCACAACTTCACCTTAAAAGTAGGAGCTCCAATCATTTTGCTCAGAAACTTAGATCCCCCCAAGCTCTGCAATGGAACTCGACTGGTTATCAAATCATTGATGACCAATGTAATTGAGGCTACTATCATCACTGGATGTGCAAAAGATGAAGATGTTTTTATCCCACGGATTCCTTTGATTCCAACGGAAATACCATTCCAATTTAAAAGAATTCAATTCCCCATCCGTCTTTCCTTCGCTATGTCAATTAATAAATCTCAAGAACAATCTTTAAAAGCTGCCGGAATCCATCTCGGAACTCCCTGCTTTTCCCACGGCCAGCTTTACGTTGCCATGTCAAGAGTTGGCACACCAAAACGCCTCTTCATCTATGCTCCCACTGGAAAAACTGCAAACATAGCGTATCCAGAAGCTTTAAGATAAATCATTTTTGTCAATAAACAATTAATCAAATTCGGCCTTTTGTCTTAAACTTTATTTTATTTAAACTGGGAATCTGATGTGAAATTTATCCCGGGCAACGCCGGGTACCTCAGCTAGTTCAGTATAAACTTTTACAACAAAAGAATAGACGCATAGGGATTAATGAACGATATCTGTAAATCGAAATAATATTTCACGGCATAGAGTTCATGATGATAATCTTAGTATGGAGAAAAACAGGATGACGGGATAATAAAAAACTGCCTCGATCGCGATTGTTGAGTATGTATGATGCGGTTAAAGAAGGATGGATAAATGAATGTAATACCGTTAAAGTGACCGCATCTCTACCCACTTAAAAAAAAAGAAAAAAGATTTTTACTTTTATACCTTAAAAGTGGGAAATATGGTATGACGTTCAAACATTATAAAGAAGTCCCTCTAGAGGGGTGAGACAATAGAAGTCACCATAAATTTTTACTTAAATATAATTCTCATTTTACTAGTATATTTACTGGTACTTGTGCACTGTTTACAAGTAGAAGTTTAACTTAATGTTAAACGGCAGTTGATTCGTGACAACCTTACATCCTGAAAGTTCAGTGCATCATCATTATTCATACAACTCATTATCTGATTGATGACAGTCACTGATACGTTA
This sequence comes from Bathynomus jamesi, assembly GCA_023014485.1. Lineage (NCBI taxonomy): Eukaryota > Metazoa > Arthropoda > Malacostraca > Isopoda > Cirolanidae > Bathynomus > Bathynomus jamesi. Next base: position 905,148 of record JAJOZX010000899.1, on the reverse strand, counting down.
CCTCGGTCATTTCCGAGGAGGAAATAGATTCTTCGTCACTGGACTCTCCCTCGTAACCCTGAAGACCCGCCATGGAGAAAAGGAAAGAAAACTGCTCGTAATTGAGCGCCTTCGTAATAATCATCAAGTCAGACGGGGTGAATCTAAGGGGAAATTAACATTAACAGCTTTGGTTTTACCCCACATCGTCCCAATTTTTTTTCATACATTAAAAGCTGAAGTTAAATTAGGAAACATAAAAAGCAAGTACAATAAACTGAAATAAACTTCAATTTTCTAAGTATTATGAAATGTAAAGTGTGCTTAACGGTGATTATCGTAACTCTTTAAATCATTTGGTATCTTTTACTAATTACAGACATTTTGGAATTTTTAATATTTAAGTGCATTACTAATAAATATTCTACAATTCTTCCTTCATATTAGAATAAATGCCTTTTTCCTTTTGATATAAATGAAATCTCAACACCATTATTTTTCATGGTAGAACAAGCTGTCATGAAAAGGTAATTGCAAGAAACTACATAAAAAATCAAAAGCTATTTTCAACTTAAGAAACTTCGCTAATTTGTTTATTTTAGTTACATGTAAAGTATTCCTCAGCGTTTACTTCAACGAGTTAATGGTGCCCAATTGACTCACCCTTCCGTTTTGTCGGCCACAAGCCAAAACTCTTTCTCAGTCAGGTTATGCTGGACCTTCTGCAAAAGGAACTTCAAGAGATGGAAACGTGTCTCTCTGTCGGGGAGACCCACCAAATACACTCCACGAAAGCGACTCAGAAGTTCATGATCCTGAAATCAAGTTAAGGAAAATAAATAGTTTAATTTAATTTCTTTAAAATTAATAACAAACATCGATGAAATAATTCAACACGAATACAAATTTGTAACCAGCGGTGGAAATGCAGGAATTTTATTTTTTAGTTCTACGCAGATACACTTGGACTGTGAAGATATATTCTGGTACAACGAAACGAACAAATGAAGGAAAAAAACGTGATAATCACGCCTCCTGATCGAATTTCCTAGAACTGACAAGCTCAACGATCAGATGATGGCCACGAACGCATTTGCAGGTTACGTTAGGTGAAGTATAAATAAAAATAAATGCTCAAAGATTCGCGAGGCGAAGGTTCACACACGAACAGTTTTTCGATGAAAAGAACCGTTGGGTTGGGCGAATTCGATCAGCAAAGGATGATAACGCGGAAAAGAATTAAAGAGCAAAAGCAGAGACCGATAAATCCATAAAAACATTTTAATCATTCAAATTACAATTTACAATGACATAAATAATTGTGAAGCTGGACTATTTATTTTTATTTAATTTAGCCCTTAAGCTTTAGGCTTTACTGGGCTCTTATTAAAAATAAAGTTATTATTAATTAATAATAAATAAGTAAATAAGCATTATTAATAGTTAAAGTATGTATTAATCTTAAATTATCATTATCGATATGACAAATGCAAGGTCATTATTGAAAGTATTATACTAATACCATACAAAGAAATCATTACACAATACTGTATTATAACAAGATAAGAACTGAACAATCGCAAGAAATGCGTCTTTGATACTAGATTACACGCGAGAAATGAATAAACGATAGTAATGTACAGTGTACTAAAAACTTCAGTGAAACATTGATTGCAATTTTCACTTTACGTTTACAATTTGTACTGATAAAAAAAATTCATTGTCTATCCTCACAAAAAAAATTTAATTCAGAGTGGATATATATATATATATATATATATATTATATATATATATATCCTCACAAAAAAAATTTAATTCAGAGTGGATATATATTATATATATATATATATATATATATATATATATATATATATATTATATATATATATATATATATATATACGCGAGATTATAAATCACTCGTCGCTCTGCAAGACTTATTAATATTAATGAGGTCAAATTGCATAACTGTCTCATGAACATTTTTAGATTCAATTTAACTTTTTTTTTACTGGTCAAATGAGGATCAAATTTGCTTATATTGGGGTATCAGTGTTCTCTCATAGATGATTTTCACGCATATATACATACATACATACATACCGGTACTCGTATATCATGAATGCGAGCGACATGTCAATGGTTTAAGTCTAAGCGGTAGGAAAAGCTTCGTTTTTATACAAAGCACCGCTCCGTTCATACAGTCACTCAGGGTACGAGCAGCTCGTAGCATCACTGTCAAATATATAAAGGGTCAACATACTAATGAGGCTCTCGTACATAGCCCATCACCAATGGAAGCAACAATGCTCTGCGTTTTCATAATTCGGTGGACAGAGTTTTATCCATTTTCGTGCCATGTCATTAATTTGCATTGCATCATACATTGTGCAAAATGTACGCGTTTGTGCTTCCTCTCCAAGGCAACACAAATGTACATACCTGTTTCAATGACAAACCTATTAATATCACACTAGGATAGATATATATACAGGGTGGGTAAAAAAGTGACCTCTTAGAGGTAAACTGTCATATTAAAAAAAGTAAGGGGACGAGATCCCAAACTTCATAGATGCTTACCTTAGAATGTTGTTCGTCTTAATTGAGAAGTTGCTTGATGTGTCCCCCTTCCTGCTCAACGCAGGCCTCCAAACGGGGACGCCACTGATCAATACACCTGTTTACATATCATTGAGATAACTTCTCCCAGCCGAGCAGAATTCTTTCGCATAGTTCATATAAGTCTCTTATATTGGTACCAGGGATGTAAACTTTGGACTTCAGGGCTTCCTAAACACCATAATCTAGTGTTGAATGATCGGGGCTACTAGCCGGCCACATTATTGGGTTCGATAAAATCCGATGTTTCGTTCTCAAGGAATTTGACAGTTTGGCGTGCTCTGTGAGCAGGGGCTCCATCTTGTTGGAAAGTATATCTTTCACTCTATATAACTGATATTCGACGAAATGGTGGTGAAAGATATACTTTCCAACAAGATGGTGCCCCTGCTCACAGAGCACGCCAAACTGTGTCACATTCCTTGAGAACGAAACATCGGATTTTATCGAACCCAATATGTGGCCGGCTAGTAGCCCCAATCATTTACCACTAGATTATGGTGTTTAGGAAGCCCTGAAGTCCAAAGTTTACATCCCTGGTACCAATATAAGAGACTTATATGAACTACGCGAAAGAATTCTGCTCGGCTGGGAGAAGTTATCTTAATGATATGTAAACAGGTGTATTGATCAGTGGCGTCCACGTTTGGAGGCCTGCGTTGACCAGGAAAGGGGATACATCAAGCAACTTCTCAATTAAGACGAACAAGAAGCTAAGGTAAGAATCTATGAAGTTTGGGATCTCTGGTTGTGTGTGTAAGACTGAACGTTTGATCTTACCATCAAAATATCATTAAGTCTTACTACCTTTACGCAGAGCTGGGCACTTCCGCAAACCGCAAATTCCGCAATTGCGGAAGTATGTTTTTCGTTTGCGGATTTGCGTTTGCGGCAAAGTCATCGCAAATTAGTGAATTTGCGTTGCGGAACTAAGACCGCAAACGCAAATCTTTCCGCAAATTTCCCACGTGGCCACTGGCCAAAACAGTTACTACAGTTACAGTACAGTCTTCTCTAACGTGTCTAAGTCTCAAAATTTATGAAATTCAAATGATTAAATTTATTATTTAATTTATTTACTATTTACTTGCAGGAGGTGTTTTTGTTCAATATAATATATCAATATATGTAGTATTTTTATTTCTTCTACAATAGTGATTTATTGTAATAAATTATTTAGCCTTGTTTTTAATAAAAACAAGGCTAAAACATTAAACATTTAAAAGATATAAAAACTTTTTATACCTCTTTAATGTTTTGGATACTTTTTATAGTTAAAATTGCGATTGCGGAATTTGCGGTTTGCGGAAGTGCCCAGCACTGTAAAAATTGGAAATATGGTTTGCGTTTGCGGCACCAAAAATGGCAAGCAGTTTGCGGATTTGCGGTTGCGGAAGGTAAGGTTTGAGTTTGCGGATTTGCGATTGCGGAAGTGATTTTGAGTTTGCGGTGCCCAGCTCTGCCTTTACAAACATTAAAAATTACATGTGGGTATGTAAGAAAATAAATAGTAATAAAACTTGTATTTTCAAAATTTCTCACCCACTTCGATTTCGCAACCTAATCAAAATACTCTGGCAACTGCCAACATTCACGTTATAACAAACGACAAGAATAGAAAAAACGTCCCGACAAGTGCCATTCAAAGCCCATTCAATATAAAATACACTGACAGGATGATGTAATCGAGAGCTCGAAGAAAAGGCGAACTTTGAGGCCAAATAATCACGCATGAAGGTCCACAGCACTCACGAAATCAATTTCAGAATAAGAAAATGCGAAAAAACAAACAATAGGCTGTGTCCTCTCAAGGTGAGCTCAATAAACAAGAATAATGAAGGTGCATCCACCACCAGACATAACAGACCTTATTAAGCCTATGATGTAACGTAATCGTAACTTCCGATATCCTTTTGAACAGGTTTAGACAAGGAAGGTGAACGTAACTTTTGCTAAATTAAAGCTGTTTTCGTCAAAAATATGACTTCAAGTCACATTCTTTCACCGACTTAAAAGTCAGATTTGTGAATGAAAAGAACGGCCTCAGTTTGTGACGTCAAATATACACAAAATTCAGTTAAACCCACTTTTGTCAAGGTCGACTTCATAGTTCATGGGTTAAAAGCTTAACCATTATTCTGGATTCTCAATATAGGGCAGCAGGGTCCTAACTTCAGGCTTCTACCACGAATCCAGCCGACAAGAAGAGTGAATAGGCCTACAGTGCGACCGAGATTTGAGCTCGTCAACAACTGAACTAGTCTAGATCAATATAGACCCAAACTTACAATGATACAAGGCCAATTCATCACTTAAGGCTTATAAATGTTGTAAATTTAATGTAGCATAGTCTATAACATTAATAAAATGTACACACACACACACACATATATATATATATATATGTTACGCCCAAACATCGAAATCGCTCAGTGAGCGAAAAAAACAGCCACAACACGTTGTGGATGCACCTAAGTGACCACACACCGATGTTAGATATTTTTTCGCTTCATGGCCGTTCTCAAACAACCACAACGCGTTGTGGACGATTTGAAAATTAGTGAATGCCCGGTTAGGTCAATTGTACGCCCTTGACGATTGGTTAGGTTAAGTCGTGATATTTTCATTAAAACTAACGAAAATATCACGGCTTAACCTAACCAATCGTCAAGGGCGTACAGTTGACCTAACCGGGCATTCAATTAACCTAACCAGTTGGTTAATTTTTACATTTACGTCTCATTCTAAAGTTGCTTAAAATTAATCGAAACCTACGGGAAAATTATTGATAATCATATCTGCTTAACTTTGCTTTTTAATCGGTGAATACGTCGATAAATATACGTCGTGTTTATATCATTTCAATATACGTCGTGTTTAAATAGAGTTTGATGAAAGACATCGGTGTGGTCGTTTCGTTTCAAATCGTCCACAACGCGTTGCGGTTGTTTGAGAACGGCCATGAAGCGAAAAAATATCTAATATCGGTGTGTGGTCACTTAGGTGCATCCACAACGCGTTGTGGCTGTTTTCTTCGCTCACTGAGCGATTTCGATGTTTGGGCGTAATATATATATATATATATATATATATATATATATATATATAACGCAAATTCACAAGGAAAAAAATATTCCAAGGCCTTTCGTGTATTCAGCAATACATCTCGTCAGGGATATTTTTTTCCCTTGTGGGTTTGCATTATTCATTCATTTCACGTGTTTAAATGTGAAATTCATCGCATATATATATTTCTGTCGCGTGCTATAGCTCGAAACCTACGGGTTTCTCGACCTACGTTTATATGGTCTTTTTTCTTCTTTACTTTGGTCTCAAGAATACACCCTGCGATTTATGAAACACATTTATGCATCACCCCGTATATATATATGGGCCTAAAAATGTCAGTTTGATTCTGCAGGCGACAAATTGTTTGTTTACAAAAAAGTACCTAAAGAGTTTTCTCCAGCCACCTCGGGAGTTGGCTTGGCAAAACTTAAGTCAAGTTTAGTTTGTTTTGACGAAAAGAACGCGGCAGCTCGAGTTGACTTGACTTCAAGTCAGCTGGACGAAAAGAAAACTGCTTGAATATAAAGGGAAAAAATTAGAAAACAGCAAATGACTAAAATTGACTCAGTGCGGGCGTTAACTCGTGCAATAAATTATGGACCACACATACAACTCAAAAAAGTAATAAATAAATAAATAAATAAATAAATAGGGTGTAACAGAATTCGCGTACCATACGGCAATATTTTTTTTCATATATGGCTGGGAAAGTGAGGAAAGACGAATGTAGGGATAATTCTGATAATTACTAGTAAATAAAGTATAATATCTGAAACTACGATGCCTTCGTTAATTTCCCAGCCATATCGGAAAATGTTATATTAATTACCCTATGGTGCGCGAATTCTGTTACACCCTACACACACACACACACACACATATATATATAACATTGTACACGCTTCAGGCTACATAAACTAATTCCAGTTATGAAACTGAACCAACCTGCATAATGTACAATTGTTAACACCTTTTATTCTTGTAACAATCCATGCAAGTACCTAATTAAAGGTGCTCAACGAGAATAATTGCATTATTAACTCACAGATTACGCATTTTAGTCTGCAACGTCAAAAAGTTGCGAATGCAACTGCATGATATGGGGGTTTAGAAGGAGGCCAATACCAATAATAAATATTTGTCTTCGATTTGCGAAGTTATGTTCTACATTCCTCATTCACAATATATATTTTTTTTTTTTTTAACTGCAAACAACACACACTATAATTAATGTAAAGAACGACGTTTGTATAGAAGAACGTTCCGCACAAGATGAGGAGGGAGAACGAACAAATGAAAAATGAGGTAACCACCCGGGAATCGAACCCAGGATCTTCCGACTGCCGGTCAGATATGCTAACCACTACACCGTGGGCCTCGATTAATCAGAAGTCGTAATTCTCCTACATACGAGCAAAAACCAATGCCCTGATGGGGCACCTCCCGCATGCCGCACATATATACATTTTAACCGCAAACAACACACAGTATAATTAATGTAAAGAACGACGCTTTTCGTTCTCCCTCCTCATCTTGTGCGGAACGTTCTTCTATACAAGCGTCGTTCTTTACATTAATTATACTGTGTGTTGTTTGCAGTTAAAATGTATATATGTGCGGCATGCGGGAGGTGCCCCCTCAGGCATTAGTTTCTGCTCGTATGTAGGAGAATTACGACTTCTGATTAATCGAGGCCCATGGTGTAGTGGTTAGCATATCTGACCGGCAATCGGAAGATCCCGGGTTCGATTCCCGGGTGGTTACCTCATTTTTCATTTGTTCGTTCTCCCTCCTCATCTTGTGCGGAACGTTCTTCTATATAAGCGTCGTTCTTTATATATATATATATATATATATATATATATATATATATATAACTAGCGGAGCAACCCAGCGTTGCCGAGGTGTATGTTGAACGCTATAAGCTAACAAAAATATCGCGACTTAACCTAATCGGGTATTCAACTGACCTAACCGGGCATTCAATTAACCTAACCGGGCGTTCAGTTGACCTAACCGGGCGTTCAGTTGACCTAACCGGGCATATATATATACAGAGCCATGCAAGAAGTAAATAGACACCCTTAATTTTATGGTAAAATGTATGCATCCAAATTTTTTTGCCATTATTATGACTAATATTCGTTTCCTTTTTTTAGATTGTAATATACCCATCCTAGAACATGCCTCGAACACAAAATATAGCTGCACGTCCATAATAACCAAGCTGATGAAGATAGTTTACTGCTGTTCTTGGGCTAATTTTGAGTTTTTCTGCCACTTCTGAAGCTTTTAAACGAGGGTTGTTCTCAACAGATCTTCGAACAAAACGAAGACATCTGTCAGAAGGCCCAGGTCGACCAGGCCGTGATTCAATTGATGTTTTGCCCTTTTATTTAAATTGGACTATTATTCTGTTAACAGTAGAAAGGGGTATTCCGAGATTCCTAGCTATTTGTCGCTGGGACAGTCCACCCTCAGACTGACCAACAATCCGTCCTCGTTGAAAGTCAGAAATTTCTTTGGAATCTTGTGTTCGAGGCAGGGTTGTGGAGTCGGAGTCGTGGAGTCGCACGTTTCAGGGCGGAGTCGGAGTCGAATTTTTACAATGTGTGGAGTCGGAGTCAGAGAATTTTGGACCGACTCCACAACCCTGGTTTATAGCCACTAGGTTAAGAAGGGTTATTCAATTTAAGTAGGACTACTACTGGTTAGACCTTAATTATGTTTAAGAGAATCTTTTTCATTTATATATATAATATCTAATCTATATTATATATATATATATATAATATATATATATATATATATATATATATATATATATATATATATATATTGGAAAATAAAAATCCCTTAATATGATAATATCTACAAGTCAATATCCTTCTTAATATTGAATGTTCCCTTATCCTAGAAAGTAACCTGACGATTCATGTGGTGGTGATGAAATGTCTTATTATTATGATAATTATAGAGTGAAACACTAGAGGATCGGAGTCGTATATTTAAAATGTGAGGAGTCGGAGTCGTATATTTAAAATGTGAGGAGTCGGAGTCGGATTTTTAGATTTTTTACAATGTGTGGAGTCGGAGTCGGAGTTGAATTTTTACAATGTGTGGAGTCGGAGTCGGAAAATTTTGGACCGACTCCACAACCCTGGTTCGAGGCATGTTCTAGGATGGGTATATTACAATCTAAAAAAAGGAAACGAATATTAGTCATAATAATGGCAAAAAAATTTGATGCATACATTTTACCATAAAATTAAGGGTGTCTATTTACTTCTTGCATATATATATATATATATATATATATATATATATATATATATATATATATATATATATAGCGTTCAACGTCCACTCCGGCAAAACCGGGTCGCTCCGCTAGTTTTAATTATATGTAAAGCTCAAGATTTTCATGACTGTTCTTTTCTATATATTTTATTGACCAAATAATTAGTCATGAAAATCTTAAGATTCAGAAAAATCTTGACACAATGTGAAGCTCAAAATTTTCACGGCTGCGTTCTTTTCTGTAGTTTAATCGCGGTGCTGGGGCCTTCGGTCCCAGTAATCTTAATTATTTAATTTATTAACACCCAGGTGCACAACCTGGGGACCTAATCAATATGTGTGTGAAGTTTCATGTTTGTAACTGCTTCCATTTTGGAGTTATGGCTGGAACAAACAGACAGACAGACAGACGTCCTTTTATTATATATATATATATATATATATATAAAGTGTGTGTGTGTGTGTGCGTGCGCGCGCTCCACTTGGAGTACTTTTGTAAAAATAATGCACTGATAACAGCAGATTAGGCCTAATGATGTCATGCACCACATGATAAATCTTTATTTGTTCATTTTTTTCATCAAGGATTTATTTTAAATTGCTTTTGTGATTCCAATCAGCGTAAAATGACCATATTTAACAGCCTGTTGGATTTTTGAAAAGATTACAAGGAACGTTTATACCTACATACTGAGGAAAAGTAGCCCCGTTTTTCTTCGCAGATAAAGATTTCACACACACACACATACACACACTTATAACTTCCCCTCTAATTAAAATTATCTAAATTACGTCTCCCAATTGGGTAACCAACATTTATGACAATGAAATTATGCATTTATCATTCTATTCCGGTAACTGATTTTTTTTTCCTCGTATTACTGCTCGATATTTAAAATTTTACTGAAGCCTTGGACTTTTCCACCAGTTATGTATATATAATCATTTTCGCAGATTACAGAAACTAATCCTCTCAAACACGTTTGTATAAGAAACAACGCATAAAGACAAGAGTTCAGAAAACCTTCCTGAGACTCGTATCAACCTAGAGGCTAGGTGTTGAGTAAACACTATTGTAGGCGCTAGCTGAAGTAATGATTCTTAAATATAAAAGACTGAAGTGTCAGGTGTCAATTTACACTGTAGAATTGCATTGTGAGTCAAGGTTGAGTTAGGACTACTGCAGAAATGACATGTGGATTATACGTGACGGCATATACGTACGAAGAAGGAATACAGGACAGTTCACACGTACTCTAAATCTTTCGTGTATCTGAAGCCTATCACAATGCTTCAGTTATTTCTACAATTAAAAATGGTCTCGCACTGTTCGTCATTTGAACTTTGTAATTCAATAATGCAAATAATCAATCTTTATTGAAAAGGTCGATAATGTGATACTTCTAAACTGAGAAGTTTTCTTTTATTTAAGACAGTTATATACTTTCTCTAACGTTAAAAACCTCTGACATTATCGAATGGGTGTGGTTAATCCTCGGTTCGGTATAAAAGAAAAGGCAACGCAATAAAAGTAATTTTATATTTAATATATTATAAAGACCGATAAGCCTCAGTAAATATACACTCCTGTTAATGACTTAACTGTTAATAGTTGTTATCGTGTTAAATGCACGAAATAAAAATTGGTTTTATAGCAAATGTCTCCAAGGAAACAATTAGATTTAGGCCTACCATTACGTTCTGATAAGCACAACCCACTCATTGAGCCATAAAATTTAACTTTTAAAACAATTTAAATAAACACACTCACGCACCTGAACTTAAATGGAAAACAATTTTCTACAGGGATATAAACTCCTAATAAATTAATTTTATAAGTCCCCAAAGAGGTCCTTATTTTCTAAAAATAAATTTGGGCTTCGTGTTGGGATAATTACTTATACAAATTTGAAGTGTAAAATTTCAGACAATTATACATCTTATTGTATACTATTTAAAATTTACTTAAAATTCCAAGAAGATTCGTAACGCATCCCTCGTCAAACAGTATAATATATATATATATATATATATATATATATATTATATATATATATATATATATATATATATATATATATAAAAAGTTAGAAAAGGGCTAATTCATTCACAGTAAAAGTACCAAAAACTAAAAGGAATATAACTATTACTAATTGAAGGGAGGCTGGGCCTACAAATGAATGGCTTATATGCAAGACATAAGCCTTTGTCCAATTCATGAGATTTAAATTCAAAGCTATTTAAACTTCAAATATGACAACACACAAACCAATGAAAATGACAAATGAAAATATAACTTAAATTTTTTTTTTTCCATGTCCACCATCAATCAAAGTTGTTTTTATTTAAACAATTTTGAATAGCTTTGCTCTAGTTTTTGTACAAAAGAATTCAAGCTTCAGTCATGGTGCAAACAATCGTTATACGTTTGAAATTTACAAATATTAATTAATGAAATTAATAAAGTAGGCCCCGAAACACCATTTTGATTCGAGTAAAACAGAAATGGAAATACGTGATTATCAGCAATTACTTTACCTTATAAAGAAGCCACGGAGCACTTGTTGCAGCCACTAAAATCAATCCATTGTTGTCAGGTTGGTCGTCCTGGTGGGCGCCTTTCGATTTGGGTGGAGGAGTGTTGGGAAGCGTGTTTTGAACGGGATTGTGGCTGGAATTCGGGTCAAAGATTTTGAGTTTGCGCGGTCCAAGCTGCCTATAAAGTTCCTGCCGAAGAGATTCTGCTAAGGGATGGTGGTCAGGTTCGAGGTCGTGATTAATGAAAATGGAGTCGATGTCATCGAGAAAGAAGAGAGAAGGGTAGTCCAATTCGCGAGCCTGAACGAACAAACTTCGAAGGGATGTAGGCCCTGTGAGTTGGTGCGTGTGCACTCCGAAGAGAGGCATTTCGCACACGGTGCTCATCTGCTTCACCAGGTAAGTCTTACCGGCGCCGGGGGGCTGAAAAGGAAAAGGCAGTGGTGAGTTATTTAAAAAATTAACTACGGCCTATTTCGAGTTTTTATTTATTTTTTAAATAAACTACTCGAACGCTGTCGTATTTTCGGACTAGGCCTACCTACTGTAAGCAGTCTAAATGTAGCCAAATAATTATAAAGGTTCTCGCTAAAATACTACACAATTTTGATTTATAAAAATGGAGGTATAGCCTACGGTGACAAACTGAATTTCATGCAAGTCTTGGCCTGTACAATATCGACGGCTGTTGCGGCACCTCGTGCAAACTGGCTGTGCTTGAAGATTAAATAAAATTAACTTTCACAAACCTTTCCTGCCTTGGGACAAAAAATTCTTTTCATTAAAAATAAAAATCCATTCCTTGGTTAACCACACACACGCAAAATTTTAGTGCAAGACTAGTTGTACAGCCACAAAGTTGAAAGCAACATTAAGTGAAAATAAGAACATTTTAATTACATTACTTTTGATCATATGAGCTACCGTACCTACAGTAATTTATATTATTAAAATTTTAATAACGTTTCACCTAACGAGTATTTCAATCCATTTCGATAGCCTATACCTATGAGACATTTATTCAGCCCTTCAATCACTTCCTACATATAGGACCTAATGAGAGTGAGCAAAGTGATTATGAATACGGATGCTGTATTTGAAAATCTGTGATAAAAGACTGGACAAATCGATCCAACCAACAACCCAAGGAAACACACACTGCACACGTGCGCATCTCCGCATAAGCGAGGTACCGACCTTTTCAATCCACGTACGGCAGCTAAAAAATTAACAAAACCTAATTTAACCTAACCTTAGTGCCATCGAATCGAGATGGGCGTGATAAGTGTTTCAGACGCAATTAATAAGGGCTCGAATGGCGTTTTCTGTTACGGTACGTCATTAAATAGGCGAGGTACTAGCTAATTTAGCCTAACCTGACCAAATTTTAAGTAATCTAACCTAATCAGGACTAACATATCTTTATTCCGACAATAAAAAAGTTTCGATTTTTTATTTAAATTTTTTAACGTTCCGAGGTACCAAAAGTTTTACCTCGAGAGACCCCACTTCATATGTGACTCATCACACACACTCGACCTCACGTATGCCCAGTTGTCTATATACACCTACATCTTATGAAGACTTATGAAATTACTACTCGTAAGAACCGAATCAGAGTGCAAGGTTTTGTACACGAGACAAGCAGCAAGTTTTGTCAAGATTTTAGGTAAAAACACCGAAACTATTCTCCCTTCCCTCATTGTTTATTATGAATGAAGTATAATTTGTAGATAGATTCCCAAGCATGAGTGACTGCTTGAAGCATGTTCTACACAGCTTGAGGTAAATCACACCAAAGCAATTCCAAACAAAGAGCAAGCATTCGGCTTACCTACTGGTATATATCATTCTTGGGGGTTAACTGCTTTACGTAGATGGCGCTGTCGCGTTCTGTAACCATCAGTGCAGTTAATTGGAACTATTTAATTCTATATATATATATATATATATATATATATATATATATATATATATATATATATATATATATATATATATGACAATATTATGCAAAGAAAGTTACGAGTTTTATAAATTGTATTAGTTTTCTTGCATTATAGCCAAATCTGTTTCATTACTTACATTAACTTGTCAAAGAACATGGTCTCTAACGCCATTTTAATCCATATGTATACTGACAAAGCTGGGCACAAACCGTTAATCCGTTAATCGTTAATTAACGAAGTTAACTTTTTCGTTAACGATTTAACTTTTAAGTTAACTTTGAAAATCATTATCGGACTAATTAACTTCCGTTACATTTAACTTCCGTTAACTCAAGTCCGTTAACCCAAAAAATTCATAAATAAACGTTTAAAAGTTTCTATTATTTTCAGTGCCAGCTGGCTGCTGCCTTCCATCCCAGGTTTCGCCTCATCTGGTTGGACAAGTATGACAACACCAAGGTCGCCAGGGTGAGGAAAAGCATGGAGGGTACAGTCGAGGAGGCCATGAAGCAGCAGTCCAACGAAGTGGGCAGCAACAGTGGAGGCAGCAACAACGAGGAGGAGGAGGAGGATGACTTCTTCAGTGCTGTCATCCAGACAAAAGAGAGCAGCAGAAGCCACAGGTCACTCAAGGGCAAGGCCCAGAACTTGGTCAAGACCTGGCTGGAGACCAACTCCAAGGACTTGCTGACAGATGCTGCCTTCTTGGGTGAGCAAGTGTTGGTGGACTTGTTCATCAAGTTCAACACAGCCATCCCCTCCAGTGCTGCAGTGGAGCGTTTGTTCTCTATGGGCAAGGACATCCTGAGGGCCAAGAGATCATCCCTGTCTGATGAAAACTTTGATATGCTAATTTTCATGAAGGGCAACATGCATCTCATGGACAAAATGGAGAACGAGAAGAAGAGGGAAAATTAAATTATATATATATGTTTTTCATTTTTTTTATAATAAAAGTTAACGTTAACGGTTTATCGGTAACTTCCGTTACATGTTTAACGAATTAACGGATTAACGGTTAACGAAGTTTAACTTTTTGGTTAACGGATTAGCGGTTAACGAAGTTAACTTTTTGGTTAACGGTGCCCACCACTGTGTATACATATACCAGTTTACCAACGGTTTAAGTTCAAATAAATAAATATATATAATTCAGATATGGGGGCTGAAGTCGGGCCTTCGGCTTCGAAGCAGAACCCGAAGCCGGCCACTTAAAAAGTCAGGAAGCCGAATAAAACCCCTGAAACTACACAAATAACCAAGTCTTGAAGCCAAAGCCGAAGCTGGCTTCAGCCCCATGTGATATATGATGCCAACCCACAAGAAAAAATAAAAAATTATTCCATGGCCTTTCGTGTATTCAGCAGTACACCTCGTTAGGATATACTGCTCGTCAGGGACGAGGTGTACTGCTGAATACATGAAAGGCCTTGGAATCACTTTTTCTTTTTCCTTGTGGATTTGCATCACATTCATTCATTTCACGTGTTTAATTGTGAAATTCATCCCATATATATATATATATATATGAATAGAAACGACATAAGTATTAAGGAACGTTTTGCACACGAGGAGGAGAGATAACGAAATAATGAAAAATGAGTGATTGAGTGAGGTCCGTAGCATAATGGTAGAGCGTCCGACCGGCAATTGGAAGGCCCTGGGTTCGATTCCCAGGCGGTTCGCCTCATTTTTCATTATTTCGTTATCTCTCCTCCTCGTGTGCAGAAACGTTCCTTAATACTTATGTCGTTTCTATTCATTTATATACTGCGCGGTCATTGCAGTTATTTGCATATATATATATATATATAATATATATATATATATATAGAGTGTGTATATATATATATATTTTTTTTTTTTTTTTTGAAGCTGATATATGTATACATAACAGGATTTGATCGAGGCTCAGTTTTATATTATAATATAAAACACTGAGCCCAAATTAAATCCTATTACAACAAAGTTAAATTTATTAAAATTCCCAACATTTCTAACAGCTTAAAATTCTATAATTCCACGTCTACAATTTATTAATTTTTATTTTTATTTTTTACCCATAATTTGAAGCGAAATGATGGGCGGTCAAATTTAACAAAAGGTATTCAAAGTAAATACACAAGAATGAAAAGAAAAAGTTATACAAATGATAAAATTGGATACGCAATTTATATGACTAAAAACCTTCGAGTCAGTTTAACTTCTCCATAAAAGTTCTACATATACGCTATCACTGATTATGGAAAGGGGAAAAATGCCGTTATTGCACTTAAAAATGTATCCATATGGCTGGCTGCTTATCATGTACAAAAAAGAAAAAAAATGAATAGAATTAGAGCCTACTACATACGCACAACGTACGATAAGATAAGAATAGAATTAGTGCCTGCATTCATTCATTTAGTTTTATAGGTTGGATGAGGATGTAGCTCATTTTAATGAAGGAAGTATTAATAAATTCTTAATCGACACTCTTTTCTTTTATATACGAGCCTTTCATGTAGTTAAGATATTACAATGTAAAACTCTAGAAATAAAAAGATCCGTAAATGAAAGTAGTTTTTGCAACGCTCTTTCCACAATGCAAGGTCACTACACTATTATACACCAACAGAAATCGGCTTAAACGGTTGCTTTATGAAATGGTTGTAGTGTATCAAATTTTGAAGATTTTCTTGAGTAATTTGTACTGTTCAGTTAATGAAATTGGAGGCTTTAGAACCGCGGCTCTGCACCAATATGGTCGCCACAATTTTCATTTTGAAACAAAGTACAACCCACCTTATTTTTAAAAATAAACGTAGGCAGGTAAAGGAAATGCGTTAAAGGGCTCTATATTATGTATATTTTATAATTTACTCTGAGAATTCGCAGAGGAAAATGGCAATGGTTTGATAGCAAACCAAATTCCTGATCGATTCTTCATCCAAATTCTATAACACTAATGGCATCTCAAGTTCCATAACTACTGTAATGTCAAAATTTACTGTAATCACGTTAGATTACTTTACATCAATTTTAGGCCTTAATATGAATACAGCTGCATATTTTAACAATGAAATGGCGGATCACCTGAAGATCAGGGCTCCCCAGCCTTCTTTAGTTAGCCTTATAAGGCTAACTAACGAAAATATCGCGACTTAACCTGGAGCACCGACAATTCAGCGCAAAGACAATTCAGCGCAAGTCAGTACAGTTAAAAGTTTAGTTAAAAATAATAAAAATAAATCGCAATAAATAAAAAAGAGAAAAATTTGTATATTTATATATATGCTAAATTGGGTCTGTATCGAAGGAGTGACATTTCAAAGGAGTGACATAAATACCGTAACGAAGGAGTGACATAACGAAGGAGTGACAAATCGGAGATAAAATTCAAAGGAGTATAATTATTAAAATTTTATTTAAAAAAACAAAATTTGTTAGAATTGTTAAAATTAAGATTTTATTTCAAAAACTAGAAACCTAACCTAACAGTTGCAAGCCTCTCTTCCCTCTGGATTTGTTCTTTCTTCTTTCGCGCTGAATTGTCTTGCGCTGAATTGTCGGGTCACGCTTAACCTAACCAATCGTGAAGGGCGTACAGTTGACCTAACGATTCGTTAGGTTAAGGCGTGATATTTTCGTTAGTTAGCCTATGTCCAACACTTAAATATTTATAACTAAAAGCAGAAATGGGATCACCTGAAGATCAGGGCCCCCAGCCTTCTTTAGTTAGCCTTATAAGGCTAACTAACGAAAATATCACGACCAAACCTAACCAATCGTTAGGTCAACTGTACGTAGGGTGGCCAGACGTCCGGCTTTATGCGGACAGTCCGCCTTTTGAGCACTCTGTCCTTAGGGTGGCCATTTCCAAATTTCCAAAAAGGACTGCGTATGTGGCCGTACGTTAACACACACACAACACACACACATATATATATATATATATATATATATATATATATATATGTTAACGTACGGCCACATACGCAGTGTCCTTTTTAAATGGCCACCCTAACTGTACGCCCTTGACGATTGGTTAGGTTAAGTCATGATATTTTCGTTAGTTTTAACGAAAATATCACTACTTAACCTAACCAATCGTCAAGGGTGTACAGTTGACCTAACCGGCCATTCAATTAACCGGGGGCCACACAGCAACCTCGTATCTGGGCGACATGAGCAGTGTAAAGTAGATAACGGTCATGCGCCATGCAAACTAGTGCGCATATAAATGCAATTTTTTTTTCGTATGTTGCGCATATTTCTCCAGGAAAAATAATGTCATTTTCGTTATTAGAATATAAAAATTTATTAGTATACAAATTTTCAGCTAAATCCCGTGGGGTCGTCTATTTGAAAAAAATCTGTACATTTAATCCTAGATTACATACGAGAAATGAATAAGTAATAGAGTAATGTACATTTAATCCTAGATTTTTATTAGTACTCCATTATTAATCGAGATTTCAATTGGGTTTTAAACGAATTTACATTCACAATATTTTTTATATCAGCATTTAAATTCATTTGTTATAAACTCCAATATAACGAAATGTACGAGAAAGAGTAGCTTAAAAGTTACTAACGCTACGCGAGTAACAATAATAAGTTTAAAGGATAAATTATCACTGCGCAACAATATTTTGTTTATGTTGATTTTTCGATCTTTTCGATATGTTTCGGCCACGCTAATTACAGATTTGGCATCGGTTTTGCTTGGAAAACTAGTTTTTATATGATAAAATTTAGAAATCTTACTTTTTCGCCATTTTTAAGGCATTTTTCTGAGATAGCAAAAGTAATTTCAAGTGCAAAATTCAAAATGTCCCCAAAACGGGTTTATTAGTAATGTTTTTATTGGTTACGGCACATTATTAAATATTTGTACACATTTGGTTTCTTATTTCTGTTTATAAAATGTTTTTTTTTGTATTTTTCAGATATTTGAATTAGAATTATATGATGATGGCTACCAATAAGCCCTGCAGACACTGCAGATTCATTTTGTTATGTTTGTGGCCATTACATCAATCCAAAGCAAGTAAAGCACAAAATTGACACAGGAACGAAGTTTTGTACAGTATATCACGCTTACTTTGGCATGCCCATGGGCGATCAAGATAAATCATGGGCACCTCACTTTTGCTGTGGGAGCTGCCGTTCCACATTAGAAGGATGGCTGTGAGGTACCAGAAAAGGCATGCCATTTGCTATTCCTCGCATTTGGAGGGAGCAAACCAATCACCACGATGATTGCTACTTGCATGGTAGACATTTCACTCTACAAAAGCGGTAAAGGTCGAAAAAATGTCCTACATCCAAATATTCCATCTTCTATTACCCCAGTCACCCATAATGAAGATTTACCCATTCCATGCCCACCCACCATGGAGGAAATAGAAGAAACGCCTTTAATATCTTCCGATGAAGATGATGATGATGCTGACTTCGAGGCCAGCTCCAATACGTCACCCCATTTCCCCAACCAGAAAGACATTGACGACCTAGTCAGGTATATGAACCTTACGAAAACCAATGCAGAAATTATGACGTCTCACCTTAAAGAGTGGAATCTTTTGGACCCAAGTGTCAAGATCTCTTTCTACAGGAATAGGGCATTTGCGATACGCTTCTTTCTACTCCTGTTTTACATCGAGCTCTCTTTGCTACTGCTGTGATGTGAATGGCCTTTTTGCTGAGATAGGAATTGAATACAGCCCTGCTGATTGGCGTTTGTTTATTGACAGTTCAACTACAAGTTTAAAAGGCGTCCTACTACATAATTGAAACATGTTTCCATCTATCCCTGTGGCTCATTCGGTTGAATTGAAGGAAGAATATGAAAATGTAAAGAGTTGCTAGATAAAATAAACTACAGTGAACATAGATGGGATGTATGTGGAGACTTCAAAATGCTAGGATTTCTGTTTGGACTACAGGGCGGTTACACTAAATATTCGTGTTTCCTCTGCCTTTAGAACAGCAGAGCAGATGGTGAGCACTTTGTCAGAAAGGAATGGCCTGTGAGAAATGAGTTTAATCCAGGCAAACACAATGTTCTTAACGAAGCCCTTGTAACAACAGACAAAATTTTGCTACCCCCGCTGCATATCGAGCTTGGTCTTATTAAGCAATTCATCAAAGTTTTGGATGCTGAAAGCGATGCGCTTTATCATATACGTTCAATGTTTCCCAAACTTTCTGAAGCTAAAATCAAGGGCGGCATATTTGTTGGACCTCAATTCAACGCATGTTAGCATCTAAAGAGTTAGAAGAAAAAATGACAGCTCTTGGGGAAAAAAAATGCTTGGCAGTCATTTCGGCTTGTAGTCCATGGATTTTTAGGTAAGAAGAAGAACGACAACTACAAAGAGCTAGTAGAAAATCTACTCAAACACTTTCAAAGGTTAGGTTGTAGAATGTCCCTGAAGTTACACTATCTGGACTCGCATTTAGAATTCTTTACATCAAATTTGGGTAACGTAAGTGAAGAACATGGTGAACGTTTTCACCAAGATATCCAAACCATGGAGAGGAGATATCAGGGAAAATGGGACGAAGCTATGATGGGCGACTATATCTGGTGTTTAATACGAGATAATCCACGGGACTACAAGAGAAAAAGTCGCTCAAATGTACATTTTTAAGCATTATCAGTTTAGATTTGTGAGCATATTGGTGTGCATATTATTATATACATTATATATCTTTAAATATGAAATATATTTATTTTCCTTTCATTTTCTTCATTGTGATTTTGCTCTCTGATAAGCCACTAGGTACAAAAAATAGATTATGGTTTTCAGAAGAAACTAGAGTTTTCACGAGAAAACTAATGCGATTTTTTAATTCAGCGAACCCAAAAACAAAAACACAAAAAAAAATTTCAAAAATTTTGTTACATAGTGAATTATCTACAGCTTCGTAAATTATGTTTTATTTCACCACCCAATCACCATCTATTTAGCGAAATTCCCCCCCCCCCCCCGACACACACACACTGGGATGATCGGAACTCTAATGAAGTTTCATCAAGATCAGATATCAGTTCATAGCATTGTTAACACGATAAAACCTGGTTCTTTACCACAATCAAGGCCCCTTTGCCTCTGATCACCTCCTCTATCTTCCAGCCCAGGCCGTGGTGCTTTGACACCTTATGTACCCTCCTCTTCTGGGCCCTGACCACAATCCACCCTACTTCATGCTTTTTTAATTTTAATATTTCGCATACTCTGATCCTCAGCACTTAAAGTAAGTTACGAAGTCTGTATCTTGTATTACGGTCACAATGTCCACACAGATTACAGTGGAACGTCGCGCATTCAAAACTTGCGGCAAACACTGAGAACAGAAAAGACGTGTCTTAAATAGTATGAGGGCAAGCTGTAACGCTCATTGGTTCGACGTTACATTATGAAAAGGCAACATGGTATATTCAAATGTTTAAAATTACTTTTTCTTCTACAGCAAATTACTTATACACATCATTTGGCAACCTATGATGAAAATATTTTAAACAGTACATAATATTTTGAGCATCACTCAATACACAACAGTATTTGTAAATGAAGAATTAGATAGACTATGCACAATATACAAATCAGTCGAAGATATTCATGGACCGATACCTAAAAAACTTACTTCTTTTGTACGATTCCGTGAAAGGGATAATTAAATGGTACAGTACGAGTAGAAATAGGGGTTGGATGCTGAGACGGAAACAACTGGCTCGTATCTTGTAATTACATTTGTCGAATGACCAAACTGCGGACAATGACCACAATATTGGTAGTCATGGCCTACTGCTGACCTTGGGATCGTTGTGATAAAATTTAACCCTATAGCTATCATATAAAACATTTGTTAACAAAAGCACTGCACTCCTTTCGTCCTAATCAACAGCTGGTTTTTTTTTTTTTTTTTTTTTTTTTTTGCGAAACGAGCTACTGATAAGGAATGAATGAAAACAGACCTACATACATATAAAGGCAGAGGAACCGTAATGAGTTATAGAATAAATCAATTTACAGAAAAAATACCGAAACGTAGGCCTACCCATATTCAAGTAATGAAGTGTACAGCTGAATAGGTGTAAGTGAATAATTAATAGGTTCCTATCAAGGAATAGACCTAAGCAATATTCTTAATCCATATTATTATTATTGTTGTTTTGGTATTCTTTCGAACAAACACAAACAATCGAATCAATAATGATGATAATCATATCTTACTTTATACAAAACAAGATGAACATTTTGTATCTAATAATTACAAGGCCGTGATATATATATATATATTATATAATATATATATATATATATATATATATATATATATTATATATATATATATATAATATACGGTGAACCAAAAGTAGGTGGACAGTAGGTTGAATACGGTTTGTGTTATATTATATTATAACTATGGTGTTCATTATAACTATGGTGTTTGTGTTTTATTATATTAAATATTATAACTAAATTTATTTAAATTTTTTTGTATTATAGTATACAAAAAAATTAAATATGTATTCTCAAAATAAACGTTATCATTTACTGTCCACCTACATTTGGTTCACCCTATATATATATATATATATGCTTCGTAATTATATCCGTGTAGCTATGGCTAATAGCTATATAAATCTATAATAACCCAAGTTGAATTTACAATAGTTAATCAGCAGTAAATAAAACATCCCACAGCCGGGGCTGAGGAATGAAACTTAAACAGGACCTCCTAACATACAGCTAGGCAATAAATTCAATTGTCTCGTACATACCAAATCTAAGTTCTCTCTCTCTCTACTGGATGCTTGATTTATAGCAACGTTCATACGACGTATAATGATGATTATTATTTCCACGCACTCAGACAGAGGGGGGGGGGACTTTCGCACCGGTCGCGGTCTGCCAAAACCCCTCACTAATCAAGCAATAACAACTCATCCACCAACCAAAGCACGAATTCCGATTTACTCTTAAGTCTAAATAAATCAGTCTTTTTCAACAACTGCCATTTTTCTGCGTAACTTCCCTGACTTCACGTACGCTTCATGCATAAAAGACTGGCTGACGACCACCGGTGTTGGATGAGAATCAGGAATCGCTAGTTTGGGGCAACGTCGGAATTAGGTGCAAAATTTTTTAGTTGGAATTTGAACGGGATTTGAAATCGAAATTTCATATTCAATTTGGACTAGCATTTGCTTTGTGAAATTTTAACTTTACACAAAATTTTCAAATTTAATATGGTAAATACATACATCCGAATATTCCAACATGATGATTATTACACAATTTAGTCTCCCTAAAGATACCTAACGGGGCAAACGTTATAAAAGTGAAAACTATTCAGATTCAAGCTTTTGCGGTAGAGACCGCTAAATAGCATATTTACGATTAATATAACCAAGTTGGGGTGTTTTTGGCTTCAAATCCGGACACGAGATAGTGTAACTGTTGCCAGAGCTACAATCAGAACAGAAATCCTAATCCAGGAATCTTGTCGGAACTGGAAAAAATTCTAGATGAGGAAGATGAAACTGGGTTCGATTACAGAAAGATCCATGTTGCGGGTTTATGCTATGCGCATTCAGTCAATACGACATTCTGCTGACACTCTAATTAGGACTACACTAACTTAACCTAACCCGCAGTACATTTGCTTGTCGACAAAATGTCACACGACCGGAAACTGCCAATATTACATTTTATTACATACTGTACATAAAGAAAGTTCATAAATCGTGTCTGTTCTTATCTGGAATCTGACAAAGGTTAACAAGCCTCATCTCACCTTCACGGGTGCACTCCTCCCATCAAAGGCAAAAATAACCGCCTTTTACAAAATGGTGGGCAAATACTACTATCAATATGATTCGCTAAAGGAGGCTCATCAAACCCAAGTCTATGAAAGCACACAACCCAAAGTGCTTTACACATAGTGGAGAAGTACCCAGCATTTCTCTGATTAACTCGCGAAAATGCACTTCAAAAGACGAGGTGAAATTTCCAGATTTTACTGTTTGTATTAAGAGAGAATTTCCGAAACCCAGCTGTTCATCCTACCACACAATTAAAAAAAAAATTGGTTGGTTGATAAATGGGTACCCTGGGAAGCCTAGAGTGTTCAAGACGCTAGGCTGGTGGTGGGACGTGGTTCGGATCCCACGTTAAACTGTAGCTCTAAGGTGGAGTGATAAGCCTGACCTTTGTTAGAATGAACAATTCGGGCGGAAGCAAAACCAACCAAGGTTATATATCATGTGTTCCGAATTTACACGACAAATGCCATTTCAGAGCTAATAGTAAATTGATGCTAAATCTTATCTGAAAAATCAAACCATTAATGTACAGGTGAGACACTTTAAAAAAAATATCTTGCACCTTAAATTCTGAAGCTGTTTGAGATATCCCTGTAAGACTTAAAAAGAAATTCATACGTGAATTTCAAACATTTAGCTGGAAAACCAACCAACCAACCAACCAACCTGTGTGTGTGTGTGTGTGTGTGTCCTACAAAATGCGATATTTTCACAAATTCAATCCTGTATCGCGTCATTTAATCCCAATTCATACGTGAATTTCAAACATTTAGCTGGAAAACCAACCAACCAACCTGTGTGTGTGTGTGTGTGTGTGTGTCCTACAAAATGCGATATTTTCACAAATTCAATCCTGTATCGCGTCATTTAATCCCAATCTAAAAACCTAATAACTCTACCCAAACGTAGCCTAACCTTAATTATATCCCCTTTCTTCATAGCATTTACAGATAAACCACCGCAACACTTCTAATGTCGTGATGGGCTCTCTATGTAGCCTAAATATTGTCGCGATTGCATAGGGAGGACAAGATCTCTCTCTCTCTCTCTCTCACGTGCGCATCTCTGTATAAGTGAGGTACCTACTAACTTTTTTAAATACATATATCTAAAAAATAACTAACCAAACCTAATTTAATCCAGCCTAACCTCAGTGCCATCGAACCCAGGAGGGTGTGATAAGTGTTTCGGACGCAAATGAGGGTTCGAAGGCTGTTTTCTGTTGTCATTAAATAGCGAGGTACTCGCTAATCTTGCCTTACTAACTTAACCTAACTTAATCAGGACTAACGTACCTTTTTTCCAACAATAAAAATATTCCTAGATTTTTTTTATAATTTTTTTAATATTCCGAGGTATCAACAGTTACCTCACAAAAAATTACCCCACTACATGTCAGTTATTACACATTCTCACTTGTGCCCAATTGCCTAAGCGTGCGCGCGCGCGCGCACACACAAAATTATACGGTGCCCCAAAAATGTTATACAGGGCTATTCAAAGTGATTCATCCGATTTCAACTGAGAATACTTCCGTACCTATCAACCGTGCATCAACTGGGCATACACCACATGAAAGAGGAAATCTCCGAGTTTTACAAGATCACCGCGAGAGGGCTCCAAAGTCACGCCGTGGCCTAGCCTAGCAACAAACAGTCAGTGTGAAAATGGCGTCCGCACAGCAGAAGGCGTTTTGTGTGTTGCAGTTTTCGAGCTGTAAATCGGTAGTCACAGTGTCGCCGGATCTTACACTGTGCGACTTCTTCCTTTGGGGGTACGTTAAGGATACTGTGTACGCGCCACCGTTGCCCACATCTTTGGATGAGCTCCGAACTCGCATTGTTACTGCCGTAGAGTCAGTGACAACGGACATGCTGGAGCGAGTATGGGAGGAATTCGACTATCGTGTCGACGTTGCTCGTGTAACTAGGGGAAGTCACATAGAGCATTTATGAGGAGAGACAAAATTTGGACAGTTTTTCTTTTGGTTGATGTATCACAAATCACTCTGTATTTGTAACATTAAAAAATATTGTATTCAGTTTTTGTAAAGATTTGAGCACAAGTTGTATCGGGTGTCCACAATGTCCTGTCACTCCAGTAAAATACTAACTGATTTTCGTTTTTCTTTCACACCCATTTGAAATGTGTGATAGCAGCAACTATACGATTGAACAACGCATATTGGCTAGTACCTGGGTTCATGAGTGACCACGTAATGGCAAAGCCATCGCTCATGGATAGTTCATCTCAATTGTTCTCAATGGAACTATTGTTCAGTCGTATAGTTGCTGCTATCACACATTTCAAATGGGTCTGGAAGAAAAACAAAAATCAGTTAGTATTTTACTGGTTATAAGACATTGTGGACACCCTGTACATTAATAATAATTTCATTAAATGCAAGTTAGAATGGTACGTTTTAAAACATATATTTTGCTCTTGGAAAAAGAACAGCAGCCCCAAAATCTAACCCAAAACGGTTTAAATTGCAAAACAATAGGTCGTCTTCTATTTTTAGAATAATGTGCAGAGTAACTCCGACGATATACATTGCATCATCTTTTCGAAAATGCAAAAACTAGTATGTTCGTCGAAATATTTAACGCTTAATTAGGGAAAATTTACGATTGAAAACCTACAAACAGATAGTTCATCTCAATTCTCAACCTTAGGTCAACTTACAAAAACAAAAAATAGAACCCCTTTCAAAATGTAGCATAACAGCAGCAATACACTTTTTAATGAATTTAAAGCTTCGTCTGTCGCGAGCCGTTTGTTCCTCGTGATCTTTTCTTGGTGCATGCATGGGCGGAGCTGTGTTTTGTGAAGCAATGAAACCTTGATTTCTGTCCGACTTAATCTATAAACAATATGTCAGACGGTATACATATCAACTCGGTTGATATGGGAATAGAAAATATGCAATGAGTTCATCATTTTCCGTTTTGTTTTTATTCCAACATTATGTATATAAAACTCGCGTGTACAGATGCACGAAACGCGCGTAAACTCACCATTTTACTTCGCACGCAAATTCCTTGTTCGTGCGCCTCAAAAGGATGAACGCCACATCTGTGATTTGAGATGTAAACATTAAAAACTCCTATCAGAGAAAGATGAACCCTACACCCGCGTTTTGAGCTGGCGAACATTAAAAGCTCTTCTCAGAAACCTTAATCTCGAGTGAATGATTGTGGGTCATGACCCAAGATAAGTTTACTTAACTCGTGATTGGTTCACGTTAAAACCCAATTGTACAATTCAAATATTTTAAATATCTTGAAATGATCTGATTTGGCTTTAATAGAATTAGGCAGTGTATAACTATAAAATTTCACAATATTTATTTATTTTATTTTTTATTTTTTTTTGAGAATATAAAACTGAGAACCATCTAAAATCGCTGTTCTATTTTGTCTTGAATTTGATAAGACTTACGCTCCTTCTGTAAATATTGTGCTGTTGAAATCTGACGAATTTCTGTGTGACTATTTTTATTATTATTATTTTTTTAAGAGATCTAAGTTTCTACGGTATATGCGATGATAACTGAAACGGTGATACAACCTTCGGTTCGACTAATTTTGAGTTGAAACTGGTTGCATAATTATTACGATTGCTTTGCTCTCGCTTATTATAATTAAGGCTCTACAAATTATCTTTATTTTTTAACTCTTCCATTTAAATTTTGCGTAAACGATTGCAAAACTTTGAATGCATTTATTTGTTATTTTATCCGTAAAAAAAAAAAGGGACTTATTAAAAGAAGACCTTTTTTGGGGGGGTATTTTTATTTTACATCACTTATAAAAATATAAACGAAGATTGCGAGGGTAGCATATTGAACGCCAAGTTTGAGCAAATGTAAAGACACTCAAGCGGCAGAAAACCACCGCCAGACTCGTTCCGTTGCGCACCGCGGGTCTACCACCAAAAATAGCCCCCGGGGTACCTGGGCTCTACTGGCGCGCGACATGCGGAATTACCCCACCAGGATTGTTTTCTACATGGCTTGACCCTGCCCGGCTGCCCCCAACTTCATAGCACGACGTAGCAGTATATTGGAAGGCTCGACCTTCAACGCTTGATTTAGGGACCAGCTGATCTGATCACTTTTGTCTCCTAGTTGACTCGCTACCATTGTCTGAAAACATTTTCGTACATTAGGGAAGGCCTCTAGTAATTACTCCAGTAAATTACTGACGCGGGGGAAGGACTCACGCCAAAATTTGCCTCCGCTGACGTTCTGGGACGAATTGCATGGGCTTCATAAGGTCGAAATCGACAACGGAGACCGATCTCAGTTAAGTTCCGGCGAGGTATTTTGCGAACTCAGTTTGGATCTGGTATTGACTGCACTGCAACACCACAATCAACTTGGGCTCACTCTCACACTCGGGAATTGATTTCGACTTTGAAAACGTTACGTGTATTTCTCACATACATTATAGTGTGCAGTATATATGCGTATATAATATATGTACGACACCATGATCACTCATGATCACCACAACTTGCCATAACTATGTTTCTGATGTTCACGAGGATGTGACATCACTTGGTGTAAGTTCTGGTTCAGATAGACTTCATATTGATTAAGAGTTTTATTTGTTTCCAAGTAGGAATTTCGTTATTCCCCCTCGTACTACTGTGGAAGGAAATCCTGTATCTTCAGTAACTTTAGTTACTCAGAGGGGAAACCCCTCGAACAAATGTTCTATTAGCTCGAACTATAGGTGTGACTCAAAACACCAGTCTCTGTTAAGTGCCTTAATTTAGGCAAAAATCCAGTTCGGGTCCAAACCAATGAGCAAATGGGTAAGGCTTAATTAGCGTATCAGAGTCATTTCCTTCGGGAGAAACTCCAGCGGTTAGAACACTTTCCGACTCATCACGGCTTTCGGACAAGAAACTCGCTCCATATACCAGGAGTGTCTTTCATCTACTCTTAGCTCATTACCGGACGAATTGACTGAAAAATTGCTCGATTTCTTAGTTAAGAACAGGGAAATAATTGCTCAAGGGTGACCCTTTAGGACGTACCAATTCGACTCCATTTACTATAAATTTAGTAGCAGGTGCCAAACCAGTATACACACCACCATATGATTCTGCATTCACAACAATCCGTGATCGATGAACACATCAAGGAAATATTGGAACTGGGAGTGATCGCCCCTATCCTCCAGCCCTTGGGCGTCTCCACTGATCTTAGTTTCTAAGAAAGGTGGTAGTTCTCGACCATGTACTGAGTTTCGGAAGTTTAACCAACTAACGATCACAGATTGTTACCGGCTTCTAAACTTGCAGGAAACCGTGCAAAATATCTGTAAAGCAAGATTGTTTACATCTTTGGATCTTGTTTCTGGTCATTGGCAAATGGAGATAGAGCCAAGCTCTCGGTCTTGTACAGCTTTCACTACCAACCAGGGGCATTACCATTTCGAAGTTTTGCTTTTTGGGTGTAGGAGTGTGCCAGCAAATTTTTCTCGACTTATGAACTTAGTATTATCTAGGATACTAGGCAAAGAAGCCCTTTTTTACCTTGATGATATAACAGTGCTCAGTGACACGATCGAAAGTAATTTTGAACGTCTTCAGCATGTTTTCGATCGTCTAAAGAAAGCTAATCTCAAACTAAAACTATCTAAATTTCTTTCAACATTCTCTTGTGGATCTGGGATTTCTGCTTTCTTCAGAGGGAATAAAGTTCGATCCATCCAAATTAAGTGATCTAGTGAACTACCCCATCCCTCGGAACGGAGAAGATATACGTTCTTTTCATCGTGTTTGTAGGATTTTATCGAAACTTTACTTCAAACTTTTCAGAGGTAGCAGCCTTTGACCCACTTAAGTCCAAAGTTCTATTTATGTGGACTCCAGAACAGCAGCAAGCTTTTGAAGCACTTCATTCAGGACAAATTATTTTGTAAACCTATTCTACAATATCCCAATTATTCGAAACCTTTTGTTGTAGCCACCGACGCTTCAGAATGTGGGATTGGTGCTGTACTCTTGCAAGAGGTAGACGGAACTGAGCTCCCTATCGCTATGCCGTGGATTAATGACTCGTGCTGAGCGCAATTATATTATTACAGAAAAGGAAGCACTTGCTGTAGTTTGGGCTTTGAAGAAGTTCAGGAATATCCTTTATGGGTATGAAGTTACAGTAAAAACCGACCATCAAGCTCTGGTGTATCTGGTTCAAGAACAAGAAAATGGCAGGTCTTTTAAGTCGTTGGGCTCTTTTCGTCCAATACTTCACACCCCAAAGTTGAATTTAAACCAGGTAAATATCACATCTTACCTGATTGTTTCTCTCTCCTTCATAATCCAAAAACAAATAACATAAAACGTATACAAACACTACAGGGTTTCGATCATGAAACTAGTTCAGCAACAACCAAAAGCCAAACCAAAAAGTTCTCCATAAGCAGTATGAACTAAATAATAACCTCCTTTCGTTTAAGGGCGAGTCAGGGAACTTAAGTGTCGAAATCTCCATTTCTCTTGTCGATGTTGCTATTCAGCTGTGCCATGCTTCTGCTTATGCTTATGCATGCCATCCAGGAACAGAACGAACTTTAAAGTTAGTTCAGGAGCGTTACTATTTCCCAAACATGACAACTTTGGTCAAAGACTATTGTCAAAAGTATAATTTTTGTCACCAACACAAGGGTGATCCAGTATAAACAGCGCATACATATCATTACCCAGTTCCGATGAGAACTTGAGAACGCATCAGCATGGATGTTCTAAGTGGACTACTAACAACCGAATCAAGAACAAGTACATCTTGGTGTTTATCGACCATTTATAACCCGTTATGTGGAAATAATTCCCATACCGGACCACACTGTTCAGACGGTATCAAAGTATCTGCTGGAGCGTATTATAAAAAATCATTCCACACCTTAAGTGCTGATTTCCAACAACGCATCAGAATTTATTTTAAAAATTTTCACTTCCATCTGTGAAGCTTTGTATGATATATCAAAAAGGTGCAGATTATTCCGTATCATCCCCAGGCAAATGGATTGGTAGAACGTCAAAATGGGAAGATGCTCGCTTGTCTTCGTCATTTTGTGAAGAAATTTGGAAAGAATCGAGACGAATGTATTCCATACGTCCAAATTGCTATCTACAACGAGTACAAAAGCTCCGTTGGAGATACGCCACATTTTCTGCTATATCATTATGACAAGCGGTTGCCTTTTGATATGCAAGACACTGGGGATAGTCGATATGGGAGAAATGACTGATCCCCCACCAGCTTCAAAGTATTCTCACGAACTCACCCAAAAAGCGTTTCAAATCTTCGATTGTATACGAAAAAACAAAATGAAAAAAGTGAGTTACTTCAACAGTGCCAGCATAGTCCTTTCCAAAACAACGGATTGTCGAAGTTGGACAACTATGTTATTTCAAACACATTAAACCTTCTCAGCACTCTCAAGCCCCAAATGAGATGGACCATATCGTATCATGAAAGCCGTTGTGAAAAATAGATGCGAAATACTAAATCTAAAGACCCATCGAACCAAAGTTGTACACTGTGATATTAAAATAGTTGAGGAATCTTAAAACTTTATCAAGCAACCACCAACATGTACGAATCCCACGCAAAGTGAACCATCTACTGGTGTGATAAATCAGGATTCGGAAAACTCAGATGATCTCTACTTTCGACCATCGTTTCAAACTCAGATAGTTTCTCAAAGTTCCGAATCACCAGTCGATGCTAGTTTGCTTTCTGCGAAGAATCTTTCTGGAGAATCATTGTATCTCCAAGCCATATCAAAATACAAAGAAAATTTCCACGGATCGAACCGTAAATACCCCCGGACGGTTATCAAATGGTAGGAGAGGAACCACCACCACTACCTATAGTAGCCTGCCACCTAATTCAGTTTCGACGGACCTATAACTATACCTCTGTTACCATCAAAAGTGTCTTGGGCGCGATATATATATATATATATATATATATATATATATATATATATATATATATATATATATATATATACCGGGTGTCCCATTCGAAATGAAAACTTTGAAACCTTATAATTTTTTATTGAATGATGCAAACACTAATATTCACACAATAAATAGTCACTGTCAAAGTTTCATATGATATACGTGAATTATAACATTTAGATACATTAGATACATTGTGCATAGCATAATTTTTCCATTTGTTAAGATCTTCACATGTTATATGCTGAACAATTTGAAGCTTATATGGATAGAGCTGCAGCCGCTTGCGCACGACTCTATGCACAGTTGAACGAGGAATCTGCAGTTCGACACTGGCACGACGGATGGACTTTCTTGGGCTATTCTTGGGCTATTCGTTCATCATCATCTTCCGATCTTGTTCGCCCTCCAAAGTGTTCCTTTAAAACACTGCCAGTCTCCTCAAATTTCTTGGTCCATGCATATAGGTCTCTTCTGGTGGGTAGTTCCTTGTGAAAGGTTGTACGGAATCGCCGTTGCACCAGAGTAGGGGACTTCAACTCAGCCATCCATAACACACATTTCGCTTTTTCTTGTGGGCTAAACATAATTCAATCTGAAACAAACAAAAAACATTATGACAAAAACTTATTCATATGGTGTAGTAACTGGCAAAGTTTCAACAGTCTCACATTAATACTTTAAAAATTACAGAGTTTCAAAGTTGTTTCATTTCGAATGGGACACCCGGTATAATATTATATATATATATATACAGTGGTGGGCACCGTTAACCAAAAAGTTAACTTCGATAACGATAATCCGTTAACCCCAGTTTTTAACTCCGATAACGATAATCCGATAATTTTACTACAAAGTTAACGGAAGTTAACGATAATCCGTTAACGATAACTATTTCTTTACTAACATTTAAAAAAATCAAGGAAAAAAGCTTTAAAAACCATAGAAAATGTTTATTTATGCAAAATCCAACAATAAATAGGTATTTAACTGTATTTTTATCAAGTTTTGCAACTTTTTTGCTTAACTTTTTTTTTATTTTTAATAAAAAATGTACTGATTACATGTTTTGAAACCCTTGTAACCACTAACCATTAACTAAATTTAATTTACCAGAGAATTATTATGGCGGGAACTGAAAGGTAAAATTAAATTTTAGGCACATTTATTAAAGACTATGACACAATGTGCTGGTTGCCCTTCAGAAAGACCAACTTCTCAAAGTTAGGCCCAACTGCCAGTCTTGACCTCTTGGGCCTCCCCAACCTCCCCCTTGCGAGATCTGGAAGCAGACTGAAGTTATGGCGGTTTGAATTCATTCGCGGAGCGGTGATCTTCCGTGAATGACTCCTCGCAGTTAACGTGTTAACGGACTTTAACAGACTAAATATCGAGTTATCGGAAGTTAACTGGTCCGATAACGATAAATGGAAATTAACGTCCGTTAATAGTCCGTTAAAAAAAGTTAACTTCGTTAATTAACTGTTATCGGATTAACGCTTTAGTGCCCAACACTGTATATATATATCGTAAGATCGGGTAAACTAGGCACCTGCAGGGGTAAATCAGCCCTACTAAGTTTAAGGTAAATTTCGTTGTATGATAAGCACACCGGACAAAAAATTAGTCACCCCTAATAGCACCGATAGTAGGAAGTTCAAGGTCACACAGAGGGCGCTGATGTAGCATTGGTAAGTGACAAGTAGCGGTGACGTAGCACACAGGATCAGATCTGTTTCGTGAGGTGGTGAAGAACAAAGTGTGTGTTGGCTATAGTCTGCAAAATGGGTCGTGAGGCAGACGTTACTCAGTGGCAAAAAGGAGCCATCGTGTTTGGCAGAGCCCACGGACACAAAATGTCTGAAGTAGCCCAATTTGTTGGTGTGTCAACGCGTACTGTCCAGCGAGTTTACAAAGAGTGGTGTAGTTCGCAATCAACTGAAAATCGACGGCGTAACTGTGGCCGGAAAACAATTCTCGACAATAGGGGCCGCCGCCATGTTTCTCGTCTAGTAACTGCAAATCGTTTTCAAACCAGAGAACAATTGCTCCAAGAAACCAATGAGGTTCTCCAGCGACCAATTTCCGAACGGACATTGCGACGAGAACTGCATGCGATGGACATCTGGAGCAGGGTACCACGGAAGAGGCCGCTGTTAACAGCAGGTCACAAATTGGCACGTTATAAATGGGCTCAGAGGCACAAAAACTGGACTGCGGCAGATTGGAAACGTGTAATTTGGTCCGATGAGTCCCGTTTTTGTTTGTTCTCCAATGATGGGAGGCGACGAGTACATCGCAGGTCCAATGAAGCCTTTAATCCTGAATGCGTCGAAGGTGTTGTTCAGGCTGGAGGTGGTTCCGTGATGTTCTGGGGATGTTTTTCGTACCACGAAATGGGCCCTCTCGTTCCAGTGACGATGAATTTGAACCAGCAGGCGTACCTCCGCATACTAAATGATGAATTGGTCTCTGCCTCGCCGGATTCGTGCGGTTATCAAGGCCAGAGGCGCCGTCACACGTTATTAGGTACATTCTGAGAGGGGTGACTAATTTTTTGTCCGGTGTGCTTATAAAAGTAGTATTAATTGTTTCCATAAATTGTACATACCTACCGATGCACAGATACCTAAAATGTATGAAAAAAACAATAACGAAATTTACCTTAAACTTAGAAGGGCCCAGTTACGTAAAATGGAGGAACTGGGCCCTACTAAGTTTTAGGTAAATTTCGCTATTATTTTTTTCATATACTTGAGGTACCTATGCCTAGGTACCTCAAATCTCAAACCAAGTAATGGAAACAATTTATGCCAATTCACACCTACTTCTAAATTAACTCTTACTTCACGTAAGAGATATTTGTTCTAAGTCAAATTGAATTAAGTCGATTTACTCCTACGCGAGTGCCAAATTTATGTATTGTAACACTGAATCCAGGTCAAATTAAGCCACAGTAACGAGATCACTGACACAAAACAACTAAAATTAGCATTAAATCTAAATGTTAAGCAACAGATTTATGTATCGTTTGAAAATGACAATGCAGGGAAGGAAAAATGGAAAACTAAGAAATGAAAGCAAATGAGAATAAGTTAAAAATAAACAAGCAATAACGCGGACAATGACTATAAACGACTGAAGAGGCGAGCCTCCTCGACAAGCTTAAAAATGCTCATTTCCCGGGTAGTGGGCATCTGCAGCGATCAACGAAGGAAGAGGAAAATACCATTCATCTTGCCTACACAGTGTCAAGCGAGATGATGCCTCCGCCTCAACGTTTGCTTAGTCGAATAATAATAATAATAGTCCGGTAGCACAGACCCTGATTTTACTGGAACCCTGCATTGTTTGTTATAAAGCAAATTTTTACATATTTTGAAAGCTTATACCACCCCATTCAAGAATCCATCGGGTGTACACCTGACCCCCGCTTGGCTTTTTCAATATGGCCGGCGAAACTGAAAAATCCCATATCCTGGTCAATACTTGATGGATTTTGATGATATTGGTGTCATTTCTAGGGGTTTTTGGAATGATGAGTCGATCTGGAGGGGTTGCAGATACTTTGGGAGTCGTTTTGACCCACATTCGTCAATACTCAAGGTCATTGGAGGTCAAACGCCCACCGAAATAAGGAATATCCCATATCCCGGGCAGTCGTGGAGATATTTCGGTGATCTTACTGTCGTTTTTATGGTTTTGGGCGAGACTGAGTAGTTCTATAGGGTTTAAAATGAAATCAGGGATTATTTTCCCCATGGTAAGGTGAATTCCAATATGTCTAATTATTCCTATTTCCAAACATGTCATCACCTTTGCAAGTAAAACGAAACATATCAAGGTGGGTGCCCACATGGTTATGGACCAGGAAGCGATTTATGCACGCGTCATCGGTTTGCTGATGAGCGAACGCGAACTTGACTTGACCCATGTATTCTCAACAGAGCTTGCGGCATACCCATCCGCACTGTTCCAACCAGATGGCTTAATGAGAACTGCAGCTAAGTCCGCAATGAAGCAGAACTTGGGAGTGGAAACATCCTCTCGAACATGGGGTCGACCAACAGTTGTTATTACGGATGTGTCAGCTGTTTTATGGACAGTCGACTGGCCTGCTAGTGGCACAGTTGCTACATTTATCCAAACCTTCAAAGTATGGCTACCGAAACATCTTTCTCATGCATCTGTAGTACTAGCTTTTGATCGCTACTATGATTTCTCTGAAATCAAGCACTCGGGCAATGAGAAGCAAGAGCAGCAGAGTTCACAAGCTGGACCTCAACACCCCATTGCCTACAAGAGACGGTTCTCACGTGCACCGCGAACAAGGAGCAACTAAACAGGCTGCTCTGTGAGCAAATCCTTGCTGACTGAGTATCTCGCAACTGTAACCCAAGACCATGAGCTAGTGCTTGCAGGATGGCAGACCATACCGACTTCCATTGTGCGAGGCAGGAGTCGAGCAGCATTGGAGCTCTCATCATCTCATGAAGAGCCGACGTGATAATAACACAACACGCTATCGCACAAGCTGAGAAAGATTCTGATGCCCGCATCTCCATCATTTGTGATGACAGAGACGTGTTTGCCGTGCTGACTCACTTCTATGAATTTAAGAAACTAGGCTGTCCCATGATTATGGAGTCTCCAGTGCGTGGCAGAAAATCATTGGACATCCGAGCTAGTGATGTTAAAAAACCGTTTTTTTTTTATGTCCATGTTGTTTTTTTTGTTTTTTATTGTTTTTTTGTTTTTTTTTTTTTTTTAATAATTAATATAGATATTGCCAATTTAATTATAAGGTATACTTTTGCAATGATATATATTATAAAAATAGAT
Organism: Bathynomus jamesi; assembly: GCA_023014485.1. Taxonomy (NCBI): domain Eukaryota; kingdom Metazoa; phylum Arthropoda; class Malacostraca; order Isopoda; family Cirolanidae; genus Bathynomus; species Bathynomus jamesi. The sequence continues at coordinate 869,047 of JAJOZX010000899.1, read as the reverse complement.
AAATAAATAATAAAATAGGCCATATGGTACCAGTATAGAATGTCCTTTTCAGCCTATTTACAGAAAAAAACTGGCCTCTTTCTTGCATTGAAAGTCTTGTATCTTGAGATCCGTTAAACTTGCGAGAACACTGGCTGGGAGCTGACTGCCCATTGTCCAACCTTTCCAGGACTCTCCCATCCATGCCTCGGATTTTGAATCTCCCACTTAACTATCCTTTAGACCCGCGATGACATATTTCCCCCCCCGAGACCATCCATATATATACATACACATACACCCATATACATATATACCAATATATACATAAATACTTATATACACATATTTATATCTATTATATACCCCATACACATGCATACATCCAGAATTCCAGATACATACGCACGCATACTCACATATATACCTACACAAACTCATACACCTCTATTTCGCCCTTTCATTACCTCCGAGATCATTTAGCACATACAGTAATATCCATACAGCCAAAAGAAACTGATTAAGCACAGACAGAGCAGCAAAGCTAGTATTTATATCTTCAAGAAAGTGAAGTAAAACATGGTGCTACATTGGCTTCGTCAACATCCAAATCTGCAATAAGTACCAGTACCTGTGATATTGAAACTATATGCTCTAATCAATCTAGTGATAATGATTTTCAATGGAAATAGAATCAGATAATGAAAGTTAAACAGCATTAGGTTAACACAAACGTTAAAGAAAGAGATGAATATTTTTATTTTTTTTTATTTTTCTATTTGGAATATATATAATATACACACTGGTATTCTTGCCAATCACAATTATATACTTTTTTATTATGTATATTATACCAGTACCTGTGATATTGAAACTAGCATATATGCTCTACCCAATCTAGTGATGATTCTTCCATGGAAATGAAGGTTAAACAACATTAGGTTAACAAAAAGGTTCAAAAAAAGGTGAATATTTTCCTTTTCTATCTGGAATATATATACTGGTACTCTTGCCAATCACAATTATGTATATTGTTTGAAACGAGGAAGAATGTTTTATGTTCTAGTTAAAAAATATATATACATATAAAAAATGAGGGTTTGTTTTTTCCTTTCTATTATATACTTTTTGCGTGATTCAGTTTTTCTAAAAGATGACTATATATACTAGGTATAACCGTATAAGCATGGTAGTATAGTAAATTATAGGTAATACTAATATACTTATTAGATTAAAGGAAGAAAAATATGGAATAAGTTTAAAACAATAAAAAACAAAAAAAACAAAAAAAACAGACTATCTTCGTTTTAAACAAAAAAAACGACAAAAAAAACGACACAATAAAAAACGACTCACATCACTAATCCGAGCAACTGTGACCCAGCACAAAGACATCATCCCACAAATCCTCAAACTACACGCTTTGAGTGGTTGTGACACAGTTGCAGTAATACATGGCATCGGCAAAGCCACTGCCATCGCCACAGCCAAGAAGGGTCGGAAGCTAGACAAGCTGGGGTCCCTTGAGGCATGCTTTGACCATATCGAGAGAGGCAACAGCGTTCATTGTTGCATGCTATGGGGATAAGAAATCCTCATCTCTTACTGAGTGTCATCAGCGAGTATGGGCTCAGAAGACAGGGAAGTCGGGAACTGCTGCACCCAAACTATGTTCTCTACCACCAACAACTGAAGCTTTCCATCAAAATGTGCTCAGAGCCCACTACACTGTGGCGAACTGGCTCGATGCACTAAAGTGTGGCCCACCACCACTTGATCCTGTGCATTATGGGTGGGAGAGAGACGAAACAAACAGAGTTCTCATCCCAAAAACAGTTGGTGAAGGAGTGTGCTTAGCACCAGATGAAGTTCTGAAGCTAATCAGATGTGGGTGTGAATCACAATCAGCAAGCAGGGGGAGTCGCTGCGGCTGCATGGGACGCGGAATCCCTTGCACAATGTTCTGTGCATGTGGCAGCGGCTTGGATTGCAACAATCCATTGACCCAAAACGCAAACAAAGAGCAGACTGATGATCCTGACACAATAACCCCCAATAAATGGTTACCTAATGTGAATAACTGCATCAAAGTTGTCAATGCCAATCCCCCAGCTAGCTATGAGCTTTGTTTTGCTTACGAGGTCATATCTTGTAGCTTTGCAACCTTCCATAGAATGCATGTGCCCTGCACTTCAGCATAAATTGTGGTTTATATCTGAATATCCATATATTGTGGGTTATGTCATTTAAGCATTATGATCTGGTTTTATCTGCAGAAAAGATGTTAAATACTCAGCAGTTAGCTAGATTGTAGAAATTGTCACTGAAATAAAGCAAATACAGTGATGTCAACTGTGGCATTATCATATTTCAAGGCCAAACTTTAACCTCAAATGACCTTGACTTGACCCATGGAGTTGCAAAATGCTATCCTACTGTTATCATGTGCCTATAGAACTACTCAGTCTCGCCCAAAACCATAAAAACAACAGTAAGATCACCAAAATATCTCCACGACTGCCCGGGATATGGGATATTCCTTATTTCGGGGGTCTTTTGACCTCCAATGACCTTGAGTATTGACGAATGTGGGTCAAAACGACTCCCAAAGTATTTGCAACCCCTCCAGATCGACTATCATCCCAAAAACCCCTAGAAATGACACCAAGATCATCAAAATCCATCAAGTATTGACCAGGATATGGGATTTTTCAGTTTCGCCGGCCATCTTGGAAAATGGCGGCCATATTGAAAAAGCCAAGCAGGGGTCAGGTGTACACCCGATGGATTCTTGAATGGGGTGGTATAAGCTTTCAAAATATGTCAAGATTTGCTTTATAACATAATGCAGGGTTCCCACCCGTGCAACCGGACTATAAGGTAATGGAAAATGATGGAAGAAACTAAAGCTGAAGTCCAACTACTGAAATGCAGAAAGTTATCCTCAACTCAAAATGGAATATATTTGAAGTTCTTAATAAAAATAAACGATTTTTTGTAATCGCTGATTCTTGAAATGATTACCACCACTATCCAGCTCATTCTGAACCTGATGTTTTGAGAATTGTTTAACATCCATCCTTCATAACAACAAAGGTCACTAACTACTTTACTTGGGATCCGAACCACGGGTCGCTACATCATCTGAACGCGGAGAACAGTCACCCATTCAACTACAACCCAGACACATTGTCGCTTAATTTCGCTGATCTACGAGCGGTGTTGTGATAGCTACGACGTGGCTTTCATTCTGAACCCGAGTAACTACTCTTTATACGACCTTTTTCAGTGTTTATTAACCCTGAAGCAGTTCATGTACGCAGTTCCACGTTCTGGAGTTTTTTCTATAGGAGTTCCGTCCTTTATATACGAAAGAATGTAAAAGGAAGAATATGAAATAATTAACGTTTTAGTAATAGAGTTTTACATCGAGGAATTCTGCAAAAGGTAGTTAGGTAGATCTATATTGAATTATGTACGGTGATATGGTGCGCGATAGCTTCGCAAAAAAATCACAAACTTGCTGCGGAAATTGTAAACATAAATAAGAGAGCTTTGTCCAACTTTATTTATATAATCACTGCAGAAAGCTATTCTTAAAGGAAAAAAAAAGAATTAAAATATGCAACCAATTTCCCTCACATAACATATCACGAACCTATAATATGTTATGCGAACCTATAATTTGTATTTTGGATGCCATGCCTGGGCGGTGGCTACGTAACTTTGGTAAAGCTAGTTTTAATTTGTGAACCCTTTAAAAGGTAGACAATACAGTAACAACCCTGCAAGCGGCCAAACCACTTATTAAGTCTACTACTGCTTAATTTATTCCCAGAATTACAGCCCATTCATTTATGAAAAGAATTTTAAGTACGATACTGGCAGGCTAGGATGGGTGACTAGCTCGCTAAACCTGAAAATCGGGAGACTTGAAAATCCAGACCGTTTTGTTGGACTGGAGATATTTTCCGAAGAAAAGTGAGAAGAGGAATATAGTCTCCAAACAGAGTTTCATTTTTTCTGCAGTTTACAAAGCATATATATATATATATATATATATATATATATAAGGCGTCGCGAGTACGAGGGACGAACTCGCCAAACCAGTTTTGAGATAGAAGCGTTTAAACTTTGTAACTATTGTGTATGAGGGGAGGGTTGAACTATTCATTCGTGGAACAATCGCAAAATCGTCAATGTGACGAGTTCGTCCCTCATACTCGCAGCCTTATTATTATATATATATATATATATATATATATATATATATATAATATATATATATATATAGGGAGAGAGAGAGAGAGAGAGAGAGAGAGAGAGAAAATCTTCTATTACAGCTGCAGCTTCTCAATCTTTTTGATGCCCTTCTATTCGTACAATTAATCAACGCTCTCATCATGATCTTGACTTTCAATCACAACATTAAAAATGCACCAAACGAAAACGAACCAGAAAGCGAATAATGTATTTGTACTGACGTTTAGTATTCGATTTAATCAACTAACGAAACAGAAGAGCGGTTTGTTACTATGACTCATGAAATTAATTCCTTTTCACCCCAACTTCAGACTAAAGCCAGCCACAGAAACTCTCACTTACACTTGACTATTTTGGCGAAGGGTCAGGTCGCTCGAGGGCAGCATCATTTAATCGGGCCGCGGGGGAATTGTCTGAAAATCTGGACAGTCCAGATTTTATCGGAGCGGCTGGTCACCCTAAAACTAGGTCCACGTACAACCATCGTCCATTCCTATATAGTTTGACGGCATGAAAAGACTGACTATAAAAACTGATATTTAAGTAGTTAAAAAAATCCAGATGTGATGATTATACAAGCAGTGATTAATGTGGAAAATGTATTAATAAAACTGGTTTAAACCATTAAGGCGTTAAATGTTTCTGCGTGTAATGATCATAATGATCATACTAGGCCTATATCAAAATATTATGGATTTCTATCGAAACAAGATTCATATGCTGTACACTATTTAGCATCAATTAAATCGAGATATCAACTGGTCGCTGTTAATATTTGTTCTAATGTCATGCCTAAGCAACAAAGTTCACTTACCACGGGTCTCATGTACGAAAGTGTATACTTAAATTACTGTTACCACCGCCTAACATTTCTATGCATAGCATAATAGATAAGGCAGTTTATAAATGGCAATATCTACAACGTACGTTTAATTTTTCAATATCAGGTAGGCCCTACACCTGAACCTGTATATCCCTAAAAATTTATCTGTATATTCATACTTTAAGCTTTCTCTATGATTTTATCTTTATTTCTTTACCATACTACCTCCTTTTTATACTCCTCCCGTAACTATTTGTACACCAAGGCTACGTTGTGGCCACGTTCCCGTTAGAACAGCGAGGTTAGCGGCGTTGAGTCTGTTCAGTATTTGAATTGGTGGGTGACCGTCCTCCGCATCCAGATGATGTAGCCATCCTTAGAGGGTTCGAATCTCGCGTAAAGCCGTAGGTTCCCTGTCACATGACCTTTAATATTACGAAGGAGGTCGAACAGACACAAACAATATCATTATTATTCAGAAACCACAGTGTCATCTTATATTAAATTACAAAAATTCGTACGTTATTTAGGCCCCACTTCATATTAGTTTATCAAAGACCTTGAAAGTCACATTTGTATTCAGTCACAATCAAAGGAGTTTCCAAACGTTCGGCCCATCAAAATAAGAAAACCTCTGCCCAACAACAACACACAACAACGTTTGGGGTTGTTTAACCTTCTTCTTAATGGCAAAGGTCATGTGACGGAGGGGACCTACAGCTTTACGGATAGCTATAGCTATATCACCTGAACGCAGAGGACGGTCATCCCTCCAGCTAGTGAACAGATCCGCATCGCTTAACCTCACTGATCAAACGGAGAACTAGTTGCTACGTAGCCCATGCCCAACAACGGCAGCAATATACATACAATATTTAAGCTAAATTAGTACCATACTCATTTGCAATTATGTCGCTGTGAGGCGGGATGTTGCATGCATGCATGCGTATTTTATATATATACACCTCGTAACCTCGTAGCAGTTCCGTGCGTTGGTCTCTCTTCACACGAAGGTCAAGCTGGTGGCCCCGCCTCTAGGCGTGGTTTGGTGGAGGAGCGAGTTACTCTCTCGCGCTCTCCACCACACATAGCCAGGTCTGTATCAGGTACGAATGACATACATACTCGTATATAATAATAATTAAATGAACTGATTGGGTGCTAAAAAGTTCTCAACTTTGCAATAATCGTTTCAGCTTACTCATATTAGATGTCTGCAATTAACTCGTCAGTTTTAGTACTATAATTTAATTATTCTGGGAGAAAAACAAGCATTTAAAATTCTGGAAAGGTGCACTCGAAGTAAAGTTGCAAATGAGAGTTCAGTTTCTACTTTATTATATATTCGGCAAAAATAGAGGAAAGACATTTTAAACAGTGCTGACTACTAGTCTACTACCCAAATCTCTAATTTTGAGGTTTTATTTTAGGTATACTGTATTGGTGTAGGCCTAGTTTCATTTATGCATTAAAATTAAGCAAAAGCAGTAAGTGTATCGGGTATGGTATTTGTAAAATAATGCTCGTGAAAATTCTTAAATAGGAAGAGTTAACCCCTTAACCCCTTCAGTATTCATTTTGCACCTAAAGTAACGTAATCTAACCGTAACCGGCACGTACAAGTACGTACAAAACACCGAAAGGGTTAATGCATGCTGCTGTAGCACGGGATGATTATGTATAAGCTATGATACACACAAAAAGAATCATGCATTTAAGAGTTAAGATAATAAAACCACAATAAATGGATTCATTACGAGCGCAAAACTTAGGCCTATTCTAGTCTTCCTCAGGCGAGTGAAAACTGACCGTTTATTTCTCCTCCTTTTCATTCGCACCTGATAAAGACCTTAAAATGACGCGAAGGTTTAGGTTCCTATAATAAATCCACTTTTTATTGTGGTTTTACTTTAAAAAAAATAATGTTAAGATACAAAGTCACTTTGATACTATTTCTCTTGCTAAAATTTTTTTACTGAGACTAAGGAACTGGATCGAAAGGAATAAAATCGAATTCAGTTTAATTTAATTCTTCTCAATCAGTCCGACTTTATAACTGGCATATTTAATTTTAATACTAATTCGCTCGTCTAATTCTAGTCTTGTTCGTTCAATTTATTCAAAGTTCGACTTTATTCCAGTTGGCCTATCATTTCTACATTTTTAACCTAATTGTTGAAAAGAACTTCGATCACCTAATTCAACCTATCGAAACTTAACCTAACGAGGTAGAAGTGGTGGCCAATACGATGTCCATGGCAAACTGTTACTGGAATAGCGTGGAGCCTAACCAGGAATTCATTATAACAGTTCAATATGTCGTAATTCTTGTACAAGCACGATCATCAAACTCCAGCTTGGCCTATATTATATATAAATATATATATATATATATATATATATATATATATATATATATATATATATATATATACACACGGTGAACCAAAAGTAGGTGGACAGTAGGTTGAATACGGTTTGTGTTATATTATATTATAACTATGGTGTTCATTATAACTATGGTGTTTGTGTTATATTATATTAAATATTATAACTAAATTTATTTAAATTTTATTTTGTATTATAGTATACAAAAAAATTAAATATGTATTCTCAAAATAAACGTTATCATTTACTGTCCACCTACTTTTGGTTCACCCTATAATATATATATGTTAAACACAGACCGTGCATGGAACAAGGAACTCTTCTGGGAAAATTAAATCCACTATAGTCCGAATAAGTAATGGTAAATGACAAATACCATAGTTTTTTTTTTCATGATGCTAGCCCGACGTGGGCAACGGGTAGCATCATGAAAAAGAAAAACTATGGTATTTGTCATTTACCATTACTTATTCGGACTATAGTGGATTTAATTTTCCCAGAAGAGTTCCTTGTTCCATGCACGGTCTGTGTTTAACATATAAGTTTCTCAGGGGACCATTCTGAGTTTGTGTATATATATATATATATATATATATATATATATATATATATATATATAGATAGGGTGATTCATAAGTCTGTTACCACTGCAATGGTGAATAAAAAACAACTACAAACCACAGTAACCTGTGATTTTTTTTTTATTTGAGGTTATTTTTACACAATTACACATTGGAAATTAACAGTGGAAATTCTTTCTTTTAAATCACTGACATTCCGAGGTTTTGTTGCATATACCCTATCCTTCACCATACCCCATATTTTCACAAATCAACAATCTGAAACACAGAAAATATTTCACCATTACAGTGGTAACAGACTTATCAATCACCCGATATATATATATATATATATATATATATATATTAGTGGTGGACCGGATGTCAGTTTTTCAACATCTGCGGATGAGGATCTTTAATTTCAATATCCGCGGATGCGGATATTTAGATAATCTATCAATATAGAATTGAATATATGACAATTTTTCAAATTTCGTGATATTACTATTATGGCAGGCAATGCATAAGAATTAAAATTAATATTAATGTTTTCATTATGATAAAAATAATAACTTTCTCAAGAGTTTCAGTCAGAAAATTCAATGAAACAAGTTTCATTCAATTTTCTGTGTTACCACGTATTTATATTTTGAGGCTTATATAATTGTTTGTTCATTAATAATTAATACTTTACATGAAATGTGCGTGACTGGGCCTTATCAGCTACTTTATAAGCTAATTTAATTGTAAATTGCATAATTTATTAGAGGTAATATCCGCATAACATCCGCAGTCAGAAGTGCAGATGCGGATGTTAAAAATGATACGGATATCCGGTCCACCACTAACATATATATTAGTGGTGGACCGGATATATATATATATATATCCGTGGGAATCGTTCGTAACGGTATTTAGGACTATAAATGAGGAATGTGTACCGTACAAAATTAAGCGTGCGAAAGTAAACAACAAGCCCTTGTGGTTTACTTCTAGAGTAGGAGACATTATAAAGAGTAGAGAGAGGGCTTATAGGCTATACAAGTGCGATAAAGATAATCTGTTGTTACGAAACAACTACATATCTCTAAGGCGTGAAGCTAAAAGTGTAATAAAAAAGTCAAAACGCGAATTTGAAATCTCCATAGCTCGTGACGGTAAAGAAAACCCCAAGCGATTCTTTCAATACGTCAATAATAGAAATCCAGTAAAAAGTGTCTTAGGTCCATTAAAAAATGTAAATGGAGATCTAGTCTCTGAAAACAAGGAAATGGCTACCTTGCTAAACGAATTTTTTACGTCAGTTTTTACTATAGAAGATGTAACGAATATCCCTACGGTCATAGACATAATACCTTTTGATAATGGCAATATTTTGGATAATATTGTCGTTAGTGAAGGGGAAGTAATGCGCTATATTGATAAAATGAAAACGCGTAAATCACCGGGGCCGGATTCCATATATCCCATACAACTAAAAGAATTAAAAGATAGCATTGTTGTGCCGCTAACAAAGATTTTTAATGCGTCTATTTCTGAGGGGTGCGTACCAGATAATTTCAAGTTAGCAAACGTAACACCTATCTTTAAGAAAGGCGATAAAGGTGCGGCGGGAAATTATAGGCCAATCAGTTTAACGTCTGTTGTAGGTAAGCTTTTGGAATCAATAATTAGGGATCGTATAGTCGAACACTTAGAATACCATAAACTTGTTAGAAATACGCAGCACGGATTTAGGCGAAACAAATCTTGCTTAACTAATCTTTTAGAATTTTTCCAAAGCGTGGTTGACGATTACGATAGACATCGGGCGGTTGATGTAGTGTATTTAGATTTTCAAAAGCGTTTGACACCGTGTCGCACAAAAGACTCATTGAAAAAACTAAGGCTCATGGAATCAGGGGTGTAGTAATAAATTGGCTAGAAGAGTGGTTGCGAGGCAGGAAACAGAGGGTGGTCGTTGATGGAGCGGAGTCGTGCTGGGCTAATGTAGCGAGTGGCGTTCCTCAGGGATCTGTATTGGGCCCCTTGCTTTTTCTTATATATATTAACGATTTAGATGTCGGCCTAGTCAGTACAGTTTCAAAGTTTGCGGATGACACGAAGCTGGGTGGTAGGGCGATTAATGACGAAGATAGAGGTAAAATTCAGGAAGATCTGAATAAAATCGTTGATTGGTCAGTCACATGGCAAATGAGATTTAACGTTGATAAGTGCAAAATTTTGCATATAGGTTCGCGTAACGGTAAATTTGCGTATAGTATGTCAGGGAAAGATTTAACAAGCGTAGAGCAGGAAAAAGATTTAGGAGTTATAGTCACTGGTGATTTAAAAGTAGCGAAACAAAGTACAGCAGCGGTCAATAAGGCGAACAAATTGTTAGGTTTTATAGCTCGAAATTTTGAGTACAAATCGCGCGATATTATAGTTCCACTTTATAAATCATTAGTTAGACCCCATTTGGAGTACGCGGTCCAATTTTGGAATCCGTATATGCGCAAAGATATAGACAAAATCGAAAGAGTTCAAAGACGAGCAACTAAGATGATTCCGTCGCTTAGGTCAAAGTCGTACGAGGATAGGCTTAAGGAGTTAAAATTGACAACACTCGAGACCAGGAGGTTAAGGGGTGATCTAATCCAGGTTTTCAAAATTATGAATGGGTTCGATAACGTAGATAGAGATAGCTTTTTCGAAATATCTCAATATAATAGGACTAGAAATAACGGGTGTAAGTTGACAAGTAGAAGGTTCGAGACAGCAGTTACGAAAAACTTTTTTACGCATAGAATAGTAAATAGCTGGAATAGTTTGCCGGTAGAAGTAATTAGTAGCACGTCTATAAACATGTTTAAAAATCGATTAGACGCATATGTTGATAGAAAGGGTATAGTTTAAGGTAGTAAAATTAAGGATTTCTGGGGATAGATCCCACAGCTCAACACAAGTGTTGTGGGATATAGGGAGGCAGCGTCTTGGGTTAGGGGATACTCTCTGTCCTTACACACCCCATTTAAAGAGATTCCTCTGCCGAGCGGTGCCCCCCATAGTACTGTGAGGTATTGAAAAACTCATGATCTTCACTTGCCCCACAAACACCTTTAAATGGGAGACCCAAAATGGGTGCACACACATTTCTACATTACTGTACAGTCTTTACAGCCACACCTACTCTTTTTCTCGTAAGGGTATATATTGTAATGTATATGATTGTAAATTTTGACTTGGTCCGCTATCGATATAGACCGTGACTTGATGGATACCGTAATGAAACTAACTGGATTCTTTGGATCCGATATATTTGCATGTCCTTTATAAATAGATATAGAGTGTATCATATTTGTGGATAGTAGTCTATTATGACTTGATCCTCTGGATCAGAGATTCTATCTTTAGTTTTAAATCGATAATTAATTAGTTTTAAATTGATAATTGTTTGGTTTCGTAAAAGTTGGTCGTTGCCAATTTACCGGCAGTTTTTACATAAATTTCTTATGTTCTTGTGGTTCGGAACCCACGTAAAATTGTAGGTCCCCTCCGCCACCACGGAGGACATACACAATACACGAACACAGTTAGGTAGACCAGCCATGAGTGGATCCTAGGGTCTTTGTTGGTCTGAAACATTATAACATTATAACAATTATATATACACACACACAGGGTGTACATAAAATCAGGATCTATTTTTGTGAAGCACTTGGAAATTATATGGAGTTCAATCATAAAATGATAAAGTGGTAACATTTATTAAATAATTAAGAGTAGGATTCGACGTGACGCCCATCAGTATCCCTGCACAGCTCAAATCGTTCCGCAGCATTTCTAAACACATTCTGGAGCATTTGCGGGGTTATGTTATCTGCAGCAGTTCGTATACGTGTACGTAAGTTTTCAAGACTCGTAATCTTCGTCTGATAGACGTGCGATTTGATAAAGCCCCGTGCAAAGAAATCTAAAGGGGTTAAATCTGGTGATCTCGCTGGCCAAGGTCTGTTGCTTCTGCGTCCGATCCAGCGATTTGGAAAACGTCCATTTAGATTTTAGATAATCCTGAACAATTCTGGCATAGTGACAAGGAGCACCATCATGTTGATAGACGACGGGGATAGGATTGTTAGTACCGTCGTCTATCAACATGATGGTGCTCCTTGTCACTATGCCAAAATTGTTCAGGATTATCTAAATGGACGTTTTCCAAATCGCTGGATCGGACGCGGAAGCAACAGACCTTGGCCAGCGAGATCACCAGATTTAACCCCTTTAGATTTCTTTGCATGGGGCTTTATCAAATCGCACGTCTATCAGACGAAGATTACGAGTCTTGTGTACTTACGTACACGTATACGAACTGCTGCAGATAACATAACCCCGCAAATGCTCCAGAATGTGTTTAGAAATGCTGCGGAACGATTTGAGCTGTGCAGGGATACTGATGGGCGTCACGTCGAATCCGACTCTTAATTATTTAATAAATGTTACCACTTTATCATTTTATGATTGAATTCCATATAATTTCCAAGTGCTTCACAAAAATAGATCCTGACTTTATGTACACCCTGTATATATATATATATATATATATACGTAAAGAACGACGCTTGTATAGGAGATATTCCGCGCAAGACGAGAAAGAGAAAACAACAAATGAAAAAATGAAGTACCACCTGGGAATCGAACCGGATCTTCCGATTGCCGGTCAGACGCGATAACCACTACACCATGGACTCCACTCTTCCAAATGCCGTAATTCCTCTACATACTCGCAGAAACCAATGCCCCAAGGGGCACCTCCCGCTTGCCGTAACATTATATACATTCAACTGCAAAGAACACGCAGTATAAATAACGTAAAGAACGACGCTTGTATAGGAGATATTCCGCGCAAGACGAGAAAGAGAAAACAACAAATGAAAAAATGAAGTACCACCTGGGAATCGAACCCAGGTGGTACTTCATTTTTTCATTTGTTGTTTTCTCTTTCTCGTCTTGCGCGGAATATCTCCTATACAAGCGTCGTTCTTTACGTTATTTATACTGCGTGTTCTTTGCAGTTGAATGTATATATATATATATATATATATATATATATATATATACATATATAAGCAAGCGCATTAAAACGAGGCATTTATTTGTGTGCTGGTGTTTAGCAATACAATGTAACTTATTTACAATACAATTGAATCAGGAACGTGACTCCGCTGTTCAGGTGTGATTTACCGTATTTAAACTGCAGGTAACTAAATGGCAAACTCCGTTAAAAAAGAAAATGAAGTGAATAACACAATAGAAATACTGAAATTTTTATTGTTATTATTTAATTTCCCAATCTATTAAGTTTAGTGGTGGAATTCACGTCGCATAAATTAATACAAATGCACATAGTCATTCTCCATTGCGGCCATTAATTTTTTTGCTCAAAATTATTTTATAATAATTCTAAAATTATATTCTTTTATATGTTGTAATTAATACATGTTGGAATACATACTTTGCTTATTATTATTATTATTATTATTTAGTACTTTTATAAATGTGTCGGAATAAAATCGTTCATTTGAGGGTGAAGTCAGTGATGCATCACGGAATGTTTAATTTTTTCCCCAGGAGAAAAACAACTCTTAACTTTGGAGTTTTATACTACTCTTTCAGAAAAGAAGTAGGCTATCACAAATGCCTACATACAGTACCGTAGCTCGTTCGTTCTCTTCTCTCAGCAAGTTCACAATACTCAAAGTCTGTATGACTTTAAGTGAAACACTACTGTCAAACGCATACATAATTATACCATAGTTCTTCCGATACATCTTTGCTTTGTATTTACGAGGAAGTTAAAAACGAATCTAAATTCCCAAAACAAGGACACATTCACACAAAATAATAATAATAATAATAATAATTAGACTGAAATTTTCTCGGCAATGAAATTATTTCCTTTATTAACGTCGTCTGTCCCTCCTCAGCATAGAAAGCCCAGTATTGTAACGACGTTTATGAAGCCTCTTGAATACTTCAGTTTCTAAGGGGAGGCGACTGACGGAGAATTTACATAAGCCGCATTCTCTTATCTTATTGTTCAGTCATTGCTCTCTTCCCTTTATTAAGCTTTGCCCAATCGTTAAACTTTAGTGCGGGTATACACGAGCATGTTGCGGTTAAAAACAAGAACTTTCAGAAAACACTACAGATTTTTGTAGAAAAGGAGCGAATTGTTTCCTCAAAATGGACAAGATTTCATCAATACGTATCAATTCACCCTTTGTGGATTTTGCATAAAGGCCTCTTTCAAAAGCTTCTCGCAAAAGCTTGATGTTAGACATAGCTAAAAGCCTTTTTGAACGTGGCTCATAATTTAAGAAGAAACTGCTGAGCCAAATAATAAAAAAAATAACATGCATGATTAGACAAAGCTAATATAATATAATATAAAAATTATATATATATATATATATATATATATATATATATAATATATATATATATATAATTTTTATATATTTCAACTGCAAAGAACACGCAGTATAATTAATGTAAAGAACGACGCTTGTATAGGAGAACATTCCGCGCAAGATGAGGAGGGAGAACGAACAAATGAAAAAATGAGGTAACCACCCGGGAATCGAACCCGGGATCTTCCGATTGCCGTGTAGTGGTTATCATATCTAACCGGCAATCGGAAGATCCCGGGTGGTTACCTCATTTTTTCATTTGTTCGTTCTCCCCTCATCTTCCGCGGAATGTTCTCCTATACAAGCGTCGTTCTTTACGATATATATATTATTATATGGGATGAATTTCACAATTAAACGTGAAATGAATGAATGCTGCAAACCCACAAGGAAAAAGAAAAACGATTCCAAGGCCTTTCGTGTATTCAGAGCTACACCTCGTCAGGGAATACACGAAAGGCCTTGGAATCGTTTTTCTTTTTCCTTGTGGGTTTGCAGCATATATATATATATACACGCCTCAGTGGTATAGTGGCTTGCAGAGCTGACTACGAATCCACCGGCCCCGGGTTCAATTCCCAGCGAAAGCAGACGGCGCGCAGCTTACCCAGCTATTCATCCTTCCAGAAAACGGAGGTTGGCAGATAAATGGGTGCCCTGGGTGGATTAGTGGTTAAGACGCTGGGCTGCTGATCGTGAGATCGAGTCTGGGCAACGTCTTTATAATTTCTGACCACCAGTGGTGGGTCGTGGTTTGGATTCCACGTTAAGCTGTAGGTCCAAGGTAGAGCAACAAGTATGACCTTCGTCAGAATGAAAAATTGGGGCCGAAGCAAAACCAAGGTTAACCGATATATATATATACACACGGTGAACCAAAAGTAGGTGGACAGTAGGTTGAATACGGTTTGTGTTATATTATATTATAACTATGGTGTTCATTATAACTATGGTGTTTGTGTTATATTATATTAAATATTATAACTAAATTTATTTAAATTATATTTTGTATTATAGTATACAAAAAAATTAAATATGTATTCTCAAAATAAACGTTATCATTTACTGTCCACCTACATTTGGTTCACCCTATATATATATATATATATAATATATTATATATATATATATATACATATATATATATATATATATATATACATATATATATATATATATATATATATATATATATATATATATATATATGAGCAATATTATATGAAGGAAAGTACGAAGCTTATAATACCCTAATTAAATTGTTTTAATGTATTTTATTTTTGATAAGGTTAAAACCCAGAAGCTTAATTACAGCGCTGAAGAAAACCAGACACTCACCCCAACCAGCAGAAGTGACGGGGGCCGGTGGCATTCGCATCCTCCAGACCTCTCTGCTTGCTCCACCAGATTCCGAATGAAGTCTCGCAGAGCGTGAAGGTGCCTGCGGAAAGAAACGAAAGCATAATTAAAGAATTACCTCAAACGCCATCAACATTGCTACAGAAAGACATTAGGTACTACAGTGAGGAACCATCCAACAACAAAAATTCATTTTTCATAGTGAACGGGGGTGGCCAGGCGGTTCAAGCAGAGGCCACTTGAAATTTAGTGTGTGTGTGTGTGTGTGTGTGTGTGTGTGTGTGTGTGTGTGTGTGTTAAGGTATTTATTAAACCTGAGTTGAGTGGATTTACATAGGAATGGGGACTACAAGATCTACCCAATACATTATTACAGCTCCAACACAGCAATGACGACTTAAAGTATTAATAATAGTTTGTGCGAATATAAAATCGCTTTGTCGAAGAGAACTTGGTTTAGGCCTATCGTAAATTCTTTGTTGTAAATTATATACCGGTGTGTGTGTGTGAAAATTATTTCACGAAAGTAACACGCGAAAAATATTTATGATGAATAAAACCACGAAGGAAAGGAAACACAGAATGGTGCTCAAGCGCTTTCGTCTAATGACATCCTCAGGAACACTGAAGTACATAAAGAGTTACAGCCTATATATAGGTTACAGAAAAAAAAAAAAATATATATATATATACACAATAAACGGAGAAATAAAAATAAAAATTAAACATTAAAGGATTGTGGGTGGAGCATACAAAATTTGTAAGGAAAAACTACCGATTTTTAGCACAAGATCAAATGAATTGTTTCCAACCAATGTTATAGATAAAAAAAAATATATATATACAAATTTATACTGGAAATCTGCCAGGGTTTTAGCACTCTGCCCTTCTTGTTTAAGGTTCGATGTATATAAAAATAAATTTAAAAATAAAAGTTATTAGAGCAGCATACAAGTTTACCAAAGATTTAGCGTTATACCCTTCTTATCTAAATCTGTTCTGAAGGAATCCAAAACAACAGGATTGAGTTGAAAAAGACCTTTGCTTATGTTGAAGTTATTTGTAAGTTGGATAATGGCAGACTCAAGAATATTTCTATTAACAATGTTGCTAGAGTGAAATAAAACTGAAGCATTATTTCAATCAATACAGTGGGATAACTCTGACAAATGGACAAAAAGGGCACTGGACGACTGCCCTGTTCTAACGGAATATTGATGCTGTTTTATACGTGTGTGCAAATCCTTTCCCGTCTGACCTATGTAAAAGGAATCACATTGCTTACAACCAATTTTATAGATAATGCCTGAATTATTGGTAGGACTATTTTTTACTATGATATTTTTCACAATATTGTTATATGAAAATACTACAATAATATCCAAAAGGTCCGGGAAAAATGGAAGTACTAAAATATTTTTTGACAAAGTACGAGTGTTATTATTCACACGATAGAAAGTTCGTTTTGCCTTGAGACAAGATTCCATAAACGCAGATGGATAACACAGATCACTTCCAATACCGTTGATGTTTTCTAATTCGGCATCGATGTATTCCGGACTGGCGATCCTAAGGGCGCGGAGAAACATTGAAGAAAAAATGGCCTTCTTAGTGGGGGTGTCATGTCCCGAGTAAAAGTGTACGTAGGACAAATTGTTTGTTTTTTCCGATAGATACTAAACTTAAAACCTTATATATATATATAAAACAAGATGTTAAAATACAGTATCAACACAATTCACTAAAACTCTAGTTCAGTGGATCTGGCAGCAACCATCAACCTCAAGGAAGACCAAGGAAAAGTAAAAATCATTGAACAACAAAACTTACTTTCATATAAAAGACTTTTAAACAAACATTAAACTAGCTAACCCAATCAAGCAGTCTGATTAATTGTAAGCTATAGATGTAACTATAAGAAAACTCCTATACGGTGCGCCAAAGAACTGGAATCTGAATGAAATCAGAGACCTAATCTCAAAATAGGGTTATCACTGATTTTGCATTTATATTGTTGATGCGTACTGAAAATCGATTAAAAGAACAATGACCCTGTTTAAGGTAAACGAACTTGTGTGACATTTCAGGCATTAAAATAGGAAAAAAAATGTAGTTTTAAACCGAACCGAATGACTAAATATCATAATTAAGTTTCCGATAAGCAAAATAACTAGTTTGCAGATAGAATTCCTTTATGAAATGCGATACAGCTAGGTACCCCTTATACACTAATGATATGGTATCTATTAAATCATTAAAAATTATCAACTGGCGTTATATTGCGTCAAAATGCTTAGGTACGGTACCGTAAAGCGTAACTTCTTGAGTAAACGCAGATATGGTACATTTCAGAGACAGATATCGGATCCTTATTTAGTGAATAATTAATCAATCCAAAAAACAGGCAAAAAAGTAGAGCCTTAAGAAATAAGGTAATTTGCTTGTTAATATTTTACAATTTACGTCCTGACCTTCCTTTCTTTTAGCAATTATAGTAAAGATGAACTTATGCTGACTGTGTTTGACAATGTGCCCCCGAGTTTGTACGGTTTTAATAAAGTTTTCCTTTATTTGGAATTGTGTTGGCTGTAAGGCACTTACTTCTAAGAACTGTTAAAGGGTGGTTTGGGTTTCTTCTCGGTTGCTCAAGACCGCGATATGAGGCAACAAATTTTCAGAAAACTCCTCCTCTCCCAAACGTGCGTGCGTGCGTATGTATGTATATATATATGTGTGTGTGTGTGTGTGTGTGTATATATATGTGTGTGTGTGTGTATATATATATGTATGTGTGTGTATATATATGTATATATATATGTGTGTGTGTATATATGTGTATATATATGTATGTGTGTGTGTATATGTATGTGTATATATATATGTGTGTATATATATATGTGTGTGTGTATATATACAGTGTGTGTGTGTATATACAGTGTGTGTGTGTATATATGTGTGTGTATATGTGTGTGTGTGTCTGTTATAAAAGCCCAAAAGAAAATAAAGGAAAGAGGTCCTGTATTTGTCTTTCGGAACTATGGCTTTTCTTCCGAGATGTGCCTCGGCTTTAAACCGTTTGAAGGTTTTAAAGAGTTTTAAAACTTTCTTTAGGAAAGTACTTATATATATATATATGCGCCTCGGTGGTGTAGTGGTTAGCGTCGCTGACTACGAATCCATCGGCCCCGGGTTCGAGACCCGACGGCAGCCTGCGCGCAGCAAAAACAGCTGTTCATCCTTCCACACAATAAAGAATGTGGTTGGTAGATAAATGGGTACCCTAGGTGGCCTCGTGGTTAAGACGCTGGGCTGCTGATGGGGCGTGGTTCGGATTCCACGTTAAACTGTAGGTCTAAGGTGGAGTGAAAAGCTTGACCTTCGTCAGAACGAACAATTCGGGCGGAAGCTAACCAAAGGTTATATATACATATTTTAACTGCACCCGACACACAGTATAATTAATGTAAAGAACGACGCTTGTGTAGAACAAACGTCCGCACAAGATGGGGAGAAAGAACGAGCAAATGAAAAATGAGGCACCTCCCAGAAATCGAACCCGGGATCATCCAATTGCCGGTCGGATATATATATATATATATATATATATATGATGAATAAAACCACGAAGGAAAAAAAAACACAAAGGGGTGCTCAAGCGCTTTCGTCTAATGACATCCTCAGGAACACTCAGTGTTCCTGAGGATGTCATTAGACGAAAGCGCTTGAGCACCCCTTTGTGTTTCTTTTTTCCTTCGTGGTTTTATTCATCATAAATACTTTTCACGTGTCACTTTCGTGAAATAATTTTTTCATATATATATATATATACACACATAGGGTGGCGCAAAAGTTGCGCATCATAGGAATTTTCAGTGTTGACTATATACATTCTTTTAGGTTGGGATGGCTGCGAAATTAACAATAGACGAGAGGGTGAGCTTGGTTTTAATGCATGGAATACCAGGTACTACAAATCGATGAATCGGTACAGAATTTAAATTCTGTACCGATTCATCGATTTGTAGTACCTGGTATTCCATGCATTAAAACCAAGCTCACTCTTTCGTCTATTGTTAATTTCGCAGGCATCCCCTACCTAAAAGAAAAAAATAATATATTATAATCAACACTGTTCTTATGATGCACGACTTTTGCGCACCATATATATATATATATATATATATATATATATATATATATATATATATATATATATATAAACCAGATGCCAGACAAAGTTCGGAGACAGTTCATGGCAGCTTGGTAATATGTTAAGTTAGGTTAGGCTTAGGTCACGTTAAGCTATGAGGTTTGGTTAAGATAGGTTAGGAATTAGGGCCTATGAACGCTTCCTGAACTGCGTCTGGCAGAGAGAGATACAAGGACAAGAAGTACCTTAAAAGGCCTTGTGGCACATACCGAGGTGGTACCAATGGCAACGGGTGCCAGGACAAAAATTCTTACACATTGTGAGAGAGAGAGAGAGAGAATCAATAAATCGGAGCATTGCTCCATGCAATTGTGATGAGCTATAGATAGTTAATATTGCAAAGCCGTATTGGAAAGGGGGAAAAGACATTCTAAAATTAATATCTACATTTAACCGAATTCTCTTATCTAACATTCTCATTTATTGACAATAGAATCAGACTTTTCGATTCAAGCAATATCATTCCGAACTCAATTGCTTTTTTTTATTACGAAGTTTCGTAGTGATAAATATCAGAACGTGACCTTATAGCCTATTGTTACATAAGGTCAACATGTTTTCGTTTTGTAGGTACGTGAACTCGATGAAGTTCTAAGAACCATCTATTTCAGGGCATACACGTTTGAGGAAATAAGGTCGTATGGCTTATACTGCTTTTATATTTATATATATATATATATATATATATATATATATATATATATATATATATATATATATAGTATATAAAGTTTAACAATTTAGTTAAGTAAACTGGGCACAAGTTCTGCATTAAATACTTCCTGTACCCTAAAAGGCTTAAATTCTATGCAAAATAGATTAAAATATTTCCATTATAATCAAGCATATAATACATGTATTACTCTATTTGTAGATGAAGTTCACAAATAATTTACATCATAGAGCCTCCCTTGCTAACTTATGCATGTACTGCAATTGAGGACTACAATAATATGATCTAATCTTTATTCATAACTACATTTTTTCATTAGTTGTAGCCTACTTATCATGATGAACCCACTAAATAATTTAATTTAGGCTAATTATGACTATGTAACAACTGCTAGTATCGTCGTAGACTGGGGTGAGTTGATATGGTAGGGCGAGTTGATACGAAATCGCAGTATTTTCTACAAATAGCAATTTTTTTGTTTTTTATTTTGTTTTAAAGTTGAATTGAGATGCTTTGAGACTTGAAAATAAATAAAAACAGCATACAAAAAACTCGCTGTCTGAAGAAAATATTGCTATTTCGTATCAACTCACCCGTCTACTATGTATATATATATATATATATATATATATATATATATATATATATATATATATATATATATAAAAATAAAGTTTTCCTAATTTTGCTCCCACTTTATTACCTTAAACTTTGAGGATCCATGGTTCTACAAACTATTGTTTCCCCACAGATAGGATTTAGGCCCGTCCCTTATAATAGAAACCGCACTTATTTCACTTTCCAAGGAACTGGGCCTTTAACACATTTTCTACAACAAATGACAATCATGATTTCTTTTTTCAAGGACACTGTCTGCAACACTAAATGATAGTAAAACCATTATACGTATGTCATTATAATTATTAGATTGCTAAAATATTATAATACTGAATTATAACAGCACAAAATATAACTTCACATGCGTAAGGTTCTCTCCATCTTCCAAACGTCATAACAGAGCATAAACTGTGACCGTAGTTAAGAGTCAGGTAGTTCCTTGCGTCTCGTACTTAAAGGTTGTAGTTGCAAGCAGTCTCAAGAATTTTATCTACCTTATGAATCTAATTGAATTAATTAGTGCATACCTTAAGCAGCCTAACTAAATTTAAAAAAATCTTCATCACTAGGCAAAATAATTTTATTAAGAATACTGCAATAATCTGGATGATAGTATTTATTTAAATGTTTTTTTTTTATAATATACCATTACATTGTAAGTTTTCTGACTCTGCAGTTACCAACTAGTTAATTTAACATTTGCCCATATATGTCAAATGAAAGTAATCGGAATTATCATCTATTCTTTAATAGGACCTATCTGTGCTCACTCCACAATACTTTTCCTTTCTCAGACAGTACTGTTTTAAAATGAAAATATAAAACAACTGTGTTCAGAAAAAATTTTGGCCTAAAATTAATTCTTGTAAAAAAGCATAAATGAAAATGGGTTGAGAACTTGAGAAGTGAGTGAAGGAGGTCAACATCCGAATGGAATGAGTCCGAGAGAGAACCAGACAAATGAAGAATTAGAGTACCTTTTATATTTATATATATATATATGTGTGTGTGTGTGTGTGTGTGAAAAAGAACTAAAATTATTTTGACCTTTTCTTAATCATCTTGAAAAGATTACCTCCCGAAATTATTTAACATCTTGTATTTACTTTTGAAAATAGTTGAGGTATTTTCAGTAAGTTAAATGAAATAAATGAAATAAAAAATTTCATTAAATCTAAGAAAAAATTATTCTAGAGTACATGACTGTTATCAAGTCACAAGTCGCGTTAGAGAACGCGAAGGCGTACTGTATTTGCCTTTGTGGGAATCCAGTTTACCGCACATCATGTACACACACACACACACTAAATAAATAATAATATATATATATATATATATATATATAATGTCAAAGGACAACAGAAAAAGTCAATAAAAACTATCCCTGAAGGGAGAACATTTCGTTCCGAAATAGTGTACAGTAGTTCTGAAATACTTAGATAAGGTTTGTTTTTCCTCTGCTGCGTGTGTGCATTTGACACATGGTCATTATGTGGAATCCATCATATCTCTCTGTATTTATTGTCGGGTATCTATTACAAAAACCCCATATACAGTACAAGAAATAAAATAATTTTTACAAAGTGTTGTTCTGTTTACAGAGACAGATTTTGTAAACTTTTATTCTAATCCCTTTATATACTGCAGGTAGGCCTACAGTTGGGAAGATTTATAAAAATTTACAGTTAAAAATCCAATACACTAATTTTCTAAAAAGTAGGTCCCGAAACAAAGAGAAGCGCATAACCTTTTGATACCTGTTTTGCTAACCTCAAAATTAATGAATAAAAAGAGATTGGATGAGAATCGGTCTTTTTATTTTATATAGACAAACGGCCTATATGAGGAATTACATATAAACTGCAGATAATTTATCATAAGTTATAAATTATTTTTATTATTATTATTATTATTATTAATTATATATAGACGAGTAAATAAAGAAGCGACAGACTCAGTACATGGCCTAATATCATACTCAAAAACTGATCGGAACTACGTAGAGACGTTTACGTTAATAATGAAACTGTTGGTCCATGTTTGCACGGACGTAGACAATAAATCGTCGCAAACATAGTATAAAAGAGGGCAGCTATTGGTCGGATTTAGACTTAAACTAGACCTTGAAAACATTATAAGTGGAATTATAGGCGCATGGACTGGTTAGCTGACCACTCCTGCATGAAGCCAAAAAATATTTTATATATAATATGTGTGTGTGTGTGTCTAAAAAAAAGAAAATTAAGACTGTGTTATTTAGATGAGGCAGTTCCAGCGGTGTTTGTCATCCAACCGTAACTTGATCATTCTTGATAACTTCAGCTATTATATTATTACTGTATTTGCATTCTAACTGTTTTTGATCTGTATACTGAGGGTTTTAATAATTTTAATAATATGGAATACAGTATATACTTATTAAGACGCCAGACATAAAAAGATGATTAATATTTATAAATGCAATTTAATGCTGTTTCTATGACATCAGTACTTTCATACAAAAAAGCACAGCTTTGTGTGTATATATATATATATGTATATATATATATAGTTATAGAGATTTTGTTTAAGTTTAATTTACAGAAAAAAAAAGGTATTTTGAGTTAGGTTACATTACGTTATGTAAAGTTCGGTAAGGTTAGGTGAATTTAGATTAAAATTTGTCAGTAAAATTTCCCGTTTGGAAGAATGAGTAAAGTTTCTCTCTGTCAGGGTGAACTAATATTCTTTCACGTGAATGAGTAAAAGGAAGCGCTCTCCTTATCTGTCATGAGATGTTGCATGGTTGAACATGTTCAGTTCCTTTCTGTTCTCCAGTTTAAGTATTAATTATGAGCAGAAATACATAAAATTTCATTTAATTTTGGTTGTATTTTCCCTTTCGTCGGATCTCGCTCATACACAAATTGGTTGGTTGCTTCGTTTACATCCTTCGCCCACCAGAGAGCGTTGAAATAGGTGGTAAATACCACCAACCTTTAAAAATTAGTCCCCTTTAAATCTGGTGTGTTCAAACCTGTGCCCGCGAAGCCATTTCGGTGTGCCCACGAGTAGCCCCTAGATAAGGTTTTACCGTTTTAGAGACCGGTTAAGAGAAAGAATATTGCAATTAAAACCAGATAATAATATTTTTTATGTGTTTTATGTATTTTTTATCATAATATTTTTTATGCGTGCCCGCCTGTGCTCCAGCATTTGGAAAATGTGCCCGCCTGCGAAAAAGTTTGAGCACCCCTGCTTTAAATAAATAACTGGGACTGGGTTGAGCCAAATATATTACGTGCAGCGGGTTCGTCACTGCGCCTCATCTCCATTTCTCAGACTGACTTGGGATTGTCCACAGCTGGGTTTGTATACTAATTCTTGCCCTAAAATGTGATTGCGGGTGTCGTTTTTAATGTTTTGCTTTTTATATTTCATTCGTCTGTTTCAAAAGTTTGTGGTCAAAAAGGTGTTAAGTAATAAAAATGCATAGAATATTCTTTATAGAGCGAATGATTAAAAAAAAAAAAAGCAATTAGAAACTGCGTGAGAAATTATGCAATATCTTAGTGATCAAATTCAAGCTATGAAAAATATAATCAAAAAAATAATTTACAGCATTTTTTTTCGACATTTCTACTCCAATTACAGTTATCTTCGACCCTTTGTTACTACCCAAGTAACAAAGACATCCTGTCCCAATGTTGGACTACTGAATCAATAATATTCATTATTCACTGACAAATGTACCCACATTGGCCAGTCGGTTTTGTCGCTGGAGTAAGGAAGAAGACCTATACCCATCAGAGCGACGTGACATATCATCGACACTAAAAACCAAACCAAACCAAACCTAACCTAGTGTAACCTAAGTTTAAAATAACGTAATCCAACCCACAATAACTGGTCGATTTTATGTCACGTTGATCCGATGTCGTTAGCTCGAAGGAAGAGTCTTCACTTTGCATATTTAGTACCCATGGCAAAGCGAAGGGCTGCAAGTCTGAAAGTCCTGGGTTCCAATCTCGATTGAACTTCACATTTTAGATATTAGGGGGGTTGTACGTCCCCTCCCGTCATATGACCTTTATAGATGTTACAAAGGAAGATAAACAACCCTAATACATGTATATACTTTTTTATGCACGAAGGAGGGGCCAGGGGGGAAGAAGAGGAAGAAGAGAGCCAAAATCAAGGTCCAGGATTCACGAAATACCTGGACACTCTGCGTTTGAAAGATTGGAGGTCATGGACAGGGGGAAAGATGGAGTAAGGAAGAATGTTCCACAGTTGACCGGTTGAGTAGATAAAAGATTGAAAATACCGATTAACCCCCTTGCATTAGAGTGTTGGACAGAAAATGAATGAGAATTTGTCGAAAGTCTGGTACTGCGTGCTCTCTTTAAAGGAGGTGGTATGCAGTTACATAGTTCAGAATAGCAGTGTCCATTAAAATAGTGATAGTAAAGAGAGAGTGATGCAACATTGCGGTGAAGATAGATGGATTGAAGACAGTGAGTAAGAGGCGGGGAATTGATAAGACGAAAAGCCTTTGATTCCACCCAGTCAAGTAAAGCTGTGTGGGTTAAACCATCCTACACATGAGACACGTACTCCATACAGGGGCGGACAAAACCCCTGTACAGAGACAGCAAATGAGAGGGGGTAGATAAACTGCGGAGTCGCTCTTAGAAGCTGTTTTGGAAAGAGATAATGTGATCTTTCCAAGAAAGATCATGGGAAAAGAAAACGCCAAGAATGTTAAGAGAAGGACTGAATTGTTTATTGTTGAAAGTAAGGGGATAGTCGTGTGGAAGATTGTGACGAATAGACAGATGGAGGAATTGAGTTTTTGAAATCCACAAGGTTTTCGTTGCTCCAATCAGATCTTTCAGAGGTCAGGTGTACCATAGCCGTACCATGGAGTGACTGTTGAGAGGGATGCTTTGCGAAGCGGGTGGAGAAGTAAAGAGTGGAATCATCGGCATAGGAGTGGATCGGACAGGAAGAATGGGTGACAGGACAAAACCCTGAGGAGCACCACTATTAAAAGCTTTATGAGAAGAACAGTGGCCATATACAACCGCAGCTATAGATCGGTCAGAAAGGAAATTAGAGATGAAGGCACAGGTAGAAGGATAAAAATTGAACGAGGACAGTTTGGAGATTGAAGTTTTATGCCAGACTCCATCAAAAGCTTTCGATATGTCGAACGGAATAGAAAAGGTTTCACAGAAATTCCGAAAGGAGGATGACCATTGACCAAGTGTCAGAGACATATGCAAAAAGATCGCAAGTAGAACGTCCCTTGCAGAAGCCACACTGACGATCTGAAACAAGATTGTGAGAAGAGAGATGTTTAAGAATCTTCCTATTAAGGGTAGATTAAAAAACTTTAGAAAGGAAAGAAATCAAAGCAAATGGACAATAGTTGGAGGGTTGAGAGCGGTCACCCTTCTTTGGGACAGGCTGAATGAAAGCGAACTTCCAGCAGGAAGAAAAAGTACTAGGTGAAAGGCAAAGACAAAAGAGTTCACGTAGGCAGGGTGTCAGCACAGAAGCACAGTTCTCGAGAACAACAGGAGGAACACCATTAGGACCATACGCCTTCCGAGAGTTGAGCCCAGAGAAGGCAGAAAAAACATCTTTGGAAAAGATTTTGATTTCAGACATAATTAAGTTAGAGGTAGGAGGAGCTGGAGGAAAAGCACCGGAATCTTCCAGGGTTGAGTTAGAGGCGAAAATCTGAGCGAAGAGCTCAGCTTTGTCAGGAGAAGAGACGGCAAATGAGCCGTCGGAAGAGAAACGAGGAGGGAAAGAATAAGAAATCAGATTGCTGGAAAAGTTCTTAGCTAGATGCCAGAAAGAACTAAAAGAATTAGAATTGGATACGTTTTCACATTTTAGTCGGATGAAGGAATTTTTGAGAGTCGAAGAATAGCTATATATATTTTGGTGGTGTACCGATTAATCTGCGTCGACAGAATCGGCCAAATTTAACCGATTCTCTTAAATTTTAAAATTTTCATTCCAAAACAAAATCAATATTTACAGAAAATTTAACATACAAAACACACCACTTACGATAATTTATACTCATTTCAAAATGTAATTATATACAAATATTTTACATTCACGAAAAAGGCAAAACTTAGTAAGTTTAGTTGCCCATAAATTTACATTTTCTATAACTAGCTAAACTCTAAATATTATAAACTATTGCAATCCCCCTACCTTACCTTAAATTTACCTTAAAGCGCTTCTGCCTCAAGGGTGCGCTGCTCCCACGAAGTCCGCTCAGCGCCTGCTGAGGCGGGGCCACGACGGGGTCGCCACCCTTCTTTTCTCTCGCTCCTGCCATACGATTTGGTCCCCTATTGAATTTGTGGGGGCTGGTCTGGCAGAGGAATACCCTGACACTGTGGGTTGGTCGGGTATGTTGGCTAAAAACATGTCCAAGTGTTTTTTAAAAGTATCTACTGGGACTGCACTTATATCTCTAAGGTACTGAGGCAAGGAGTTAAACAGGCGAGAACCCTGCCTAGAGATACTATTATATTGAAGGGTTTGAATCCTTCTCAGACTGTTTGGTGGGAGGTGATATTTTTTACACATTCTGCCAGTTCTTGTTAAGGTGAGCACAATTGGTTCAGTATTGGGGGCAACTAAAATCCCTTTTAGAATTTTCCAGGTGTAGATTAGGATGTATCTCTCAAACCTTCTCTCTATGGAATAAAGGTTGAGGCCTCTGAGCCTATCCCAGTAGTTTAATTTGTTTTTACTCACCTGTTGCCCATCTACTCTATTCTGTATATTAATAATAATTCTATATTAAGTTGTACTTTATAATTTATATTTTAAACCATTTTATTATGTTGACTTTATTTTAAGTATATTTAATAATTTTATAAACTGAAATTATATATTCATTTTTTTATTCAAATTTTAATGAAAAATTTTGTTGTTGTTTACATTGTTGAGAAAGAAAATACTTTCGACATAAAAAAAAACAATTACAGCACTTTAAATATCAGTATTCAACTTATGAAACTAAAATAAAATTATTTTATCATTTTACTGAGTAATAAAACTATTTAACATCATTTTAGCCACGGTATATGAATAACAAATTCTGGTGCTGTATATTGTGAGGTGAGTTTAGGAAAAATATTTAAACAAATTTGAAATGTAAAAATATGAACATTGAAAGTGTTCACTTTAGATTAGTAAAGGTTATGAAGGGAATTGATTTTTTGAAATATAAGCAATGAATCGGCATCAACATCGGCTAAATTTTGGAATCGGTACATCAATAATATATATACAGGGTGTTTCACAACCGGTCTGCCATGCTTTGGTTGGGTGATATCGAGTAAAAAAGTTAATACAACATCGGTGCTATTTCCAACCGTTGCGGAGTTACAGACGTTTTAAGGTGCACGGAAAAAAATAAACGAGAGTATTAATCTGATGTATTATTTATTGCTACATTTTATAAGATACACCTTATAAATGTTCAAAATGTCCGCCTCGGTTTTCAATGCACAGCCTTGCTCGTTCCAAACAGGAGTCCACTGCCCATTGAATCATTTCGGGGTGTTCTCATATGTAAGCAGCGGCATCCATAATCCGGCGCAAGAACTCCTCTCTCGTTTGTACTTTGGTTTTGTAGACCATCTCTTTCCTAAGGCCGCATAAAAAGAAATCTAACGGAGTTAGGTCTGGAGATCTCGGGGCTACGATATTGGATCAGCACGACCAATCCAACGATTCCCGTACCGCTGATTCAAGTAATCCGTAACTTGAATCCGTAACCTGTGTGACATCTCTTTGCGGTGTCGATACTCGACCAAAATGTGGTGGCGCCCCATCGTGCTGAAAGAACATCATGCGCCTTGTCTCCAAGGGCACGTCCTCCGTCAAAAGCGGCAATTTGTTCATCAGGAAGTTCAAATAAATATCAGCAGTTAATCGTTGTTCCAAAACGAACTGTCCAATCAGCTGATCTCTAATTACACCGCACCAAATATTCACCGAGAATCGATGCTGAAAGTTTCTTTCAACGATACCGTGGGGATTATCGGCGGACCAAGTGGGAATTTGAATGAATTGTGCTTCATCACTAAACAGTATGCGATTAAGAATTTGGCGATGCATAACCATTCACTGGCAAAATTGAACACATTTATCGTAATCATCCGGTTGAAGAGCTTGCACACGTTGCAAATAATAGGGATACAAACTCTCATTGAGTCATCATGTATGGTTCGCCATACACGCAATACGGATTCACCAATTTGTCTAGAAATCCTTCGAACACTGGTAGTTGGGCTACGTTGTACGTACTAGGTCCAGTATGCGCTCCTCCGCAGCAACGGGCCGTCGTGCTACATGTTCTTGGTTACGTGGAACAGTTGTCCCTGTTTCCCTTAATCTGTGGTGTATGTCACTAAACACTTGCCTGTTCGGTATTCGGGGGCTCGGGAAACGTCTTCAGTATTCCTCAACTGCCGCTCTGCTGTTACCATCCCAGAATCCAAAAATGAAATGAATATCAGCGTATTCAGCGGGTGTGAACTGTTGATTCATTTTGATTGTTCACCTTAGCGCAACACAGTATCTTGTATCACAGATCAGAACCAACTGAAAGAAAAAACTGAGGATTAGTAGTGGTAACTTCGTTAACCAAAACTACCACCAGTGCTGCCATCTATCGAATTACACACAAGTAGGGATTTGTTGTTTGCACATTTTAAAATGTCCATAGCTCCGCAACTGTTGGAAATAGCACCTATGTTGTATTAACTTCTTTACTCGATATCACCCCCCCAAAGTATGGCAGACCGGTTGTGAAACACCCTGTATATATATATATACGGCAAACATATGATTGATAAAAGGCAGTGGCGGCCATATTGGGTGTGCAGGGTATGCGGTGCACAGGGGCCCACGGGCTCTAGGGGCCCCACCAAGCCTCGTCATAAAAAACAATATACTTTGTATCTACGCAAATAAATAAACACTACTCGCTACCGTCGCAACAGCCGAACGGTCATATTCCAAGCTCAAGCTGATCAAGATATACTTTAGAAATACCATGACGCAAGACAAACTTTCGGGATTAGCTGTTCTCTCAATAGAGAATAAATAAGCACGTAAAGTGGACATTCCAAAACTTATTGACGATTTTGCTCGGAAAAAAGTTTTAAGTTTTAGATGTAGTTGAAGCTTTTTATATATTAATTGAAATTGTAAGCTTGTATTGTAAACCCGTTATCCGAGTTAAAATTATATCTATCATGATGTACTGTATTTAAATTTTAAATGTATTTTCAAATAATGTATTTAGAATATAATTACATTCTTTTTAGCTGTAATTTTGTATTTAATTACAAATTAGCAAGAGATGTATTTAGTATTTATATACATTTGAAAGTATTTACTCCAGTCTCACTGTTTGCTATTTTGATGCGTGTTTCGTTTGTATGATGTTGATGCGTGTTCGCTTAACAAATGCTGTTACGTGCCTTCATCATCTACAGACATCGGTTTGAATCAATTTTTCACCCCGGTCAGTAGTATATAATAAAACCGGTACCGGTATATACTGTAATCAAACTAGATTTGTGTCGGGAAGGGGGGGCCCCAAAATATGTATCGCACAGGGGCCCACAACCAAGTATGGCCGCTACTGATAAAAGGTATTAATTTTATTCCCTATCAATAGGTAATCCGACGTCGTATAAAACTGTACATACTTAAGTTAATTTTAAATCAAAGTTCTTTCGCATTCGCTGAAACAATCAAATAGCTAAAATCATTCGATACTGATTAAATGCTCAGTTCCACTTTTTTCTTTTTCGAAAGAAAAAGGGTCGAAATGAACTGTAAACGTTTGAAAGAACAACCGTGATTGGCCTGTAGCAATTAATCACAGTTTTTCTCATTTCTCATAATGTGTTTTCCAGTTGAAAGTCTTCTCTATATTATCATGCGACCGTGGATTGATTAAGTACGAGTGGTTATATAACTGGGTTATATAAATAATTCAGAATTTATTAAGCTCATTACTTAAACAACAATAACTTCATTAATAATTATCTACTTACAATGAGTTTACAATTAACATTCGAAAGACACTGTATAAAATTCTGAGAAGCATAATAACCTATTGTTCGTCAAGATTCTTTTAACAATTTAAATTGTTTTTCTTTATCGTTACAAAGGATTCATTACAAGAAATCTATTCCAAAACATAACCTGTAGACTCTATTATCAGCGAATAAGACAGGAATGAAAAATTTAATAATTAAACTTTAAAGTTTCACAAAGTATTCGCTGTTACTTATTAACTATGTTTAAAAGTATTTTATTTATATATATATATGTATATATATATATATATATATATGCAGTAAAATCACAGAATAACACGTGATCTTATTAATAAGCAAACAACCACAGGGAAAAAGGAAAAAGAAACACGAAATCCGAGCGCTTTCGTGATATATTCACATCTTCTTTCTTGTCCTTGAAGATGTGAATATATCACGAAAGCGCTCGATTTCGTGTTCCTTTTTCCCTGTGGTTGTTTGCTTATATATATATTATATATATATATATATATATATATATACACACAGGGCGTCCCAAAAAAATGTATACACACTTTAAATACTTATAAAGGCAGTGTTTATTAAAATACATTTCATTTTCAAAATGTAATAGAATCTACAGACATTATTTAATTGTTTTGTCAACGCCTGTTTTCAAACTGACGTCCGTTCTGGTCCAGGCACTGCTGATAACGCGAAGCAATGGAATCGCAAACATCACGAAACATTTCGTTTGGTATTTGTGTGCATTCTCGTTCAATGGCTGCTCTCAATTCAGCGACTGTTGCAGGTTTTATAGCGTGGACTTTGTCTTTTAAGTATCCCCATAAAAAAAAGTCTAGTGGTGTGACGTCTGGTGAACGCGGAGGGTATTCTACGAAACCCCTTCGTCCAATCCACATCCACATCGTGCCAAGTACCACTCGCAATACTCCACTCTTCGGTCCGGATCATCTTCATTAATAGCATGGACTAATCTTGGAATGTAACTTTTCCATTGACAGCGCTTCAAAATGCGTTGGACAGACGATTCTGAAATTCCTACCTCACGACTCGCTTGCCGCACAGATTTTCTTGGACTTTGGTGATACGTTTCCAGTACTCTTTCTTGCTTTGTGGGGCTTGTCGATGTCCATGGTCTTCCGGAACGCTTCTTGTGGACATTCTGAACAGTTCCATCGGCTTCAAACTTATCTCTAATTCGAGTGATGGTAAGTCGCGTTGGTGGATCTGTTTGAAACTCCCTCCTAAACTGTCTTTGCACTTCAACTGCGTTTTCACACTTCCAGTAGCATTTTAGAATGAATTTCCTTTGTTCAAAGCTTAGTCTGACTGCCATTATTAATTCTAATGGGTTTAACTTGGAAAGAAAGAAACATCAATTGAGCTATCAGCTGTTAAAGTGTGTATACATTTTTTTGGGACGCCCTGTATATACGTATATGTGTATAGAAACGACGTAAGTATAGAGGAGCGTTCTGCACACGAGGAAGAGAAATAACGAACAAATGAAAAATGAAGGTGAACCGCCCGGGAATCGAACCCAGGCCTTCCGATTGCCGGTCAGATGCGCTACCATTACACCACGGGCTTCGATCAGTCATAAGTCGAAATTCTCCTACATAGGGCAGAAACCAATGCCCTGAGAGGGCACCCTCGCAAATCGTGAATATGTACATTTAACTGCAATGACCACACAGTATATTAATGTATATTAATTTGTTCGTTATTTCTCTTCCTCGTGTGCAGAACGGTCCTCTATACTTACGTCGTTTCTATACATTAATATACTGCGTGGTCATTGCAGTTAAATGTACATATTCACGATTTGCGAGGGTGCCCTCTCAGGGCATTGGTTTCTGCCCTATGTAGGAGAATTTCGACTTATGACTGATCGAGGCCCGTGGTGTAATGGTAGCGCATCTGACCGGCAATCGGAAGGCCCTGGGTTCGATTCCCGGGCGGTTCACCTTCATTTTTCATTTGTTCGTTATTTCTCTTCCTCGTGTGCAGAACGCTCCTCTATACTTACGTCGTTTCTATACATTAATATACTGCGTGGTCATTGCAGTTAAATGTATATATATATATATATATACACACACACAGGGTGAGTCAAAAGTCTCCATACATTGGCAAAATGGTCACTTTATCATGCAATCACTTGTAAGTCACAAAATATGCTCTATGTGGGCACCATTACACTGAATGCACATACGGATGCGAGTAGTATAGCCGAAAAAGGGGAGAGTGCAAGAATGTTGCAGGTTATTATGTAATGTTGCAAAGGGGGGTTGGGTTGTTGCAAAGGGGGTGGGGGTTGTTGCAAAGGGGGTGGGGTTGCAAAAAAATTTTAAAAAAGAAAAAAAGAGTACTGGCCTTTGTTGCCAACCTAGGTTGCAAGGGGCATGCAACTCGGAGGCCTCCCCCAAGCTATTCCCCCCAAAGGGCCAGAAAGAAAGAAGGAGAGAAAGGAGGAGAGGTGTTCACCTGGCAGGAGCCAAGTGCACATTAAGACTTCAGCCGAGTAGGCGTTGTTTTATAGGCTCCTAATCAGCCAGAATCAGCCAGTTGGCTGAATCAGCCAGTTGACTGAGCCAAGGGGGGAGGGGTACACCTGAAGGAGAGAGAGAGAGACGCCTGAAGGAGAGAGAGACGCCTGTAGGAGAGAGAGAGAGACGCCTGAAGGAGAGAGAGAGAGAGAGACACCTGAAGGAGAGAGAGAGAGGAGTTCTCCCCCAAGTTATTTTCGTTTTCCTAACCTAAGAGGCCACTAAGGGGTTTTACCAAAGGGCCTGAAAGAGAAGGACCAGAGGTCCTTCCTCGGCTGGGAGCCGAGGTGGAATGAGTCTTTCACCAACTTCGCGGTCTTTTATAAGCCTCTATTCTGGCTGAATTGCCAGATAGCGCAATGTGTTCAGTTGCCAGATAGCGCCATGTATTCCAGAAATATTAATCATCCATTGTGTAACAATATGATGGTAGTTATTCCAATTAAATTCTGTTTAAACACACCTTTATTAATTGCATGCCTTTCCAGTTTTTTTTTGCAATGATCGGATTGCTAGATATATATTATTATATATATATATATTATTTTTTATAACATTTAATTTTAGTTTAGAAGCAAATTTAACATTAACTTCATTGAACTTAAACTTTTCGAAACAAATAACATAGTTTACCTTCGAAAACTTCATAATAGAAAATAATTAGTTTTATGGTTAACTAGTTTATTTCGTTTACTATAATTATATATATACATGTTCTGAAAAGCACGGCTTATAATCTCCTTCCCCATATCCAATAGCACTTCAAGACATTATTGTATAGAAATAAGGTAACACAAGTACTACAAGAAATAAATCCTAAAATAATTATATAAGACCGAAGTAATGGTCTGACGTTGGGTGAATCCTTCTGTTTATCAAATAAATAATTTTACACACTCAATTTTCATTTCGAATATCAGTGGGGAAAAACGAACGGAATTGAAAATTTATGAAACAATTCGACGATCGTCATTCCCCAAACCCGTATATATATATATATATAATATATATATATATATATATATATATATATATTAGAGAGAGAGGAGAGAGAGAGAGAAGAGAGAGAGAGAGGATCTGTAGTTAATCTTACGCGAGGTATGAAAATCAGGAAAAAATGCCAAATGTGTATTATTTTAAACATCTTATGTTAGGTATATATATATATATATATATATATATATATATATATATATTATTTATTTTATAACATTTAATTTTAGTTTAGAAGCAAATTTAACATTAACTTCATTGAACTTAAACTTTTCGAAACAAATAACATAGTTTACCTTCGAAAACTTCATAATATAAAATAATTAGTTTTATGGTTAACTAGTTTATTTCGTTTACTATAATTATATATATACATGTTCTGAAAAGCACGGCTTATAATCTCCTTCCCCATATCCAATAGCACTTCAAGACATTATTGTATAGAAATAAGGTAACACAAGTATTACAAGAAATAAATTCTAAAATAATTATATAAGACCGAAGTAATGGTCTGACGTGAATCCAATTAAACTCTGTTTATAAACATTCGAATATCAGTGGGGAAAAACGAACGGAATTGAAAATTTATGAAACAATTCGACCATCGTCATTCCCCAAACCCGTATATATATATATCGAGATGAAAATTTACGAAACACACATTTCCGAGAATCTGTTCAAATCGGCTCACCTATTGCCAGAGGCGATTTTTTTCCGACCATAAACGACCTTT
Source organism: Bathynomus jamesi (assembly GCA_023014485.1). Lineage (NCBI taxonomy): Eukaryota > Metazoa > Arthropoda > Malacostraca > Isopoda > Cirolanidae > Bathynomus > Bathynomus jamesi. The sequence continues at coordinate 833,347 of JAJOZX010000899.1, read as the reverse complement.
CTCACAGACAGCTTGAACAAAACCTCTCTCGACTCCATTTCTTAGATATGCCCACAATTAGATATATATTATATATATATATATATATATATATATATATATATATATATATAGAGAGAGAGAGGAGAGAGAGAGAGAGAGAGAGAGAGAGAGAGTTTTGTTCAAATAACGGGATATGCTTGTACGAGTTTACAATTACGTCATTATTGCTCTGCATTACGCAGTATATGCGGCTTAATAATATTTCACCGCTTAAAGTATAGGGAGACCTGTACTCGATATGAAGGGCTTTCATATCGTTCAGTACTATTTTTGTTCCCACTTTACAACCGGTTGGTAAGTCATCTTTAAATACGTCTAGAATACAATCAAAAGCACGCACAAAGAGTTCATCGTTAGCTACATTATTAAACACAAGTTTATAAACACGCTTTTCCAATCGAGGGTTTATTTCTACCGACTCGAGCTTTTCAATCGTGAACTCACTCAACATAGCGGCAATTGAAATAATCTTCTAAATCGTTACGACAACTGCGCGTTATATAAAGAAATAGTTCTTCAGGGTGAACGGTGTAGGTGAGCTCAGCCTTATACCGATCAATTGCTTTGTACCAAAGTTTTATAAGAAACACCAAATAATTGTCCCCTAGCGCAATTGGAAAGGTTTTCACCCCACCTTAGACCCACAGTTTAACATTAGAAAATTCTGAAACCTGACTCAGTGCCAAAAAAAGAAACACCAAATAATTGTCCCCTAGCGCAATTGGAAAGGTTTTCACCCCACCTTAGACCCACAGTTTAACATTAGAAAATTCCCACCTTAGACCCACAGTTTAACATTAGAAAATTCTGAAACCTGACTCAGTGCCAAAAAAGAAACACCAAATAATTGTCCCCTAGCGCAATTGGAAAGGTTTTCATCCCACCTTAGACCCACAGTTTAACATTAGAAAATTCCCACCTTAGACCCACAGTTAACATTAGAAAATTCTGAAACCTGACTCAGTGCCAAAAGTAATTTTCCCACCAAACCCCCCCTAGCGCAATTGGAAAGGTTTTCACCCCACCTTAGACCCACAGTTTAACATTAGAAAATTCTGAAACCTGACTCAGTGCCAAAAAAAAAACCAAATAATTGTCCCCTAGCGCAATTGGAAAGGTTTTCACCCCACCTTAGACCCACAGTTTAACGTTGAAACCGAATGTTCTTTTAAATATAATTAGGATATATTTCTTTATACCTCTCGATTACATTAGTGACTAATGATGCGGGAAATCTGAGTAAATATTTTCTCGAAAACTATGGGTGATAGAAAAATTCTGAAACCATATTTGGAATCAGTATCAAAAGTTCTATACGAATCACCAAATAATTTTCAAAGGAGAATACGAGCATTAAATCTATTGGTGAAAATATATATGTTACTCGTCCGGTCCCGTTATAGCGGATTGGTACACGTCATAGCTCCACCCAGCTACATCGGCAGCCAATCACTACGAACATCTGGTCTTTTGGGGCGGAGCTTGGCGATTGTGCATATAAAAGGGGATATTTTTCAGTTTGGAGTAACAGTAGCTATTTTCGCGTCAGTGAATAATCATTCCCTCCACCATGGACCTGTACGTCTCCCCAGACTTGTATGAAGAGAGTGATACTGCAGCATTAACGACAATTAGCCTTTTTAATGCGGTTGACCGTGATGAATTATTTACAACGCAAACCGTAGAAGATATTGCAGTGACGCTCCTTACAATCCGACGCAAGGGACTACCATAGAAATGTAAGTGTCTATAATTAGAATTTATATATGGATGGGGTGTAGTATCTCGTCAAATAGATACTCGCCAAAAATGTCAATCAATGTTATTTTGTTACCCCATTATGCTAAAATCGAAATTTTATGGCATTCAATGTCCTCGAACCAAAGATATCTTCACATAATGGGGATCTGTCTGTATACTCTGTATATGTTTTAAAAGCATTATTCCTTTAAGGTCCGATGAGGATTTGACACGTGTTATACAATCTTTTGAAGAATCTCGGAATACGGGGGATATACTGAACAGTCAACAATGTCACACATCCTCCACCATGGACCTGTACGTCTCCCCGGAATTGTATGAAGAACGTGATACTGCAGCATTAACCGCAATTAGTCTTTTCAATGCGATTGACCGTGGCGAATTATTTTCAACGCAAACCGTAGAAGATATTTGCAGTGACGCTCCTTACAACCGACGCAAGGGACTACCATAGAAATGTAAGTGTCTATAATTAGTTTTTATATATGGAGAGTTGTAGTATCTCGTCAAATAGATACTCGCCAAAAATGTCAATCAATGTTATTTGGTTATCCCCATTATGCTAAAATCGAAATTTTTATGGCATTCAATGTCCTCGAACCAAAGATATCTTCACATAATGGGGATCTGTCTGTATACTCTGTATATGTTTTAAAAGCATTATTCCTTTAAGGTCCGATGAGGATTTGACACGTGTTATACAATCTTTTGAAGAATCTCGGAATAGGGAGGATATACTGATCAGTCAACAATGTCACACCGAAATAATGTAAGTGTTTTTCGATCTTTTTGGGATAAGAAGACACAATATATTTTCATAAATTTATTAAATGAAAGAAATCAGTACAATAAACAACTACAGAATATATCGTTACAAATATACGAACAAAAACATTATAATATACAACGAGTACGTACAATTGGAAAACGGTTTTTTATCTGTCTGCATACCATTTCATCGTTTCGGCGAGTGTGACACGGGTCAAATAAATTTAAAAAATTTATAAATTCTTTATCATTTGACATATGCATGAGAAATGAGACGCAGTACATTCCGCAAACATTAGTAAAATATCCTTGCATGCGAAATGGGGTCCACACAACTTCGGGAATATGTAACTGAGCGAGAAATTTTACAATAATAGGGTCACTCCAGGGTTGAGTACCGAGTGAATCAAAATAGTACAGGCGCTGTCTATTTTTAAAATAGACAGCGATCCAGTGAATCCCTTCATTACCGATGATGTCTGTGTTCACAATAAGACTACCGCATTCTCGCGTACTTGGCAAACTCAATGTTTCATTCTTCGCAAACACGCCGATAAATTTGGAACGTGTGACTCGCTCCATTACTTTCTGAAGTGTATTAGCATCCATTTTAAAAGTCAGTGATAACGCTTCTAAATCTATCTACTTCTATTAGGGCTTGCGATTCGAGATATACTAGTACACTAATAGGAGCGTCTATAGGCTTGGCGAATTCCAGCCGCACTGAGATGTTTCCGCTCTGCTGTGGGGTTAAATGGGTATTTACGCTAGCAGATAAGTCAGGTGTAATGTCAAACGGATAAAGGTTAAATTGATCAATGAATTCTTCCTGCGTTACCCCATTACCAAGCTCATCACAATCACCTGCAATATGGGTCAGATTACTATAGGCTCTGGCACAAAGAGGTAACACAGCGTCTGATGAATAGTCCGTACCCATTGTTCCACCCAAAGCAGTGCCATTAACGTATAGAGTTATATTTTTAAGTCCGAAATTCTCGAATTTAAAGGCACTCTTTTTATTTTCCATTCACCGAAGCGTGGTCCTGCATGCCGATTAATATCCTTTTAGGAAGATTTCCCAGGGCAATGTTTTCTATCTGCTTCGATGCCAACCCTGCAGGAACCGTATATAGTTTGATCTGCACTCTGTTAATAGGATATTTCACTGTAGCGTTTAGTAAATTTTTCTCAATTTCTAGTTGTTTTGGTGAACTTAATTTCACTCGCCGTACGCGGAGGTATGTGTCCATAATGTGAACCACAACGGACTTTGCACCCTCTTCTTGATTCGCATCCAGATTTAAGCAGATCTCAGGACTCGTGCGGGTGAGCTTTATTTTCATATCCACCCCGTTCACAAGCAACTTCTCCTGGAAAGTGAAATCTGTGTGCAACCGTCCAAAACACTCGTATATTTTCTTTTTAGAATTTTTAAATTTGTCCTTTATACTATTTTCATCTTTAGTTTGATAATATCCCTCCGCACTTAAAAAGGTAGCCTTCGCTTCTTTGGAAAAGTTGAGGACATTTTCCAAATAGGCTCGTAGATGATAGTACCCCGTGCCTGCCGATATGTTGGTCTGATTTAAATATACGTCACACTGGTTGAATATGGCGTGCAGAAAGTTTGTTTCAGGGTATACAGCATATTTGTCATCGCAGACCGTTCCATCAGAATGGGCTATACGTAGCTTAGCGTACATGTGCACACAGCTTGGATCAAAAAAGTAAGGACCTGAGCTGGGTATCACGAATTCTATAGGTGCACTCGGGGAACTAATTGTGTTTAAAGGGTTAATTGTAATAAAGTCACTGTGCTCAATAGAAACTTGGGTTGGCGGGAGCTCAAAAAGGGACAGCTCCGATTTACAGCATTGTGAACTACATGGGTGGATGAAGCGTGCCATGGCGAAATAGTGACTCCTCTCTCGACAAGTGGTAAACAAACTATGATTCATGAGATCAATGTCCTTAGCTTATATCAGTCAAAAAGTGGTCAACCATAGGTTTCATTCGCTTACAGCATTTCTTTTTTGATAGCCTTTTACGTTTAATACCACGTGACCCCTTCTTCTTCCGGGGAGCCTCTTCTTCTTCTTCCCGCCACCACGCATTTTTCTCTTTGCATCTTTGATGATTTCGTCCGTGTACGCTTTAAATGTTTTTTTAGAGCTTCTTTAGGTTTAGCCCCGGCCAATATGTCTTCTGCAGTGTTAAGGCCTGATTGTAGCGCTTTCCTTCCAAGGTATCTGGCACCCCTCTTCAGCAAAGGAACAGCCGTACGTAGTATGGATGAAAAAATGGATCCAAGTCCACTACCGCGCTGGTATCGCATCCCTCGATAGACGGTGAAAGGCTTTCTATCCATTATAACTCAGTGCGTCGAAAGTGTAGCTTCACTGTTAAGCTCCCGTTACCGAATGGGAAGTTTTCGCCCTCAATCGTTCTTATATATATTGTGATATTGGTTATTAAATTAGTTGCGACATTCACATAATGGGGTCTGTCATATGTAATACTCAAACTCCTTCCTCTATGGTTGGGGATGTGAGCAATGCGCAGCAGGCGTGCCTGGGTATCCCCAACAAACTGGTGCTCCACTATATTACTGTAAATATAGCACATGTCTGGGGACCTTTCAGCCAATTTCTCCATCTTCAATTGATACATTAATCTGGACAAGTTATACTGTGTCTCGTGAAATGTGTCTCTTTGGAAGGCTGCGCTATATCGGCCGTTGGTTAGAATTTTGAACTTTCTATGTTCTTTAAGACGTCTGTTAGTCTTTGATTTTAGGATTAGTGTATGTGCAGGGTTGTTTACGATTTCATATACTAAATCATTCGTAAGGTTTGAGTTTCTTAAACTTACGTTTAAGCCTCTCACAACATCCTCGGCCGAACCATATTGACCCGGCCCTAGTCTTACTTCTGTACTGTAATACCGTGCAATCTTAGTCCGAGCGATGCGCATAGTTTCATCCATAGCTACCCCAGCTTTTTCACACTCGTCAATGTCTCTAAGAATCGTAAAAACGGTTTCTTTATGTTCAATATTTAAAAAGACGGTGTCCAGCTGAATTTCGCATATCCCCACCTCATACGAATCACGACCCAATTCAATGTGCCCATGGAGTTCTGTTACAAAGTTGGCTAGTGTGTTGTTAGGGTGTACAGACAGGGACGAGGAGGACGGGAGTGTGACGTAGAAATGGTTAGGAGCCATGTTGCATACTATTTAAGCTTCATTATTGCATCAGCTTTTATATAGGTGTTGAAGCTTTCTGGGTACCCTAGCCATTTCACCAGGTACATTTTTCTCCTTCCTGAACCTTTGCTTCCTAAAATTTTCTCAATTTTAAACACATTTTTTTCTAAATTAAACGCAACTTTCTGCAATTCCTCGCGGTAAAAGCCTCCTGAGATTTCTTCCCCATTCAAATCTTCAATGTAATACATCATTATCTCACCTTTAGGTCTCACAGCCCTAACTTTAAAAATCTCGCGTGTCCATCCTTGCTCAAAACCCTTTGCGAATTTATTCCCCGAACGCGACAGCCTTACATAATCATTGATTTTGAAGCGCGCAGAGTGTGGTGGTGGTGGTGGTGATCCATCTCTTCTCGGGAGCGTACCTCTTTCTAAAACTTCGTTAGGTGTTGCCCAATCGTGCGATGGTGTGAGCGGTTGTAGGATGATGCCAATGATTCCAGAATGTCTAGAAATCTGTATGTGTTTTTATGTGTAAAATAACGGTGCATGCGTTCCTTTATGGTGCGCTGAACTCTTTCAGCTAAAGAAGCCTTATGTATAGAATTGGTTGTGTAATAGCTGATATTAAACTCTGTCAACATGTTCTGAAAAGCACGGCCTATAAATTCCTTCCCCATATCCGTACAAAAATAGCCAGGAACCCTGTTTTCTTTTAACATTAGCGTTTTGGTGGCTTTAGCAACTGTTTCAGGTGATTTATTTTTCAGAGGAACTAGCCACAGATATCTAGAGAATACGTCTATTATGAATAGAATGTAGCGGTAACCATCGTTATACACAGAATATCTTTGCATGTCTGTTAAATCTGCTTGCCAAATAGAATCAATCGAGGAAGCCGTTGTCTTGGCTGTTTTAAACCTTTTTCTCACAGGCTTATGAAGCGTATAAGCGTCCTGCTCCCTCAAAAATCTTTCAACATCTTTTTTTCCTACTCCGTAAACACTTCTGTACAGTCTATCTACGCCGCCGTAAGAGGATGGGGTAGAAATGTCATAATAGCGTTTAGTTAATACGTTAGCCATTTGCGTATTTTAGAGGCACGTGGGTAGGGTTGGTTTAACCTCTTCTTGCTCCTCTTCAAAGGTGTTACCGCCGGGGGTGACGGCGCCTTCAATTGTGTCACAGGCGTTGCATGTTCCAAGTCTTTTAACCTGTTCAGATTTCCTATCAACGTTTTAGGGACATTTATTTGTTGTAGTCTTGCTTTAATATGCTTCCATCCTGATGGTGATGGCCTATCCCACTTTCTCACCAGATCATGGACAATGTCTACGATATTCGATCCCTGTACCTTTGATCCTTCCACAATGATCTCCCCTGTATCGGTCCATTGTATGGCGGGATCCTCATTCAATAGATTATAAAGACTTAAGCCTTTACTCCTCAATGTAAGTGGGAGGGTATTTTTTAATACATGTTCGATATGTTGTGTGGCTAATCTTTTTGGTTGGTCAGCTGTGTCGTCGGGCACAGATCCTATGTCGCCATCGTCCCCCGTGCTGTGCCTAATAACCACAGGAATCTCTGTAGGGCTCTTATAATTTTCGTACTCGTGAAGAAATTTCTGCAGAGCTTCTTGGTATAAGATTCTTTTCTCATCAGGTGTTTTTTCACTGTTTAATAGGGCTAACAATTCGCTTTCCATTCTTTTAAGTCTGCTTTTACGGGGATCTAGATACGTGTCTGGATTCCTTTGCAGTGAAGCGTACACCTCGTGGGGAATCACTACCACTTTCTTCATTATATTAATCTAGTCAGTAAAGGACCCAAAACTGAAAATAAGATGGGGAGAAATGACCCTCCTGTTTGTACAATAATTCGTTTTTTCTTCGCTACAGTTTGGCTTTTACGAGCGAGTGCACGTATTATGTTCTTGTAGCGGCGTAAGCGAGCCTTCTGATGGGTTTTCATTGATACATTGCAATTTATAACGTTAAGACAGATTTCACAGATGCATTTTAAAAAGTCGGCATCGATATTTTTAATAAACATCTGCTGCAATTCCCGGGGCAGTCGATGATAGATTTTTATTAATTCACGGTATTTCTTTAGTCTCTTTGTCATTCTGGAATATACACCGTTTCAGGCTCGTTTGGAAATATATTCGTTCGCAGAAGCACTCTAAACGTGTTTCGCGGATGAAGGTCGCAAAGCAAATATCCGTAACGCGTGCTTGTAGCTTCTTTATAAACTTCCAAAAACTCCTTACGCTGATTCGGGAACATTTGATTGGCTAATACCCCAATTTGTGATACATCTCTACGTTGCGCGAATAAGACTAGATATTGCGTATTTAACGACACATCGCGCATGTATCTATTTTTGAAAAATAGATTCTGATTGATGAAGAACACGCTTATGTTAAGATGGTGGGAGAATACTGTAAATGTCTCGGCAAACGTTTTATCCATCTCCAACATGAGATCGTCAATTACAATGATTGTATGTTCATTTCCCTTTAACGAATTAACGTCATATACGCCTTTGTGGAACAAAATATCATCTTGGTACTCGTGGAACACCGATTCATACGTCGAATAGCACCATATAACTTTATGCACAAATTTCGAGAACATCTCCCCCTTTTCTTTAATGATTTTAAGCATAAACACAGTTTTACCACATCCTGTAGGTCCAGATATAATACATGTGGATGGGCTCGTGAATCTGAATTTTTCTACAGAGTCCATTTCGAACACGTCACACTCCTAAGTGGGTCATTTACAAAATATTACAAATTTTGAGTGCTGATCCTTATATTTCTTCTCCCACAGAACCGTGAATGACGATGAGGTAGAGCAGCCCATCATTACGGATGACCTCGACGACAGTGTAGTTGTGATCTCCTCCCCTGAACCCTCAACAGCGATACCGGTAACACGTCCAAAGCGGAGGTATGAGATACCCACGTCAGGTATAAAGCGACCGAAATACGCGCCTGTTGCAGGACCTAATATATCCCCTTATTCATCCGCCGCCCCCCGTTCTGTTAAGTCTACAATAATAGAGCCCCAACCATCAACCTCCTATGCAACAGGGCCCCCATCAGCAGCACCTTCCGCTAATATACCCCCTAATTCATCCGCCGCCCCCCATTCTGTTAAGGAAGATATAACGCTCGAATTGGTGCGCTCCGCAGCCCCCACCCCAGCCTTGACTAGAAATCGGTATAGAGTCAGGGTCGACCCTAGAGTCATGTATAGCAATGGTATTGAGCGCGGACTACGCCGGGTTGTAGAGCGTATTATAGAGTTTGCTCTTCAGAAACGCGACGAGCGTGAAGTCAGGACGAGTCTGTCCTTTGGATTCGGGTCAGATGACGGTGATGTAGACGATTATTGGGTGATAGTGCCATTTAGACGTTTGGCGGCTGAAGATGTAGAATATATATTAGGACGTATAATGCAAGCCGCCCAAAGTAGTATAGCCTTCAATATGGACAACTTCACGGTAAATATTGACCATGTATACCGTGTTGCGAGTCATAGTGCCATACCGTATACTCTTAACCTCAATTCTCAAGCTATTTATAGACGGCATATAAACGTCGATCGTGGTTGCGGCTTTATAGCAGTACTCTTAGCACGTATGTTTACTGTACAAAATACACGAACTCAAAAAATTTGGTTGCCTACAGTCGTGGAGCGTGCCCGTAAACTAGCTGTAGACTGTGAACTTGAATTTGACTGTAATATGGGTCCTGAAGAGCTGAGAAGGGTAGAACAGGAAATGAATGTCCGCATAGTTGTGTTTGGGTTGGATGATCGTCGTAGGACTGTGTATGTTTTGAAAAGCTGTGTGAGAGATCGTACATGGCCCCTACTTATTTTAGGATTGTCAGGGACAACGTATCTCCCCATCCGTAATATAAGGTGGCTTTACGCGAGTTATGACAAAAGTCGAAAATATGGGAGACATCATGATTTGTGTAAGGGGTGCCTCGAGTTTGCGGATGATATAGTGAGACATTGTAAAGAATGTCACATGGTATGTGAGCAGTGTAAAAGCACCAAATGTGAAAGCCGTGTGGTTGAAGCTGAGAAGAGAGACTGTGATGTGTGTAGACGCACATTTTTCAATAATAGCTGTTTTGATTTCCATAAATCAATTGGCACGTGCAGGAAAATGAGAATCTGTGAATGTGGTATGTTTCACACACTGGATAATTGGGGAAAATTTAAGCACAAGTGTGACGTAATTCACTGTCCTACATGCCAGGAGGAATATAAGGCGGATGGAGTAAAGCATGTATGTTATATGAAAGATGCTAAGCCTAAAAATAACCCTTGTATAACTGTATACTACGATATAGAAACATATACGAACGCTGAAACCAAAGAGGTAATTCCACATTTACTTGTGAGCCAGACTATCTGTGATGAGTGTATGGATATCGAATGTGACGAGTGCCCGAAATGTGGTAAACGGACAAACGTTTTTGAAACGAATGTCAGCGATAGTCCTGTGAAACTATTTGTGTCCTATATTGTCAAGTTAGCCGACAAGTTCAAAAAAATGACTGTGTATATTCTCGCCCATAACGGGGCAAAGTTTGATACGCAGTTCCTTTATAAGGAGTTGCTTGAACACGAATCCTCTGAGATATTTACAGGTGATCCATTGAAAAGAGGCAACAAATTAATACAGATGCAGATAAGAGGCAATGTACAATTTAAAGATACTTTATTATTCACACCTTGTAAATTAGCAAAGCTACCCAAGGTGATGGGAGTAGCAGCTGAAGTTTCCAAAGGATACTTCCCTTACACTTTCCTCACCAGCGAGACTTTAAATACGTAGGCCCACCACCCCCCAAACATTATTTTGACTGTATGGATGAACGTGAAGACTTTGATCGATACTACGACAGTTTTAATGAAAGTAACCCTTATAATATAGCTGATGAATGTGAGCGTTATTGCGTGAATGATGTGCGCGTGCTTAGAGTATGTTTCCAGGCCTTTAGAAGGATGTACATAGCCCGTTTCAAATGCGATCCACAGCAAGTCGCAACCACCATCGCATCATTATGTTTTACGGTGTTCAAGAATAACTTCATGCCTAAAGACACCTTAGCCATTATTCACCGAAACAACCCCCGCAGTTACGGACACAAGGCTATTTACTGGCTCATACACCTACAGCAACAGACAGGTGTATACATAAAGCACGCCCGCAACACGGGTGAAGTACCCATTAAGATTAATGGACGTGTTTTTTGGGTTGATGGGTTAAGTGAAAACCGTGTCACTGGTGTGAAGACTGTGTACTCCTTTAACGGTTGCTGGTGGCATGGATGCCCCCGTCCTGAGTGCGGAATCACCGGAGATATCCACGGTAGGTCTCCTGCCGACTGTCTCGCATCAACCCGCACCCGCGATCAACTTATAGGATCACAGTTCACTCACAAAGTCTTGTGGGAGCATGAATATGATGCACGGATGGAGACAGACGAGGTGTACCGTGAGGAAATAAAAACGATCAAGCGTTCAATGGTGCTGGATCCTCTCAAATGTGGTGATAGCTTGTTTGGAGGACGTACAAATCCTTTCAGACTATACTTTCCACCTACGGAGGGCGTGAAGCTCCATTACTACGATTTCTGTTCTTTATACCCATACGTGATGAAGAGCAATCCGTACCCCGTGGGCGCTCCTGAGAAACTGGTGGGACCTAGCCTACCCTCCATCAATGAATTTTCAAAAAATTTGAGTGATCGTTACTTTGGGCTCTCTTTCGTAGACGTACTCCCCCCACGCAATTTATGGATGCCGATCTTACCTGTCGTTATCGACGACAAGCTCATGTTTCCCCTGTGCGTGAAGTGCGCGGAAGAGGATAACGGCGAATGTAACCATATACCTCACCAGCGTAAGATCAGAGGCGTATATACAAGTCCTGAGTTGGCCCTAGCCATGCGCCATGGTTATAGAATACTGAAGATACATGAGGTGTGGAGGTTTCAGAAGCTACCCAACCTTTTCACACCATATATAAACACCTTTTTGAAGGATAAGGTTGAAGCATCAGGGTATCCGCGAGGAGTTGATACCGAAGATGAAAAGTCTGCCTATATTCAACGTTACCGCGACCGCGAAGGTATACAACTTGATCGTGTCCAATTGTAAAGAATCCTGGCAGCGCTTTAGTGCAAAGTTGTGTCTAAACAGTCTATGGGGAAAATTTGCGCAGAATACCGGCAGAGGGAGCATTCATTTGGCACAAAGTTATAGCGATGTCTGGGATTATGCCAATGCCCCCGATAAAGAGGTCATGGAGATCGTAAATGTAGGTAATACTTACGTAATAAAGTACAACAACACTGAATTTGCCACAGATACCTCAAGGGTTACAAACATACCTGTGGCCAGCTTCACAACAGCCTACGCCCGTATAAAACTTTGGGGTCTATTGCATTCTCTTGGGCGGAGAGTATTGTATGCCGATACAGATAGCGTGATATTCACAGAGAGGGGGTGAATACATGCCCACTATTGGGGAGTTCCTCGGCGAGCTCACTGATGAGATCAAGGATGAGTATGGGGACAACGCATACGCCGACTCTTTTGCCTCAACAGGACCTAAGACTTATGGGGTACGTGTCAGGGTGGGGGAGGAAATGAAATATATCGTGAAGGCAAAGGGTATTACGCTCAACCATGCGAATCGGGAGGTTGTTAACTTTGAGTCGTTGAAGGATCTAGTATGTTTGGATGAACAACCTCCCCAACTAATTGTAGGCACCCACAATTTTCGGGCGCAGAAGCTGGGGGGCGTGAAGGAACTTAGGGGTACGATGGTGTGCCGTAACACCTATAGGAAACGTTACCAGTTACCTGGTACCTATGATACCGTACCCTTTGGATACCAATGATGCTTCTAACTCACACGTCTTGTATATAATCGTATCTATTTGTTATATATATATAACTTGAATATCTCGTTTATTAAATCGTATTTGTAAATATATATAACTTGAATATCTCGTTTATTAAATAAATCATGTTTCAAATAGCGTTTCACTTTCTCCTTTGTGTGTGTGTGTGTGTGTGTGTGTAGGTGAAAGTTCTAAGCTCCGCCCACTGTAAGACCGTGAGTCATGCTACTATCTGGGAATCCCTGCGTGGTCAGTCGACCGCAGTAAGCCCGAGAGATCAGACGTGTATTCAGATCAGACGTGTATTCAAATGGCTACCTTTAATATTGCTTGTACAACGTTTACGAATGGTATTCAGTAAAGTGCCAGGATGTGGTGGATACCGAAAAACTTCCTATTCCTCTCTCCTATGCCTCTTTTAAAACACATTGGATTGTGCGAAGTTCCAAGATGTACAAATACTCTACGGATGTTCTGGTGAGACCGTTGAAGGCTTTCGTTGCACAGACGATGTGCTGAAGTATACTGCAGAGCTAAACTTTATAAAGTCTCACATACACCGTGAAGTAAAAGAAACAACGCGTGCAGAAGAGAAGCAGCAGGTATGGATAATGAGTCTTGCTGATGGGTGGTGTGACAAGCGGTATTACGTCATGCTACACCATGTCGATTACTCATACCCTACGACTGAAATGTGAATCTCGTGATCATGGACAATCTTAAGTATTTTTATCACTATATTAACGTATATCATGATGAGGTTCGTAGTGAGGTTGTGGCTAGTGCCCTGCGTGAATTTTTAACAGAGTTTAGAGACGAGTATCGTTTGATGGGCAGAAAGGAAAAATATGAACATATGTTCCTCTCAAATAGTGCGCCGGAGTGTGGAGATGTTTAGTAAAACATAAAATGTTCCTAGTTTTTACCCAAACTGTCTGGTGCGTAGGCTGGTAGTGATATTCTTGTACCGGTACAACAATTCGACTCGCGGAACAAGCCCATTCACGTATCATCGAGTCAGCCGCCCGTCGAACCATTCCTGCCTACCTGCGTGCCTCACACGGCTCATAGTTATCTCAGAGCTTGAGCCGAGTGGACGTGCGCTCCTCGAATACGATGGAACTTCCTTTGAGCAGCATTCTCAACGCCTCGTACGATGTGTCCGTGACGAAATCGTTGCGCGTGTTCAGGCGTAATTCCGGTACCATTAGCTATGTACTGGAAACGGAATGTAGACCGACAAACAAACGGGTTTATTTAAGTATCGAGTAGATGAATAGAATCTTTGTGATAGTTGAGAAGTGGAGTGAAGATCGTTATAAAATACCTGCTAACGTAGGTACAAGAAGAGAGCAGATTAGTGACGCACCCTCATACGCCGTTGTATGTACGTTGTGTATAAATAACGATCGGCCGTGCATTGATATACGGCTGATGTGGAAGAATGCTTCTGATAATAACGCTCTTATTCCTACGCGAAACCGTTTCATCCTCGACAGAATGTTTGAAATCGTCGGATTCCGTAAACTGAAACCTATATTAGACGCGCGTGTTACGGACATGCTTTATTTTGATACAGTACTTGAATACGCCTACACCGCTCTGCTCGATGGATTTACCGAGTGTAGGACTGGTGAGAATGGTCTAGAGCTGGACGTTTATTTAAAAAGTTTAGACTCTTTGAAATACCATGAACTTTGGTACAAAGCAATTGATCGGTACAAGGCTGAGCTCACCTACACCGTTCACCCTGAAGAACTATTTCTTTATATAACGCGCAGTTGTCGTAACGATTTAGAAGATTATTTCAATTGCCGCTATGTTGAGTGAGTTCACGATTGAAAAGCTCGAGTCGGTAGAAATAAACCCTCGATTGGAAAAGCGTGTTTATAAACTTGTGTTTAATAATGTAGCTAACGATGAACTCTTTGTGCGTGCTTTTGATTGTATTCTAGACGTATTTAAAGATGACTTACCAACCGGTTGTAAAGTGGGAACAAAAATAGTACTGAACGATATGAAAGCCCTTCATATCGAGTACAGGTCTCCCTATACTTTAAGCGGTGAAATATTATTAAGCCGCATATACTGCGTAATGCAGAGCAATAATGATGTAATTGTAAACTCGATTAGACCGAGTTTAGTATTTTGAAAAAAAGTGAATTGTATTTATATTTTGCTTGACATTTCTCCTGTACTGATTATACGCATATTTCTATTGATTTGTGTTTATATATATATATTTTGCGTGATATTTCTCCTGTACTGTTATGTACATATTTCTATTGAAGTGTATATTTATTTGAAATGTATATTTTATTTTATATATCCATAATTGTGTGTATATATTTCCTGTACTGTTATATGCATATTCCTCAAATGTATATTTATTTTCTATATATTTATAATAAACAGAATGATGCAATGTTGTTTTACTTAATTGTTATGCCTTCTACTACCGGTATTCTTTTATGAAATATAATAATGCATACAACGGTATTGCGGTATCTGGCAATATCTAAGCCTTCTAAGCCAACTGGCTGATTAGGAGTCTATAATAGTGTATACAATGGTATCTGGCAACTCTGTCTTCGATTAAATGAATACATGGCGCTATCTGGCAACTCTGTCTTCGATTAAATGAATACATGGCGCTATCTGGCAACTCAAGCCATTTACGCCAACTGGCTGATTAGGCGTATATAATAATAATGTATACAATAATACTGCTAAAAAGAGGTATCTGCAACTCAAGCCATTTACAGCCAACTGGCTGATTAGGAGTCTATAATAATGTATACAATGGTATCGCGGTATCTGGAAACTCAAGCCATTTACGCCAACTGGCTGATTAGGAGCCTATAAAACAACGCCTACTCGGCTGAAGTCTTAATGTGCACTTGGCTCCTGCCAGGTGAACACCTCTCCTCCTCCTTTCTCTCCTCCTTCTTTCTCTTGGGGGATAACGCCGCCTCCAAGTTTTCCTTGTTGCACCTGCAGCATCCCCCCTTTGGGGGATTTTTTAAATATTTTTCTTTTTTTTTCTTTTTTTTGCAACCCCACCCCCTCCCCATTTGCAACAACCCCCACCCCCCTTTGCAACAACCGCACCCCATTTTGCAACAACCCCCACCCCCTTTGCAATATTACATAATAACCTGCAACATTCTTGCACTCTCCCCTTTTGCGGCTATACTACTGATGCGTTCCTGACCAGTCATGGCAAACGCGCGTTAACAAGTCTGGTGTTATGCGTGCACACGCATCACGAATGCGTTCATTTAGGTGGTCCGTGTTTTGTATTTTCACCTGGTACACCATGGCCTTCAAGTGCCCCCACAAGTAAAAATCAAGGGGGGTGAGGTCTGGGGACCTCGGAGGCCACTCCACGGGACCACGGCGGCCAATCCAGTGACCCGGAAACTGCTGATCCAGCCACTGGCGCACGCAGATACCGTAATGGGGTCGCGCCCCGTCTTGCTGAAAGTACGCTGGAAATCCCCCGTCCTCGTTCAGCAGGGACGGCATGACTGTGTCTTGCAGCATGTTTAGATACATTTCGGCTTTCAGATTGGTGTCAATGAAAAAAGGGCCAACAATTGTGTGGCCCCATATCCCGCACCACACCATCACTTTTCCAGCGCCTTGCGTCTTTGAGGGACTCATCCAGTGCTGGTTGTCATCACTCCAATAACGTACGTTTTGACGATTAACCTCTCCATGAACATAAAAGTTCGCTTCATCTGAAAACAGGATGCCAGCCGAGAATTCCGTGTCTTCATCCACTTTTGTTCTTGCCTATTCACAGAATTCCAGCCGCCTGTCCGGGTCGTCTTCGCTAAGATACTGCAACATTTGCATTTTGTATGGATGCCATCTGTGCTCTTTCATAATGCGGACGATACTCCTTTGGTTGACACCGCATTCTGCAGACATCCGTCGAGTACTTTTTTGGGGACTCTTTGCGAACGCTGCCAGCACCATGGTCGCTGTGTCTTCATCGGTGGCTGTTCGTGGACGGCCACTTCTCGGTTGGACTGCAACACTTCCAGTCTTCTTGAACTTCTCAATGAGTTTGGCAACGGTTTCGTGTGTGATGTGCGTGCCGGGGGCGTGTCTCCTGTTAAAATCCTCGGCAACCTTGCGACAGCTTCCTGATCTTGCCAGAAGAATGATCTCTATACGCTCTTCTTGGGACAAAGGCATCTCAGCACATCACCTGCAAAAAAATAAAAAATAAATAATTTATTTATCATGACCATTTTGCCAATGTATGGAGACTTTTGACTCACCCTATGTGTATATATATATATATATATATACACGCCTTGTTTAATTTAGCGTGTAGCGTCATGAGCGATCTTGAGGCACATTTCAGGTTTTGTACAATCAACCTTGCTGATTTCAGAAAAGAAATAAAAAAAATTCTGCAACAAGCAGAACACCTTTTTCGCATGTAAAAAATACAAAATTCTTGTTAATTACAGTTGGCAACACTGACTGACATGGTACTTCTGGCAGCTTTCTAATTATTCTCAGTGAGTCATCCCCTGGAATTTCTAGTTCTACGCTAGCTCGCTTGAGAGAAACAAATGTTTTTTCTGTGGATGGAGTGTTCAAAAACCCCAAGGTACTAACGAAAGGTGCGTTTTGTGATATACAGGGTGTCCCAAAAAAAACTATATACTCTTTATAGCATCATATAAGCACACCGGACAAAAAATTAGTCACCCCTAATAGCACCGATAGTAGGAAGTTCAAGGTCACACAGAGGGCGCGGATGTAGCATCGGTAAGTGACAAATAGCGGTGACGTAGCACACAGGATCAGATCTGTTTCGTGAGGTGGTGAAGAACAAAGTGTGTGTTGAATATAGTCTGCAAAATGGGTCATGAGGCAGACGTTACTCAGTGGCAAAAAGGAGCCATCGTGTTTGGCAGAGCCCACGGACACAAAATGTCTGAAGTAGCCCAATTTGTTGGTGTGTCAACGCGTACTGTCCAGCGAGTTTACAAAGAGTGGTGTAGTTCGCAATCAACTGACAATCGACGGCGTAACTGTGGCCGGAAAACAATTCTCGACAATAGGGGCCGCCGCCATGTTTGTCGTCTAGTAACTGCAAATCGTTTTCAAACCAGAGAACAATTGCTCCAAGAAACCAATGAGGTTCTCCAGCGACCAATTTCCGAACGGACATTGCGACGAGAACTGTATGCGATGGACATCTGGAGCAGGGTACCATGAAAGAGGCCGCTGTTAACAGCAAGTCACAAATTGGCACGTTATAAATGGGCTCAGAGGCACAAAAACTGGACTGCGGCAGACTGGAAACGTGTAATTTGGTCAGATGAGTCCCGTTTTTGTTTGTTCTCCAATGATGGGAGGCGACGAGTACAACGCAGGTCCAATGAAGCCTTTAATCCTGAATGCGTCGAAGGTGTTGTTCAGGCTGGAAACAGAAAGTGAAGCGCAGGAATAGACACCCACTGACTCTGGCGGAACTTCGGGACCGGCTGATGAACGAGTGGCAGCAAATCGATGTTCAGTACATGCACAACCTCGTAGAGTCTCTGCCTCTCCGGATTCGTGCGGTTATCAAGGCCAGAGGCGCCGTCACACGTTATTAGGTACATTCTGAGAGGGGTGACTAATTTTTTGTCCGGTGTGCTTATTTTATAATTTAAAAAAACCAAACAATACATTGTTATAGCAATTGCCAATGAAAGGTAAATTAGTAATCTAAGTGATCAAAATGTTATAGCGATTTGTTTGCATATAAAATTTAATTAACTACGCCAAGTGCTCAAAATGTTCTCCGGCGGCATGAATGCACTTTCAATACAACAAAATCGTGTGGTCTGATGAAGCTACCTTCAAGCTGAATGGCACAGTAAATCGACACAACTGTAGGTACTGGTCACTTGATAATCCACACGTTTATGTGGATAAACATGTTAATTTACCAGGATTAACAGCATGGTGTGGTTTATCATCCAGGGGTTTGGTTGGACCATTTTTCTTTAATGGGACAGTTACCGGTGCCGCATATCTCGACGTGCTGCGGACAGAAATTATACCTGCAGTTCGGAAGTTGTTTGGAAACGACGACTTTTACTTTCAACAAGATGGAGTCCCCCCTCATTATCATTGTGATGTCAGAAGGTACCTCGATGAAACGTTGCCTAACCGTTGGATAGGACGAAGAGGAAGCGTTGAGTATCCTCCACGTTCACCGGACTTGACTCCACTTGATTTTTACTTGTGGGGCTACCTGAAGGATGCAGTTTATGGTACAAGACCTGCAACACTCGAACACCTTAAGGATGCAATTAGGGAAAAGTGCGGGACCATCACAGCATCCACATCCATGTCTGCGAATCAGTTAGTCGACGCATTCAAAAGTGCATTCATGCCGCCGGAGAACATTTTGAGCACTTGGCGTAGTTAATTAAATTTTATATGCAAACAACTCGCTATAACATTTTGATCACTTAGATTACTAATTTACTTTTCATTGGCAATTGCTATAACAATATATTGTTTGGTTTTTTTTAAATTATAAAATATATGATGCTATAAAGAGTATATAGTTTTTTTGGGACACCCTATATACATTATACACATTTCTTTGTTTTGTTGTGTTTTACATTGTTTATAAGTTTGTTATATGTCTTAGGGTATATATATATACCTATGGATATTTATATACATAATACATATGTATGTGCAGTATATTTTTATATATATATTGGTAAACTTATTGTTTACCAATAAACCAAGCCTTATATATATATATATATATATATACTCATAATCATATATATTTTTTATTTATACGTTTGTGTTTTTGTTTCAGTGTTCCTGTGTGATACTTGTTGAGTTTTGCTGGTACAATGAGCACGCAAAGAACACGGGGATCTGCCAGCCACATTGTCTTTGGTTCTCCACTATCAGAGCTTCCTCTGTCTGAACTTCCAACCCGTATACAAGTTGCAAGGCATTTCCTCTTCTTCAAGGAGAACAAGTACACCAGCAACAGGGAGATTCTTCCGGAGGTATGCCAAACACTCATTGACCTTTGAAATCGTGCTAACATTCGATCACAGCCAATCAAGAATGTGAAGACCAAGCTGCTCCGATTGACAGAAAAAGGCTCACAAGCATCGAAGCAAGGCAAGCAGGCCACAAAAACCAAGAAGTTCGAGGAAAGCCTGAATCAATTGTTTGACATAGCTGTCTGCCAATGCGATGATCTGTCTGCATGCCACTGCGAAAAAGAAATGAAAGTTCCACGACGAGAGCATGCCTTTCTGATCGACCAGAGAACCACGCGGATCATGCAGATCAGTTGGGTGGATACGAATGTGACTCAGATGATTGAGAGAAGGAAGTCAAGAGAGGATCGGATGCAAGAAAGACAAGAAGAGAATAGAAGAAAAACGGAACGGCAAGAGGTAGCATCCTCTGCAGATGTGGTCGAATCAGCTCAAGCAGAAGCAGACTCCAGTGGTGAAAGTGTTGGTGATGAGTGGATGGGTGATAGTGTCCAGGAGGACAGGAACATCACACCGATTTCCACTGTTGCTTTGGAAACTGACCGGTATGGTGTATCGAACAGGGCTGCTGCAGCTATCAGCACTGCAACATTGGTTGACTATGGCATCATTAGTTCTGATCAGATAAACGTAATTGACCGCCACAAAGTATGGAGAGCACGGCAGAAGGTACGGAGGGATCTGAAGGAAGCAGTAACTTACCACAATGTGGAAGTCACTGCTTTATTTTTTGATGGGTGGAAAGACATGACACTTGTCAAAGAGAAAAAGGGGAACAAATGGTACAGCACAAAGAAAGTTGAGGACCACTATGTGCTGGTCGGAGAGCCTGGAACCTTCTATCTAAGCCATCTGACACTGGAACGAGGAACTGGCACTGTCATTGCGGATGGACTTCAAAATGCGATTGAAGAAATGGGTATTGCAGACAAGATAATTGCAGTGGGAGTCGACAGCACAGCCACAAACACAGGGCACAGAAGTGGAGTAATACACCCGCTAGAGTGCCGCCTGGGTCGCCCTTTGCACTGGTTCATCTGTAGTCTGCATTTAAATGAACTCCCACTGCGCCACTTGTGCAAGCAACTCATCGGCCCAACAGAATCTGCAACTCAATGGAAAGGACCAATTGGCAAAGCTTTGGCCACATGTGAAAGTTTGCCACTTTCCTCTAGAGGAATTCAATGTATTGCTGATGGCCACACTCTCCCCGATGTTGACCTTACTGAATTGAGTCGTGACCAAGCCTACCTCTACAGAATGATGAAAGCGATAAGGACTGGTGTCATTAATGAAGATCTTCTATGAGAGAAGCCTGGACCAATCTCCCATGCAAGATGGGTTACAACTGCCAGCAGAATTTGTCGGCTATATGTAGCGATGGCGCAGCCAAGTGATGAACTGTATTCACTCTCACAGTTTGTCGTGTGCCACTATGGACCCATGTGGTTTAGCATCAAGTGCCATCCAAGGTGCACAGATGGCCCAAAACATTTCCTGGAGCAAATGAAGCTGCTACGATTACTGCCACCAGCTAGCAAGACTGTCACATGGTCTGTGATCCAAAGAAATGCATATTGGGCTCACCCTGAAAATGTTCTACTGGCAATGCTTGCAGATGCAGATCAAGCAAACCGGAAATTGGCCATCGATGTAATCAAGACCATTCGACGAGCTCCCAAACCTGCTCAACAGCAAGTCAGAGAATTTCGGCCACCAAAGATCAAACAAAGTGCTCAGAATTTGAAAGATTTACTTCCACCAGAGGAGGAGTGCACAATGGAACCACCACTCACGAAGCAGTTCTCTATCGAACAACTCGATAAGATCACTGAAGAGCCCCTTGTTGTCCGGATACCATGTCACTCCCAAGGTGTAGAACGCTGTGTTAGGATGGTAACTGAAGCGTCTGGGGCAGTGTATGGAAAGGATTCAAGAGATGGTTACATTAGAGCAGTACTTAAATCCCGTGACTTCATGCCATCATTCAAAACTAAACAAAATTTTAATGTATCATTTACTAAATAAAACTATCTAGTCTACCTACCTACCTACCTACAGTGTATATGTTTATTCCAGAAATAAATTTTTCTATTTTTCCTGAAAAGCAGTACATTGTAAGGCCGTAAGGGGTCAAATGATAGCTCAAACCCTAGGAAAGCAAGTGTCCAAAAGTTATGGGTAACTAGCAATTATCACGATTTTCACATGCGAAAAAGGAGGTGTTGCACTTGTCACAAAAAAATTTTGTTTTCATTTTTTAATTTAGGGAGGTCAATTGTACAAAACCTGAAATGTGCCTCTTGATCCGTTACATTTTGCCCAATGACGCTACACGCTATAATGTTTAACCTTGGTTTTGCTTCCGCGCAAATTGTTCATTCTGACGAAGGTCAAGCTTGTCACTCCACCTTAGACCTACAGTTTAACGTAGAATCCGAACCACGCCCCACCACCAGCCCAGCGTCTTAACCACTAGGTTACCCAGGGTACCCATTTATCTACCAACCAATTTTTTTATTGTGTGGAAGGATGAACAGCTGGGTTTTGTCACCGGGTCTCAATCCCGGGGCCGATGGATTCGTAGTCAACGGCGTTAACCACTATACCACCGAGGCGCATAGTGTATATATATATATATATATATATATATATATATATGTGATGCAAACCCGCAAGGAAAAAGAAAAAATATTCCAAGGGTTTTCGTGTACTGAACAATACACCTCGTCAGTGAATGACGAGGTATACTGTTGAATACACGAAAGGCCTTGAAATATTTTTTTCTTTTTCCTTGTGAGTTTGCATTATTCATTCATTTCACGTGTTCAAGCGTGAAATACATCCCATATATATATATATATATATATACATTTTAACTGCAAACAACACACAGTATAATTAATGTAAAGAACGACGCTTGTGTAGAAGAGCGGAACGCGGAACGCTCTTCTACACAAACGTCGTTCTTTACACACACACATATATATATATATATATATATATATATATAGGGTGGGAGAAAAGTCTTTAAGGATTTTATACATACAACTATTTAGTTAACAACATTTTGCAGACAAGTGTTCGAATGATGAAACAAATCAAACAAAAAATCTATAAGAATTTTATTCATACAAATATTTTGTTAAATTGTAATTTAATCTTCAAAGAGTTCTCCATCCGCTGTGATACATTTGCGGATTCTCTCTGTGAAACTCTTCATTGTTCTTCTGAATATATCGAGTGGAATCCTTTTCAGTTGTTCACTATTCTGTGGCCAACGGCATTCACATTTGGATAGATGAAACCAGAGGTGTTGAGTTTTTCACGCAAATAAGCCCAAAGCCAGAAATCACATGGGGTTAAATCAGGTCATCTCGCCACTCGATGGGATCTTGCCGCCCAAGCCATCTTCCTTTAAGGTTGGTATCCAGAATCTCACGGACATCTGCAGAGTAATGTGGCGGCGCTCCATCATGTTGATAAAGCCAATTCCTGCCAACGCCATTAGTAAATTGTGGCAAAACTTTGTCTCTCAATACCTGGCAAGAGCATTTTCCATCCATCGTATCTTTCGATATGTCAAAGGAAAAAAGAGTCCTGAATAACCAATACACGCCCAAACTGTTAGTGTAGCTGTTTTAACGGGTTTACCCATTCGTATTTTTGGATTTTTATTCGCCTAGTAGTGAACGTTGTGTTTGTTTCCTTCACTCGTTAAACCGAAAACACATTCATCTGAAAATTTGATCTTTCCAAGGAATCTGGATCACTGTTGAACTTTGTCTCATTGTTTCAGCAACTGCAGCCGTTTATCAGAATCATCCTCGTATATGAACTGAGAGAAAATGGGTTTGTAATCGTGATACTCCTGTGATTTCAATATTTTTGCTACTAAAAATTTGGAAATACCCATTTCCTTTGCGACTTTTCTCGTTAAAGTTGTTGGATCGACTTGAAAACTGGCGAAGACATTTTCTTTGTTGTCTCCTGTCGCCATTACTAGCCTTCCGCTTCTTGGACGATCTTTTACCAGGCTTCTTGTTTCCAAAAGTTTGAGCTTCCAGTATCGAAGAGTGGTTGCATTTGGTGGTGGTTTGTTGTATTTTTTCTTGAAATAAACGCAAAATTTTTTCACAATTATTATAAGAAATAGCCCACGATACAAGATACACTTTTTCTTCGTTGCTGTATTCCATCCTTACTGACATGGCATTGACTGGGTCTTGGGCCTAGGGCCTTTGTGTTCTAGTCTTGAGTCATTCCTGGTCTTGTATAGTTGCTTTGAAAAGTATCGCATACACTGCAGTGATACCATTGAAATTTATTTATTATAAACAAATTATATGTATGTGTAAAATTCTTAAAGATTTTTCTCCCACACTGCACACACACACACACACACACATATGTATGATACAACTCATAATGGTCCCCTAAGAA
Organism: Bathynomus jamesi; assembly: GCA_023014485.1. Classification (NCBI taxonomy): domain Eukaryota; kingdom Metazoa; phylum Arthropoda; class Malacostraca; order Isopoda; family Cirolanidae; genus Bathynomus; species Bathynomus jamesi. The sequence goes on along the minus strand of JAJOZX010000899.1, from coordinate 809,126 downwards.
ACTTTTGTGCTACACTACACACAGACCGTGCATGGAACAATGACCTCTTCTGGGAAATTAAATCCATTATATTTTGAATAAGTAATAATAAATGACAAATACTAGAGTTTTCCTTTTTCATGATGGAAGGCCCAACGTGGGCAACGGGATACTCGCAGAGAGGCCCCAAAATTTAGCTTTCCTCACCAGCTACATCTACCCCACTATATACAAAACCTCAATATACGCAAGAAACTCGTTGCATTCACATCGGACTGAATACATCAAAGAAAAAGGGGTAACTATTGTATTTTTATCCAAAAAACAAAACTTAAACCTCAACCGGGACATTGAGCGTCCACTTTTCAAGGCGTATATTGAGGTTCTGAATATAGTAGGCTAGGTGGAGCTGTAAACCCTAGATCCTGTCCTAAAGTTGGACCCTATCTGTTTGGCAGATAGCTGATGAGGGAAACTATATTTTGGGGCCTCTCTGCAAGTAACCAGTTGCCCACTTTGGGAAAAAGAAAAAGAAAAAGAAAAACTATAGTATTTGTCATTTAACATTAATTACTTATTCGAAATATAGTGGATTCAATTTCCCAGAAGAGTTCTTTGTTCCATGCACGGTCTGTGTGTAACATATATATATATATATATATATATATATATATATATATATATATATACAGGGCGTCCCAAAAAATGTATACACACTTTAACAGCTGATAGCTCAATTGATGTTTCTTTCTTTCCAAGTTAAACCCATTAGAATTAATAATGGCAGTCAGACTAAGCTTTGAACAAAGGAAATTCATTCTAAAATGCTACTGGAAGTGTGAAAACGCAGTTGAAGTGCAAAGACAGTTTAGGAGGGAGTTTCAAACAGATCCACCAACGCGACTTACCATCACTCGAATTAGAGATAAGTTTGAAGCCGATGGAACTGTTCAGAATGTCCACAAGAAGCGTTCCGGAAGACCACGGACATCGACAAGCCCCACAAAGCAAGAAAGAGTACTGGAAACGTATCACCAAAGTCCAAGAAAATCTGTGCGGCAAGCGAGTCGTGAGGTAGGAATTTCAGAATCGTCTGTCCAACGCATTTTGAAGCGCTGTCAATGGAAAAGTTACATTCCAAGATTAGTCCATGCTATTAATGAAGATGATCAGTGGCGGTTCCTCATATGGGCAATATGGGCAGCCGCACAGGGCGGCATTTGTGGAGGGGCGGCATGAGCGCCTGCAAAAAAAATAAAAATAAAAATAAGAATAAATAAATAAAGAAATAAATAAAAAAAAAAAATAAAATAAGATAAATAATAAAAGATCAATGATTTTGCATCAAGGAAGGTAAGAAGAGTCAGGCTTTAGATGGCAGTTGTGCTGTGGTGCAATTTATTTTGTTTCTTGTTCAAAGTGTAGCATAATAATTACCCTCTCTTAAGTGTCTTATTCTATTTATGTGATAGAGCATTTGTACAATTTAGAAATTTGATTCTCTAGTTTATTTATGGCAGTTGTGTAATTTAATTTGTATTTTTCCTGTTCATAGTATCATAATTACATTCTCTTAAGTGAGTTATTCTATTTACGTGATGAAGGATTTATAAAATTCAGAAATTTGAGTCTTTGTTTTGGTTCTGAAGTTCCAACAATTAGTCCAATAAAAAGTTATTTTGTGAAAGAGTTCTGTCCTTTATTTTGGGGGGATTCGAATGTGTGTGTGTTGGCGAACAGGGGGGGGGGCGCTGAAGGTGAGGTTCGCCCAGGGCGTCATGTAAGCTAGGACCGCCACTGAAGATGATGATCCGGACCGAAGAGTGGAGTATTGCGAGTGGTACTTGGCACGATGTGGATGTGGATTGGACGAAGGGGTTTCGTAGAATAACCTCCGCGTTCACCAGACCTCACACCACTAGACTTTTTTTATGGGGATACTTAAAAGACAAAGTCTACGCTATAAAACCTGCAACAGTCGCTGAATTGAGAGCAGCCATTGAACCAGAATGCACACAAATACCAAACGAAATGTTTCGTGATGTTTGCGATTCCATTGCTTCGCGTTATCAGCAGTGCCTGGACCAGAACGGACGTCAGTTTGAAAACAGGCGTTGACAAAACAATTAAATAATGTCTGTAGATTCTATTACATTTTGAAAATGAAATGTATTTTAATAAACACTGCCTTTATAAGTATTTAAAGTGTGTATACATTTTTTTGGGACGCCCTGTATATATATATATATATATATATATATTATATTATATATGATACACACAGACAGTGCATGGAACAAGGAACTCTTCTGGCATATTAAATCCACTATACTCCGAATAAGTAATGGTAAATGACAAATACCATAGTTTTTCTTTTTCATGATGCTAGCCCGACGTGGGCAACGGGTCACTCGCAAAGAGGTCCCATAAATATAGCTTCCCTCACCAGCTATCTGCAAAGCAGACAGGATCCAGCTTTGGGACATCTTGAAACGGACATGTTATGTGCCTTGAAAAGTGGACGCTCAATTCTGCCAGTTGAGGTTTAAACATTGGTTTTTGGCTAAAAATATAATAGTTACCCCTTTTTCTTTGATGTATTCAATCTGACGTGAAGGCAGCGAGTCTTTTGCTTATATTGAGGTTCTAAATGTAGCTGGGCTAGGTTGCTTTAAACCCTAGATCCATGTCCCAAAGCTGGATCCTGTCTACTTTGCAGATAGCTGGTGAGGGAAGCTATATTTATGGGACCTCTTTGCGAGTGACCCGTTGCCCACGTCGGGCTAGCACAGTGGTTCCCAAACCGTGCGCCGCGAGATGTAATTAGGTGCGCCGCGAAAGAGCAAGATTATATTTCAAAATGTGAAAAATACAAACTGAAATTCGTAATAAAGTATATGTATAAATACCTCTTTTGAATAAATTTTCGAATTTATGTACAAAGTGCGCCAAAATATTTTTACTTGTTCTAAAGTGCGCCGTGAGTTAAAAAAGTTTGGGAAAAACTATGGTATTTGTCATTTACCATTACTTATTCGGACTATAGTGGATTTAATTATCCCAGAAGAGTTCCTTGTTCCATGCACTGTCTGTGTGTATCATAAAAAACTCAGGGGACCATTCTGAGTTCATTCCCATATATATATATATATATATCAGCTGCATAAGTTTCGTTCTTTGTACGAAAACGAAAAAGACCATGAAAGACAGTTGTAGCAATTCAAAGTTAACCGGTTACCAATATCTGTGGTTTGAAAGAAATCATTATTTGGAAAATTATTTAAAGAAATACTGTAATACTTATTAATTCTTAAGTCAAAAAGCATTGGCTGGTTATATTAGTATTATACATTATTTCCTAAAATACTCTTCCAAATATACGCTGTTTGTTTTTTCTTATAGTAAAAGTTTACAAAACTACGACGACACAAAACTAAATACATAGAATTTGCCTTGATTTTCGGTTTGTTCGCCATAACATAAACTACTGTAGGTTACATCACCTACGCTGTTTTCACATTTCACAGACAAAATTCAATTTAGGTGGAATACAATATGACTGAAAAATAAAGCATCGATTTCTGAAGTTTTAATAGTCGAGTAGCCAGATGGCGTTTTTGTTGTGAACCTTTCATTTAAGGTTATATAAGCTTTTTTAACAGTTCTGTGTTCTAAAATATGTGTAGAATTGAAAATCAATGGGTGCCACTCTAGTACTCTTGAGCATTTCTCTGTACAACTCCACAAACTAGGTAGGGGTAGAGGGGTCTCTGAGGTCTCCAAAAACGTGTTTTGAGGATTTGAAGAATCATTTTCGCCACTTGGTGTGCTTTTTTACATAGATTTGTCTATATATATATATATATATATATATATATATATGTGTGTGTGATGCAAACCGCAAGGAAAAAGAAAAAATATTCCAAGGGTTTTCGTGTACTGAACAATACACCTCGTCAGTGAATGACGAGGTATACTGTTGAATACACGAAAGGCCTTGAAATAATTTTTCTTTTCCTTGTGAGTTTGCATTATTCATTCATTTCACGTGTTCAAGCGTGAAATACAGCCCATATATATATATATATATATATATATATATATACATTTTAACTGCAAACAACACACAGTATAATTAATGTAAAGAACGACGCTTGTGTAGAAGAGCGGAACGCGGAACGCTCTTCTACACAAACGTCGTTCTTTACACACATATATATATATAATATATATATATATATATATATAGGGTGGGAGAAAAGTCTTTAAGGATTTTATACATACAACTATTTAGTTAACAACATTTTGCAGACAAGTGTTCGAATGATGAAACAAATCAAACAAAAAATCTATAAGAATTTTATTCATACAAATATTTTGTTAAATTGTAATTTAATCTTCAAAGAGTTCTCCATCCGCTGTGATACATTTGCGGATTCTCTCTGTGAAACTCTTCATTGTTCTTCTGAATATATCGAGTGGAATCCTTTTCAGTTGTTCACTATTCTGTGGCCAACGGCATTCACATTTGGATAGATGAAACCAGAGGTGTTGAGTTTTTCACGCAAATAAGCCCAAAGCCAGAAATCACATGGGGTTAAATCAGGTCATCTCGCCACTCGATGGGATCTTGCCGCCCAAGCCATCTTCCTTTAAGGTTGGTATCCAGAATCTCACGGACATCTGCAGAGTAATGTGGCGGCGCTCCATCATGTTGATAAAGCCAATTCCTGCCAACGCCATTAGTAAACTGTGGCAAAACTTTGTCTCTCAATACCTGGCAACAGCATTTTCCATCCATCGTATCTTTCGATATGTCAAAGGAAAAAAGAGTCCTGAATAACCAATACACGCCCAAACTGTTAGTGTAGCTGTTTTAACGGGTTTACCCATTCGTATTTTTGGATTTTTATTCGCCTAGTAGTGAACGTTGTGTTTGTTTCCTTCACTCGTTAAACCGAAAACACATTCATCTGAAAATTTGATCTTTCCAAGGAAATCTGGATCACTGTTGAACTTTGTCTCATTGTTTCAGCAAACTGCAGCCGTTTATCAGAATCATCCTCGTATATGAACTGAGAGAAAATGGGTTTGTAATCGTGATACTCCTGTGATTTCAATATTTTTGCTACTAAAAATTTGGAAATACCCATTTCCTTTGCGACTTTTCTCGTTAAAGTTGTTGGATCGACTTGAAAACTGGCGAAGACATTTTCTTTGTTGTCTCCTGTCGCCATTACTAGCCTTCCGCTTCTTGGACGATCTTTTACCAGGCTTCTTGTTTCCAAAAGTTTGAGCTTCCAGTATCGAAGAGTGGTTGCATTTGGTGGTGATTTGTCGTATTTTTTCTTGAAATAAACGCAACATTTTTTCACAATTATTATAAGAAATAGCCCACGATACAAGATACACTTTTTCTTCGTTGCTGTATTCCATCCTTACTGACATGGCATTGACTGGGTCTTGGGCCTAGGGCCTTTGTGTTCTAGTCTTGAGTCATTCCTGGTCTTGTATAGTTGCTTTGAAAAGTATCGCATACACTGCAGTGATACCATTGAAATTTATTTATTATAAACAAATTATATGTATGTGTAAAATTCTTAAAGATTTTTCTCCCACACTGCACACACACACACACACACACATATGTATGATACAACTCATAATGGTCCCCTAAGAAACTTTTGTGCTACACACAGACCGTGCATGGAACAATGACCTCTTCTGGGAAATTAAATCCATTATATTTTGAATAAGTAATAATAAATGATAAATACTAGAGTTTTCCTTTTTCATGATGGAAGGCCCAACGTGGGCAACGGGATACTCGCAGAGAGGCCCCAAAATTTAGCTTTCCTCACCAGCTACATCTACCCCACTATATACAAAACCTCAATATACGCAAGAAACTCGTTGCATTCACATCGGACTGAATAATCAAAGAAAAAGGGGTAACTATTGTATTTTTATCCAAAAAACAAAACTTAAACCTCAACCGGGACATTGAGCGTCCACTTTTCAAGGCGTATATTGAGGTTCTGAATATAGTAGGCTAGGTGGAGCTGTAAACCCTAGATCCTGTCCTAAAGTTGGATCCTATCTGTTTGGCAGATAGCTGATGAGGGAAACTATATTTTGGGGCCTCTCTGCAAGTAACCAGTTGCCCACTTTGGGAAAAAGAAAAAGAAAAACTATAGTATTTGTCATTTAACATTAATTACTTATTCGAAATATAGTGGATTCAATTTCCCAGAAGAGTTCTTTGTTCCATGCACGGTCTGTGTGTAACATATATATATATATATACAGGGCGTCCCAAAAAAATGTATACACACTTTAACAGCTGATAGCTCAATTGATGTTTCTTTCTTTCCAAGTTAAACCCATTAGAATTAATAATGGCAGTCAGACTAAGCTTTGAACAAAGGAAATTCATTCTAAAATGCTACTGGAAGTGTGAAAACGCAGTTGAAGTGCAAAGACAGTTTAGGAGGGAGTTTCAAACAGATCCACCAACGCGACTTACCATCACTCGAATTAGAGATAAGTTTGAAGCCGATGGAACTGTTCAGAATGTCCACAAGAAGCGTTCCGGAAGACCACGGACATCGACAAGCCCCACAAAGCAAGAAAGAGTACTGGAAACGTATCACCAAAGTCCAAGAAAATCTGTGCGGCAAGCGAGTCGTGAGGTAGGAATTTCAGAATCGTCTGTCCAACGCATTTTGAAGCGCTGTCAATGGAAAAGTTACATTCCAAGATTAGTCCATGCTATTAATGAAGATGATCCAGACCGAAGAGTGGAGTATTGCGAGTGGTACTTGGCACGATGTGGATGTGGATTGGACGAAGGGGTTTCGTAGAATACCCTCCGCGTTCACCAGACCTCACACCACTAGACATTTTTTTATGGGGATACTTAAAAGACAAAGTCTACGCTATAAAACCTGCAACAGTCGCTGAATTGAGAGCAGCCATTGAACGAGACTGCACACAAATACCAAACGAAATGTTTCGTGATGTTTGCGATTCCATTGCTTCGCGTTATCAGCAGTGCCTGGACCAGAACGGATATCAGTTTGAAAACAGGCGTTGACAAAACAATTAAATAATGTCTGTAGATTCTATTACATTTTGAAAATGAAATGTATTTTAATAAACACTGCCTTTATAAGTATTTAAAGTGTGTATACATTTTTTTGGGACGCCCTGTAAATATATATATATATATATATATATATATATATATATATATATATATATATATATATATACAGACAGTGCATGGAACAAGGAACTCTTCTGGCATAATTAAATCCACTATACTCCGAATAAGTAATGGTAAATGACAAATACCATAGTTTTTCTTTTTCATGATGCTAGCCCGACGTGGGCAACGGGTCACTCGCAAAGAGGTCCCATAAATATAGCTTCCCTCACCAGCTATCTGCAAAGCAGACAGGATCCAGCTTTGGGACATCTTGAAACGGACATGTTATGTGCCTTGAAAAGTGGACGCTCAATTCTGCCAGTTGAGGTTTAAGGATTGGTTTTTGGCTAAAAATATAATAGTTACCCCTTTTTCTTTGATGTATTCAATCTGACGTGAAGGCAGCGAGTCTTTTGCTTATATTGAGGTTCTAAATGTAGCAGGGCTAGGCTGCTTTAAACCCTAGATCCATGTCCCAAAGCTGGATCCTGTCTGCTTTGCAGATAGCTGGTGAGGGAAGCTATATTTATGGGACCTCTTTGCGAGTGACCCGTTGCCCACGTCGGGCTAGCACAGTGGTTCCCAAACCGTGCGCCGCGGCGCACTGGTGTGCCGCGAGATGTAATTAGGTGCGCCGCGAAAGAGCAAGATTATATTTCAAAATGTGAAAAATACAAACTGAAATTCGTAATAAAGTACATGTATAAATACCTCTTTGGAATAAATTTTCGAATTTATGTACAAAGTGCGCCAAAATATTTTTACTTGTTCTAAAGTGCGCCGTGAGTAAAAAAAGTTTGGGAAAAACTATGGTATTTGTCATTTACCATTACTTATTCGGACTATAGTGGATTTAATTATCCCAGAAGAGTTCCTTGTTCCATGCACTGTCTGTGTGTATCATAAAAAATTCAGGGGACCATTCTGAGTTCATTCCCATATATATACTATATCAGCTGCATAAGTTTCGTTCTTTGTACGAAAACGAAAAAGACCATGAAAGACAGTTGTAGCAATTCAAAGTTAACCGGTTACCAATATCTGTGGTTTGAAAGAAATCATTATTTGGAAAATTATTTAAAGAAATACTGTAATACTTATTAATTCTTAAGTCAAAAAGCATTGGCTGGTTATATTAGTATTATACATTATTTCCTAAAATACTCTTCCAAATATACGCTGTTTGTTTTTTCTTATAGTAAAAGTTTACAAAACTACGACGACACAAAACTAAATACATAGTTGCCTTGATTTTCGGTTTGTTCGCCATAACATAAACTACTGTAGGTTACATCACCTACGCTGTTTTCACATTTCACAGACAAAATTCAATTTAGGTGGAATACAATATGACTGAAAAATAAAGCATCGATTTCTGAAGTTTTAATAGTCGAGTAGCCAGATGGCGTTTTTGTTGTGAACCTTTCATTTAAGGTTATATAAGCTTTTTTAACAGTTCTGTGTTCTAAAATATGTGTAGAATTGAAAATCAATGGGTGCCACTCTGGTACTCTTGAGCATTTCTCTGTACAACTCCACAAACTAGGTAGGGGTAGAGGGGTCTCTGAGGTCTCCAAAAACGTGTTTTGAGGATTTGAAGAATCATTTTCGCCACTTGGTGTGCTTTTTTACATAGATTTGTCTATATATATATATATATATATATATATATATATATTATAACTGCAAACACGAAGTATAATTAACGTAAAGAACGACGCTTTGTATAGGAAAATTATCCGCGCAAGATGAGAGCAAAAGAACGAAACAAATGAAAAAATGAGGTACCCACCCGGGAATCGAACCCGGGATCTTCCGATTGCCGGTACCTCATTTTTTCATTTGTTTCGTTCTTTCGCTCTCATCTTGCGCGGATAATTCTCCTATACAAAGCGTCGTTCTTTACGTTAATTATACTGCGTGTTTGCAGTTATAATGTATATAATGTTACGACATGCGGGAGGTGCCCCTTTGGGGCATTGGTTTCTGCGCGTATGTAGAGGAATTACGACATTTGTTTGGGTGAGGCCTGTGGTGTAGTGGTTATCATATCTGACCGGCAATCGGAAGATCCGGGTTCGATTCCCGGGTGGGTACCTCATTTTTTCATTTGTTTCGTTCTTTCGCTCTCATCTTGCGCGGATAATTCTCCTATACAAAGCGTCGTTCTTTACGACATATATATATATATATTATATATATATATATAATATATATATAATTGATTCGATTTTATTTAATATTTAATGCTCAATATGACTTTATTTACCTGTTTCAGATTGAAAAAAAAACGAACTTTCGTGAAGTACAAAATAAATCCAGTGAACATCATGTCATCTTGTATTTTTGACTGTTCAAAAGATGAAAATCTTATAACGTCAGGTGCAAGACGAATTCAAAGCATCAGTGCTGCAAGTAAACAGCGTGGTGACAACCTTTATATTGAATTAAACTTAGAATCACGGCTACAGAATAACCCAGAACTGACTATACAGTGTCATAGAACGTGTGTTTCTACATACAGTATACGTCCAAAGCACATATATCCCGTTCTTCACAAAAACGTGGAATCCAAGACAGTCTGTTAGTGAACCGACACCACGGAGACGCAGATCTACTGAGTTTGATTTTAAGCAGCACTGTTTCATATGTGGTGACTATTGCAAACCTCGTGATCCAAAAAACCCATCGAAGTGGAAAACTGTCGTTAAATGCAGTACAGCTGATCGACCTGAGTAGTATAGCCGAAAAAGGGGAGAGTGCAAGAATGTTGCAAGTTATTACGTAATGTTGCAAAGGAGGTGTGTGTTGTTGCAAAGGGGGTGGGGGTGTTGCAAAAAAATACCCCAAAGGGGGGATGCTGCAGGTGCAACAAGGAAAACTTGGGGGCGGAGTTCTTCCCCAAGCTATTCCCCCCAAAGGGCCAGAGAGAAAGGAGGAGAGAAAGGAGGAGAGGTGTTCACCTGGCAGGAGCCAAGTGCATATTAAGACTTCAGCCGAGTAGGCGTTGTTTTATAGGCTCCTAATCAGCCAGTTGGCTGTAAATGGCTTGAGTTGCCAGATAGCGCCATGTATTCATTTAATTCTAATCGAAGACTGAGTTGCCAGATACCATTGTATACATTATTATAGACTCCTAATCAGCCAGTTGGCTGTAAATGGCTTGAGTTGCCAGATAGCGCCATGTATTCATTTAATTCTAATCGAAGACTGAGTTGCCAGATACCATTGTATACATTATTATAGACGCCTAATCAGCCAGTTGGCTGTAAATGGCTTGAGTTGCCAGATACCGCAATACCATTGTATACATTATTATAGACTCCTAATCAGCCAGTTGGCTGTAAATGGCTTGAGTTGCCAGATACCGCAATACCGTTGTATACATTATTATAGACTCCTAATCAGCCAGTTGGCTGTAAATGGCTTGAGTTGCCAGATACCGCAATACCGTTGTATGCATTATTATATTTCTTAAAAGAATACCGGTAGTAGGTTTAGAAGGCGTAACATGATATAATTAAGTAAAACAACATTGCATCATTCTGTTTATTATAAATATATAGAAAATAAATATACATTTCAATTGAGGAATATGCATATAACAGTACAGGAAATATATACACACAATTATGGAGATATATATAAAATAAAATATACATTTCAAATAGAAATAAATATACATTTCACTTTTTTTCAAAATACTAAACTCGGTCTTAATCGAGTATATAAAATAAATATACATTTCAAATAGAAATAAATATACATTTCAATAATAATAGAAATATGCATATAATCGTACAGGGGAAATATCACGCAAAATATATATAAATACATTTCACTTTTTTTTCAAAATACTAAACTCGGTCTTAATCGAGTTTACAATTACATCATTATTGCTCTGCATTACGCAGTATATGCGGCTTAATAATATTTCACCGCTTAAAGTATAGGGAAACCTGTATTCGATATGAAGGGCTTTCATATCGTTCAGTACTATTTTTGTTCCCACTTTACAACCGGTTGGTAAGTCATCTTTAAATACGTCTAGAATACAATCAAAAGCACGCACAAAGAGTTCATCGTTAGCTACATTATTAAACACAAGTTTATAAACACGCTTTTCCAATCGAGGGTTTATTTCTACCGACTCGAGCTTTTCAATCGTGAACTCACTCAACATAGCGGCAATTGAAATAATCTTCTAAATCGTTACGACAACTGCGCGTTATATAAAGAAATAGTTCTTCAGGGTGAACGGTGTAGGTGAGCTCAGCCTTGTACCGATCAATTGCTTTGTACCAAAGTTCATGGTATTTCAAAGAGTCTAAACTTTTTAAATAAACGTCCAGCTCTAGACCATTCTCACCAGCCCTACACTCGGTAAACCCATCGAGCAGAGCGGTGTAGGCGTATTCAAGTACTGTATCAAAAAAAGCATATCCGTAACACGCGCGTCTAATATAGGTTTCAGCTTACGGAATCCGACGATTTCAAACATTCTGTCGAGGATGAAACGGTTTCGCGTAGGAACAAGAGCGTTATTATCAGAAGCATTCTTCCACATCAGCCGTATATCAATGCACGGCCGATCGTTATTTATACACAACGTACATACAACGGCGTATGAGGGTGCGTCACTAATCTGCTCTCTTCTTGTACCTACGTTAGCAGGTATTTTATAACGATCTTCACTCCACTTCTCAACTATCACGAAGATTCTATTCATCTCCTCGATACTTAAATAAACCCGTTTGTTTGTCGGTCTACATTCCGTTTCCAGTACATAGCTAATGGTACCGGAATTACGCCTGAACACGCGCAACGATTTCGTCACGGACACATCGTACGAGGCGTTGAGAATGCTGCTCAAAGGAAGTTCCATCGTATTCGAGGAGCGCACGTCCACTCGGTTCAAGCTCTGAGATAACTATGAGCCGTGTGAGGCACGCAGGTAGGTAGGAATGGTTCGACGGGCGGCTGACTCGATGATACGTGAATGGGCTTGTTCGTATGACCGCGAGTCGAATTGCTGTACATATTTCGGTACAAGAATTAATTTCATCACTACCAGCCTACGCACCAGACATTTTGGATAAGAACTAGGAACATTTTATGTTTTACTAAACATCTCCACACTCCGGCGCACTATTTGAGAGGAACATATGTTCATATTTTTCCTTTCTGCCCATCAAACGATACTCGTCTCTAAACTCTGTTAAAAATTCACGCAGGGCACTAGCCACAACCTCACTACGAACCTCATCATGATATACGTTAATATAGTGATAAAAATACTTAAGATTGTCCATGATCACGAGATTCACATTTTCAGTCGTAGGGTATGAGTAATCGACATGGTGTAGCATGACGTAATACCGCTTGTCACACCACCCATCAGCAAGACTCATTATCCATACCTGCTGCTTCTCTTCTGCACGCGTTGTTTCTTTTACTTCACGGTGTATGTGAGACTTTATAAAGTTTAGCTCTGCAGTATACTTCAGCACATCGTCTGTGCAACGAAAGCCTTCAACGGTCTCACCAGAACATCCGTAGAGTATTTGTACATCTTGGAACTTCGCACAATCCAATGTGTTTTTAAAAGAGGCATAGGAGGGAGGAATAGGAAGTTTTTCGGTATCCACCACATCCTGGCACTTTACTGAATACCATTTCGTAAACGTTGTGCAAGCAATATTAAAGGTAGCCATTTGAATACACGTCTGATCTGAATACACGTCTGATCTCTCGGGCTTACTGCGGTCGACTGACCACGCAGGGACTCCCAGATAGTAGCATGACTCACGGTCTTACAGTGGGCGGAGCTTAGAACTTTCACCTGCACACACACACACACAAAGGAGAAAGTGAAACGCTATTTGAAACATGATTTATTTAACAAACGAGATATTCAAGTTATATATATTTACAAATACGATTTAATAAACGAGATATTCAAGTTATATATATATATTTACAAATACGTGTAATAAATCAATTTTACAAATACGATTTAATGAACGAGATATTCAAGTTATATATATATATTTACAAATACGTGTAATAAATCAATAGATACGATTATATACAAGACGTGTGAGTTAACAATAGAAGCATCATTGGTATCCAAAGGGTACGGTATCATAGGTACCAGGTAACTGGTAACGTTTCCTATAGGTGTTACGGCACACCTTCGTACCCCTAAGTTCCTTCACGCCCCCCAGCTTCTGCGCCCGAAAATTGTGGGTGCCTACAATTAGTTGGGGAGGTTGTTCATCATCGTCCAAACATACTAGATCCTTCAACGACTCAAAGTTAACAACCTCCCGATTCGCATGGTTGAGCGTAATACCCTTTGCCTTCACGATATATTTCATTTCCTCCCCCACCCTGACCCGTACCCCATAAGTCTTAGGTCCTGTTGAGGCAAAAGAGTCGGCGTATGCGTTGTCCCCATACTCATCCTTGATCTCATCAGTGAGCTCGCCGAGGAACTCCCCAATAGTGGGCATGTATTCACCCTCCCTCTCTGTGAATATCACGCTATCTGTATCGGCATACAATACTCTCCGCCCAAGAGAATGCAATAGACCCCAAAGTTTTATACGGGCGTAGGCTGTTGTGAAGCTGGCCACAGGTATGTTTGTAACCCTTGAGGTATCTGTGGCAAATTCAGTGTTGTTGTACTTTATTACGTAAGTATTACCTACATTTACGATCTCCATGACCTCTTTATCGGGGGCATTGGCATAATCCCAGACATCGCTATAACTTTGTGCCAAATGAATGCTCCCTCTGCCGGTATTCTGCGCAAATTTTCCCCATAGACTGTTTAGACACAACTTTGCACTAAAGCGCTTGCCAGGATTCTTTACAATTTGGACACGATCAAGTTGTATACCTTCGCGGTCGCGGTAACGTTGAATATAGGCAGACTTTTCATCTTCGGTATCAACTCCTCGCGGATACCCTGATGCCTCAACCTTATCCTTCAAAAAGGTGTTTATATATGGTGTGAAAAGGTTGGGTAGCTTCTGAAACCTCCACACCTCATGTATCTTCAGTATTCTATAACCATGGCGTACGGCTAGGGCCAACTCAGGACTTGTATATACGCCTCTGATCTTACGCTGGTGGGGTATATGGTTACATTCGCCGTTATCCTCTTCCGCGCACTTCACGCACAGGGGAAACATGAGCTTGTCGTCGATAACGACAGGTAAGATCGGCATCCATAAATTGCGTGGGGGGAGTACGTCTACGAAAGAGAGCCCAAAGTAACGATCATTCAAATTTTTTGAAAATTCATTGATGGAGGGTAGGCTAGGTCCCACCAGTTTCTCAGGAGCGCCCACGGGGTACGGATTGCTCTTCATCACGTATGGGTATAAAGAACAGAAATCGTAGTAATGGAGCTTCACGCCCTCCGTAGGTGGAAAGTATAGTCTGAAAGGATTTGTACGTCCTCCAAACAAGCTATCACCACATTTGAGAGGATCCAGCACCATTGAACGCTTGATCGTTTTTATTTCCTCACGGTACACCTCGTCTGTCTCCATCCGTGCATCATATTCATGCTCCCACAAGACTTTGTGAGTGAACTGTGATCCTATAAGTTGATCGCGGGTGCGGGTTGATGCGAGACAGTCGGCAGGAGACCTACCGTGGATATCTCCGGTGATTCCGCACTCAGGACGGGGGCATCCATGCCACCAGCAACCGTTAAAGGAGTACACAGTCTTCACACCAGTGACACGGTTTTCACTTAACCCATCAACCCAAAAAACACGTCCATTAATCTTAATGGGTACTTCACCCGTGTTGCGGGCGTGCTTTATGTATACACCTGTCTGTTGCTGTAGGTGTATGAGCCAGTAAATAGCCTTGTGTCCGTAACTGCGGGGGTTGTTTCGGTGAATAATGGCTAAGGTGTCTTTAGGCATGAAGTTATTCTTGAACACCGTAAAACATAATGATGCGATGGTGGTTGCGACTTGCAGTGGATCGCATTTGAAACGGGCTATGTACATCCTTCTAAAGGCCTGGAAACATACTCTAAGCACGCGCACATCATTCACGCAATAACGCTCACATTCATCAGCTATATTATAAGGGTTACTTTCATTAAAACTGTCGTAGTATCGATCAAAGTCTTCACGTTCATCCATACAGTCAAAATAATGTTTGGGGGGTGGTGGGCCTACGTAGTTTAAAGTCTCGCTGGTGAGGAAAGTGTAAGGGAAGTATCCTTTGGAAACTTCAGCTGCTACTCCCATCACCTTGGGTAGCTTTGCTAATTTACAAGGTGTGAATAATAAAGTATCTTTAAATTGTACATTGCCTCTTATCTGCATCTGTATTAATTTGTTGCCTCTTTTCAATGGATCACCTGTAAATATCTCAGAGGATTCGTGTTCAAGCAACTCCTTATAAAGGAACTGCGTGTCAAACTTTGCCCCGTTATGGGCGAGAATATACACAGTCATTTTTTTGAACTTGTCGGCTAACTTGACAATATAGGACACAAATAGTTTCACAGGACTATCGCGGACATTCGTTTTAAAAACGTTTGTCCGTTTACCACATTTGGGGCACTCGTCACATTCGATACCCATACACTCATCACAGATGGTCTGGCTCACAAGTAAATGTGGAATTACCTCTTTGGTTTCAGCGTTCGTATATGTTTCTATATCGTAGTATACAGTTATACAAGGGTTATTTTTAGGCTTAGCATCTTTCATATAACATACATGCTTTACTCCATCCGCCTTATATTCCTCCTGGCATGTAGGACAGTGAATTATGTCACACTTGTGCTTAAATTTCCCCCAATTATCCATTGTGTGAAACATACCACATTCACAGATTCTCATTTTCCTGCACGTGCCAATTGATTTATGGAAATCAAAACAGATATTATTGAAAAATGCGCGTCTACACACATCACAGTCTCTCTTCTCAGCTTCAACTACACGGCTTTCACATTTGGTGCTTTTACACTGCTCACATACCATGTGACATTCTTTACAATGTCTCACTATATCATCCGCAAACTCGAGGCACCCCTTACACAAATCATGATGTCTCCCATATTTTCGACTTTTGTCATAACTAGCGTAAAGCCCCCTTATATTACGGATGGGGAGATACGTTGTCCCTGACAATCCTAAAATAAGTAGGGGTCTTGTACGATCTCTCACACAGCTTTTAAAAACATACACAGTCCTACGACGATCATCCAACCCAAACACAACTATGCGGACATTCATTTCCTGTTCTACCCTTCTCAGCTCTTCAGGACCCATATTACAGTCAAATTCAAGTTCACAGTCTACAGCTAGTTTACGGGCACGCTCCACGACTGTAGGCAACCAAATTTTTTGAGTTCGTGTATTTTGTACAGTAAACATACGTGCTAAGAGTACTGCTATAAAGCCGCAACCACGATCGACGTTTATATGCTTTCGGTAAATAGTCGGAGAATTGAAGTTAAGAGTATACGGTATGGCACTATGACCCGCAACACGGTATACATGGTCAATATTTACCGTGAAGTTGTCCATATTGAAGGCTATACTACTTTGGGCGGCTTGCATTATACGTCCTAATATATATTCTACATCTTCAGCCGCCAAACGTCTAAATGGCACTATCACCCAATAATCGTCTACATCACCGTCATCTGACCCGAATCCAAAGGACAGACTCGTCCTGACTTCACGCTCGTCACGATTCTGAAGAGCAAACTCTATAATATGCTGTACAACCCGGCGTAACCCGCGCTCAATTCCATTGCTATACATGACTCTAGGGTCGACCCTGACTCTATACCGATTTCTAGTCAAGGCTGGGGTGGGGGCTGCGGATCGCACCAATTCGAGCGTTATACCATCCTCAACAGAACGGGGGGCGGCAGATGAATTAGGGGGTATATTAGCGGAAGGTGCTGCTGGGGGGTCTGTTGCGTAGGAGGTTGAGGGTTGGGGCTCTATTATTGTAGACTTAACAGAACGGGGGGCGGCGGATGAATAAGGGGATATATTAGCGGGAGGTGCTGCTGGGGGGCTTGTTGCGTAAGAGGTTGAGGGTTGGGGATCTATTACCGCTGCAACAGGCGCGTATTTCGGGCGCTTTATACCTGACGCGGGGGTCTCATACATGCTACCGGTGTCGCTGGTGAGGATTCGTTGGCAGGGGAGGAGATCACAACTACACTGTCGTCGAGGTCATCCGTAATGATGGGCTGCTCTACCTCATCGTCATTCACGGTTCTGTGGGAGAAGAAATATAAGGAACAGCACTCAAAATTTGTAATATTTTGTAAATGACCCACTTAGGAGTGTGACGTGTTAGAAATGGACTCTGTAGAAAAATTCAGATTCACGAGCCCATCCACATGTATTATATCTGGACCTACAGGATGTGGTAAAACTGTGTTTATGCTTAAAATCATTAAAGAAAAGGGGAGATGTTCTCGAAATTTGTGCGTAAAGTTATATGGTGCTATTCGACGTATCAATCAGTGTTCAACGAGTACCAAGATGATATTTTGTTCCACAAAGGCGTATATGACGTTAATTCGTTAAAGGGAAATGAACATACAATCATTGTAATTGACGATCTCATGTTGGAGATGGATAAAACGTTTGCCGAGACATTTACAGTATTCTCCCACCATCTTAACATAAGCGTGTTCTTCATCAATCAGAATCTATTTTTCAAAAATAGATACATGCGCGATGTGTCGTTAAATACGCAATATCTAGTCTTATTCGCGCAACGTAGAGATGTATCACAAATTGGGGTATTAGCCAATCAAATGTTCCCGAATCAGCGTAAGGAGTTTTTGGAAGTTTATAAAGAAGCTACAAGCACGCGTTACGGATATTTGCTTTGCGACCTTCATCCGCGAAACACGTTTAGAGTGCTTCTGCGAACGAATATATTTCCAAACGAGCCTGAAACGGTGTATATTCCAGAATGACAAAGAGACTAAAGAAATACCGTGAATTAATAAAAATCTATCATCGACTGCCCCGGGCATTGCAGCAGATGTTTATTAAAAATATCGATGCCGACTTTTTAAAATGCATCTGTGAAATCTGTCTTAACGTTATAAATTGCAATGTATCAATGAAAACCCATCAGAAGGCTCGCCTACGCCGCTACAAGAACATAATACGTGCACTCGCTCGTAAAAGCCAAACTGTAGCGAAGAAAAAACGAATTATTGTACAAACAGGAGGGTCATTTCTCCCCATCTTATTTTCAGTTTTGGGTCCTTTACTGACTAGATTAATATAATGAAGAAAGTGGTAGTGATTCCCCACGAGGTGTACGCTTCACTGCAAAGGAATCCAGACACGTATCTAGATCCCCGTAAAAGCAGACTTAAAAGAATGGAAAGCGAATTGTTAGCCCTATTAAACAGTGAAAAAACACCTGATGAGAAAAGAATCTTATACCAAGAAGCTCTGCAGAAATTTCTTCACGAGTACGAAAATTATAAGAGCCCTACAGAGATTCCTGTGGTTATTAGGCACAGCACGGGGGACGATGGACATGGCGACATAGGATCTGAGCCCGACGATACAGCTGACCAACCAAAAAGATTAGCCACACAACATATCGAACATGTATTAAAAAATACCCTCCCACTTACATTGAGGAGTAAAGGCTTAAGTCTTTATAATCTATTGAATGAGGATCCCGCCATACAATGGACCGATACAGGGGAGATCATTGTGGAAGGATCAAAGGTACAGGGATCGAATATCGTAGACATTGTCCATGATCTGGTGAGAAAGTGGGATAGGCCATCACCATCAGGATGGAAGCATATTAAAGCAAGACTACAACAAATAAATGTCCCTAAAACGTTGATAGGAAATCTGAACAGGTTAAAAGACTTGGAACATGCAACGCCTGTGACACAATTGAAGGCGCCGTCACCCCCGGCGGTAACACCTTTGAAGAGGAGCAAGAAGAGGTTAAACCAACCCTACCCACGTGCCTCTAAAATACGCAAATGGCTAACGTATTAACTAAACGCTATTATGACATTTCTACCCCATCCTCTTACGGCGGCGTAGATAGACTGTACAGAAGTGTTTACGGAGTAGGAAAAAAAGATGTTGAAAGATTTTTGAGGGAGCAGGACGCTTATACGCTTCATAAGCCTGTGAGAAAAAGGTTTAAAACAGCCAAGACAACGGCTTCCTCGATTGATTCTATTTGGCAAGCAGATTTAACAGACATGCAAAGATATTCTGTGTATAACGATGGTTACCGCTACATTCTATTCATAATAGACGTATTCTCTAGATATCTGTGGCTAGTTCCTCTGAAAAATAAATCACCTGAAACAGTTGCTAAAGCCACCAAAACGCTAATGTTAAAAGAAAACAGGGTTCCTGGCTATTTTTGTACGGATATGGGGAAGGAATTTATAGGCCGTGCTTTTCAGAACATGTTGACAGAGTTTAATATCAGCTATTACACAACCAATTCTATACATAAGGCTTCTTTAGCTGAAAGAGTTCAGCGCACCATAAAGGAACGCATGCACCGTTATTTTACACATAAAAACACATACAGATTTCTAGACATTCTGGAATCATTGGCATCATCCTACAACCGCTCACACCATCGCACGATTGGGACAACACCTAACGAAGTTTTAGAAAGAGGTACGCTCCCGAGAAGAGATGGATCACCACCACCACCACACTCTGCGCGCTTCAAAATCAATGATTATGTAAGGCTGTCGCGTTCGGGGAATAAATTCGCAAAGGGTTTTGAGCAAGGATGGACACGCGAGATTTTTAAAGTTAGGGCTGTGAGACCTAAAGGTGAGATAATGATGTATTACATTGAAGATTTGAATGGGGAAGAAATCTCAGGAGGCTTTTACCGCGAGGAATTGCAGAAAGTTGCGTTTAATTTAGAAAAAAATGTGTTTAAAATTGAGAAAATTTTAGGAAGCAAAGGTTCAGGAAGGAGAAAAATGTACCTGGTGAAATGGCTAGGGTACCCAGAAAGCTTCAACACCTATATAAAAGCTGATGCAATAATGAAGCTTAAATAGTATGCAACATGGCTCCTAACCATTTCTACGTCACACTCCCGTCCTCCTCGTCCCTGTCTGTACACCCTAACAACACACTAGCCAACTTTGTAACAGAACTCCATGGGCACATTGAATTGGGTCGTGATTCGTATGAGGTGGGGATATGCGAAATTCAGCTGGACACCGTCTTTTTAAATATTGAACATAAAGAAACCGTTTTTACGATTCTTAGAGACATTGACGAGTGTGAAAAAGCTGGGGTAGCTATGGATGAAACTATGCGCATCGCTCGGACTAAGATTGCACGGTATTACAGTACAGAAGTAAGACTAGGGCCGGGTCAATATGGTTCGGCCGAGGATGTTGTGAGAGGCTTAAACGTAAGTTTAAGAAACTCAAACCTTACGAATGATTTAGTATACGAAGTCGTAAACAACCCTGCACATACACTAATCCTAAAATCAAAGACTAACAGACGTATTAAAGACCATAGAAAGTTCCAAATTCTAGCCAATGGCCGCTATAGCGCAGTCTTCCAAAGAGACACATTTCACGAGACACAGCATGACTTGTCCAGATTAATGTATCAATTGAAGATGGAGAAATTGGCTGAAAGGTCCCCAGACATGTGCTATATTTACAGTAATATAGTGGAGCACCAGTTTGTTGGGGATACCCAGGCACGCCTGCTGCGCATTGCTCACATCCCCAACCATAGAGGAAGGAGTTTGAGTATTACATATGACAGACCCCATTATGTGAATGTCGCAACTAATTTAATAACCAATATCACAATATATATAAGAACGATTGAGGGTGAAAACTTCCCATTCGGTAACGGGAGCTTAACAGTGAAGCTACACTTTCGACGCACTGAGTTATAATGGATAGAAAGCCTTTCACCGTCTATCGAGGGATGCGATACCAGCGCGGTAGTGGACTTGGGTCCATTTTTTCATCCATACTACGTACGGCTGTTCCTTTGCTGAAGAGGGGTGCCAGATACCTTGGAAGGAAAGCGCTACAATCAGGCCTTAACACTGCAGAAGACATATTGGCCGGGGCTAAACCTAAAGAAGCTCTAAAAAAACATTTAAAGCGTACACGGGACGAAATCATCAAAGATGCAAAGAGAAAAATGCGTGGTGGCGGGAAGAAGCGGGCTGCCCGGAAGAAGAAGAAGGGGTCACGTGGTATTAAACGTAAAAGGCTATCAAAAAAGAAGTGCTGTAAGCGAATGAAACCTATGGTTGACCACTTTTTTGACTGATATAAGCTAAGGACATTGATCTCATGAATCATAGTTTGTTTACCACTTGTCGAGAGAGGAGTCACTATTTCGCCATGGCACGCTTCATCCACCCATGTAGTTCACAATGCTGTAAATCGGAGCTGTCCCTTTTTGAGCTACCTCCAACCCAAGTTTCTATTGAGCACAGTGACTTTATTACAATTAACCCTTTAAACACAATTAGTTCCCCGAGTGCACCTATAGAATTCGTGATACCCAGCTCAGGCCCTTACTTTTTTGATCCAAGCTGTGTGCACATGTACGCTAAGCTACGTATAGCCCATTCTGATGGAACGGTCTGCGATGACAAATATGCTGTATACCCTGAAACAAACTTTCTGCACTCCATATTCAACCAGTGTGACGTATATTTAAATCAGACCAACATATCGGCAGGCACGGGGTACTATCATCTACGAGCCTATCTGGAAAATGTCCTCAACTTTTCCAAAGAAGCGAAGGCTACCTTTTTAAGTGCGGAGGGATATTATCAAACTAAAGATGAAAATAGTATAAAGGACAAATTTAAAAATTCTAAAAAGAAAATATACGAGTGTTTTGGACGGTTGCACACAGATTTCACTTTCCAGGAGAAGTTGCTTGTGAACGGGGTGGATATGAAAATAAAGCTCACCCGCACGAGTCCTGAGATCTGCTTAAATCTGGCTGCGGATCAAGAAGAGGGTGCAAAGCCCGTTGTGGTTCACATTATGGACACATACCTCCGCGTACGGCGAGTGAAATTAAGTTCACCAAAACAACTAGAAATTGAGAAAAATTTACTAAACGCTACAGTGAAATATCCTATTAACAGAGTGCAGATCAAACTATATACGGTTCCTGCAGGGTTGGCATCGAAGCAGATAGAAAACATTGCCCTGGGAAATCTTCCTAAAAGGATATTAATCGGCATGCAGGACCACGCTTCGGTGAATGGAAAATATAAAAAGAGTGCCTTTAAATTCGAGAATTTCGGACTTAAAAATATAACTCTATACGTTAATGGCACTGCTTTGGGTGGAACAATGGGTACGGACTATTCATCAGACGCTGTGTTACCGCTTTGTGCCAGAGCCTATAGTAATCTGACCCATATTGCAGGTGATTGTGATGAGCTTGGTAATGGGGTAACGCAGGAAGAATTCATTGATCAATTTAACCTTTATCCGTTTGACATTACACCTGACTTATCTGCTAGCGTAAATACCCATTTAACCCCACAGCAGAGCGGAAACATCTCAGTGCGGCTGGAATTCGCCAAGCCTATAGACGCTCCTATTAGTGTACTAGTATATCTCGAATCGCAAGCCCTAATAGAAGTAGATAGATTTAGGAGCGTTATCACTGACTTTTAAAATGGATGCTAATACACTTCAGAAAGTAATGGAGCGAGTCACACGTTCCAAATTTATCGGCGTGTTTGCGAAGAATGAAACATTGAGTTTGCCAAGTACGCGAGAATGCGGTAGTCTTATTGTGAACACAGACATCATCGGTAATGAAGGGATTCACTGGATCGCTGTCTATTTTAAAAATAGACAGCGCCTGTACTATTTTGATTCACTCGGTACTCAACCCTGGAGTGACCCTATTATTGTAAAATTTCTCGCTCAGTTACATATTCCCGAAGTTGTATGGACCCCATTTCGCATGCAAGGATATTTTACTAATGTTTGCGGAATGTACTGCGTCTCATTTCTCATGCATATGTCAAATGATAAAGAATTTATAAATTTTTTAAATTTATTTGACCCGTGTCACACTCGCCGAAACGATGAAATGGTATGCAGACAGATAAAAAACCGTTTTCCAATTGTACGTACTCGTTGTATATTATAATGTTTTTGTTCGTATATTTGTAACGATATATTCTGTAGTTGTTTATTGTACTGATTTCTTTCATTTAATAAATTTATGAAAATATATTGTGTCTTCTTATCCCAAAAAGATCGAAAAACACTTACATTATTTCGGTGTGACATTGTTGACTGATCAGTATATCCTCCCTATTCCGAGATTCTTCAAAAGATTGTATAACACGTGTCAAATCCTCATCGGACCTTAAAGGAATAATGTTCATTCTTTTAAAACATATACAGAGTATACAGACAGATCCCCATTATGTGAAGATATCTTTGGTTCGAGGAATAACATTGAATGCCATAAAAATTTCGATTTTAGCATAATGGGGATAACCAAATAACATTGATTGACATAAAAAATTTTTGGCGAGTATCTATTTGACGAGATACTACAACTCTCCATATATATATATAAAAACGAATTATAGACACTTACATTTCTATGGTAGTCCCCTGCGTCGGGTTGTAAGGAGCGTCACTGCAAATATCTTCAACGGTTTGCGTTGGAAATAATTCGCCACGGTCAATCGCATTGAAAAGACTAATTGCGGTTAATGCTGCAGTATCACGTTCTTCATACAATTCCGGGGAGACGTACAGGTCCATGGTGGAGGATGTGTGACATTGTTGACTGTTCAGTATATCCCCCGTATTCCGAGATTCTTCAAAAGATTGTATAACACGTGTCAAATCCTCATCGGACCTTAAAGGAATAATGTTCATTCTTTTAAAACATATACAGAGTATACAGACAGATCCCCATTATGTGAAGATATCTTTGGTTCGAGGAATAACATTGAATGCCATAAAAATTTCGATTTTAGCATAATGGGGTAACAAAATAACATTGATTGACATAAAAATTTTTTGGCGAGTATCTATTTGACGAGATACTACACCCCATCCATATATATATATAAATTCTAATTATAGACACTTACATTTCTATGGTAGTCCCTTGCGTCGGATTGTAAGGAGCGTCACTGCAAATATCTTCTACGGTTTGCGTTGAAAATAAATCATCACGGTCAATCGCGTTAAAAAGATTAATTGCGGTTAATGCTGCAGCTCACATTCTTCATACAAGTCTGGGGAGACGTACAGGTCCATGGTGGAGGGAATGATTAATCATTGACGCGAAAATAGCTACTGTTACTCCCAACTGAAAAATATCTCCTTTTATATACACAATCGCCAAGCTCCGCCCAAAAGACCAGATGTTCGTAGTGATTGGCTGCCGATGTAGCTGGGTGGAGCTATGACGTGTACCAATCCGCTATAACGGGACCGGATGAGTAACATATATATAAAATCGTGTTTCTTGAATTATAGGAACTTACATTTCTATGGTAGTCCCTTATATTATATTTTTACTTACAAGTTAATAGTATTGTTTTCTTGTGTTAACATAATTGTTAACTTATTTTATAATAAAGAAATATAGCCTAATTATATTTTTAAAATAGCATTCAGTTTCCACATTAAACTGTGGATCTAAGGTGACGTGAAAACTTTATCCGTTGTCACTCTTCGAGCTAGTTATTATTACTAAAGAGAAAATCATGCATGCTTTTCGGTCATACTACTGACTCGTCAAATGATGCATTAACACGTTTTTCGGGCGTACTACTGACTGCCTCGGGTCAAATGATCCTGTTATTTTAAATCCGGTTCAATAATCCTGTTATGTTGAAATGTGGAAGAGTAAGCTACGACCCCATCGACGAGATGTATTTCTGAATCCATGTTAAACTGGAGGTCTAAAGTATGTTGAAAAGCTTCTCAATTCGGTGAGAAAGAGTTGATTATTATTGCTACATAGAAAAAATCGTGCATTACGACGTTTTTCGGGCATACTACTGACTGCCTCGGGTCAAATGATCCTGTTATTTTAAATCCGGTTCAATAATCCTGTTATGTTGAAATGTGGAAGAGTAAGCAACGACCCCCATCGACGAGATGTATTTCTGAATCCATGTTAAACTGGAGGTCTAAGGTCGGGTGAAAAGCTTACCAATTCGGCGAGAAAGAGTTAATTATTATTGCTCCATAGACAAAATCGTGCATTACGATGTTTTTAGGGCATACTACTGACAGCCTCGGGTCAAATGATCCTGTTATTTTAAATAGATTTTTTATAGTTTCCGGTTTTTATTTTTACTTACATGTTATTAGTGTCATCCCTGCATGACATCAGTAAGTACGATACACTCCTAAACAAAGAGGTATGGTAGGGGTAAGTACAGTAGGTAATTTTACGGCCACATATTTTTTGGAAAAGTCGGAAATCACGCCCAACGATCCTGACTGTCCGAAAGTTGATGACATAGGGAAATTGCTCTACAGCCTAACCTAGCGTACGCCTGACGTGGCAGAAGACTCACCCTGACTGATATAACATAATATGGGTATGGTTTTCGATTTGGATTTCCTTTCTCACTAGAAACAAACTCTGCCATTTTAAGGGTGGTATACTACTGCAGCACTATAAATGTTATAGTTTAAATGAAGAGGCTAACCTTCTTATTTACATCTTCGTATTTGCGTCTTGGCAACTAAGATTTTATTTAGTTGGTTGTTCATTCGAACAATTATAACGTCGAATAATTGCTGCTTCGAACAACTGTTTTTCGAACTATGGTTTTCGAACAATTGTGCTCGAACACAATGGCAAAAGATACAAGCATATCCCGTTATTTGAACAAAACTCTCTCTCTCTCTCTCTCTCTCTCTCTCTCTCTATATATATATATATATATATATATATATATTATATATATATATAATTGTGGGCATATCTAAGAAATGGAGTCGAGAGAGGTTTTGTTCAAGCTGTCTGGGAGAAAGGTCATTATGGTCACAGATTCTCGGAATCCCTTTCCTCTAGCGGATTGTATTTTGGATAATTTCAACTTTTAATTGAATTGTTTCGTAAATTTTCATATTGTTTCGTTGTTCAAATATTTATAATAAAAATAAGTGTGTAAAAATTATTTATTTAATAAACAGAATTTAATAGGATTCATCCCACAGAACATTCGAAAAGTTTAACTAAGTTTAATGAAGTTCAAGTTAATGTTATATTTGATTCTAATCGTTAAACACTATATACATCTATTGTAAAACCCTATATACATCTATACATCTATAGTGAAACACTATATATATATATATAGCTATTTTTGTACGGATATGGGGAAGGAATTTATACGCCGTGCTTTTCAGAACATGTTGATAGAGTTTAATATCAGCTATTACACAACCAATTCTATGCATAAGGCTTCTTTAGCTGAAAGAGTTCAGATATATATATATATATATCATAAGCTGTTTAAAAGACTGTATATATATAATTATAGTAAACTTATGTCGAAATAAACTAGTTAACCATAAAATTAATTATTTTCTATTATTAAGTTTTCTATGTTGAATTATGTGTGGTTAACTACGTTATTTGTTTCGAAAAGTTTAACTTCAAGTTTAATGAAGTTCAAGTTAATGTTAAATTTGCTTCTAAACGTTAAACACTAAACTAAAATTAAATGTTATAATATGAAAAATAAATAATATATATATATATATATAATATATATATACATATACCTAACATAAAATGTTTAAAAGAATGTGTATATATATATATATATATATATATATATATATATAAGCATAATAATATATATCTAGCAAGAGCAATCCGATCATTGCAAAAAAAAAAACTGGAAAGGTATGCAATTCCATAATAATAAAGATTGAGTGTGTAAAAATTATTTAATAAACAGAATTTAATTGGATTAACTACCGTCATATATATATTGTGTTACACAATGGATGATTAATATATGGATTTCTGGGACACATGGCGCTATCTGGCAACTGAACACATTGCGCTATCTGGCAACTCAGCCAGAATAGAGGTTTATAAAAGACCGAGAAGCTGATGAAAGAATCATTCAAGCTCGGCTCCCAGCCGAGCAAGGACCTCTGGTCCTTCTCTTTCAGGCCCTTTGGTAAAACCCCTTAGAGGCCTCTTAGGTTAGGAAAACGAAAATAACTTGGGGGAGAACTCCTCTCTCTCCTTCAGGTGTCTCTCTCTCCTTCAGGTGTACCCCTCCCCCTTGGCTCAGCCAACTGGCTGATTCTGGCTGATTAGGAGCCTATAAAACAACGCCTACTCGGCTGAAGTCTTAATATGCACTTGGCTCCTGCCAGGTGAACACCTCACCTCCTTTCTCTCTGGCCCTTTGGAGTGAATAGCTTGGGGGAGAACTCCGCCTCCAAGTTGCATGCCCCTTGCAACCCAGGTTGGCAACAAAGGCCAGTACTCTTTTTTCTTTCTTTTTTCTCTGGCAACACCCCCCCTTGCAACAACCCCACCCCATTTGCAACATTACATAATAACTTGCAACATTCTTGCACTCTCCCCTTTTGCGGCTATACTACTGACCTGGACAAAAATCATTCAAAAACACTCTTCTTGACAAGTGCAATGAAAGGGGAGATGGACTCGCAGACGAGGTTAGGATCAGACTTGTAGGTGCTCCAGCAGACCTTCATGCAGCTGATGGTCAGTATCATCAGGTCTGCTACACAAAATTCATGACGAAAAATATACAAACCAGTCTAGAAAGTTCAACGAGTTCAAATATACATGTACATGAAAGCATCAACACTGTAGCAAATATCATGAGGAAAGACAAAAAAACGTGTGTGGACATATGTTGAACTCCATGACATTTACAGTGACCTTAAGCCGGCTGAATTTGTTCTGTCAAGGCGCCAGTTTATCAACCAATTGATTGAATATCTTGGCAGTGAGGTATTGGAAATGAAAATCCAAGGTTGTGCAAGCCTCATTGCCTTCAGCCAGCATATTCCATACAAAATATTTCAAATTGATGATGACTCCGATGATCCTGTTCAGAGAGTTGTCAAACAAATCACAGAAGAAGCCAAAGGAATTCAGCAACCTCATGATTATGACTTGGGACAGTTTGAACACTCGAAATCTCTAGAACTAACCAGCCCAACGTTGTTAGCACTTACAGCTACTCTTGTGTCCAATGGTAAAGTCACACGGATATCTCACAGCATTTCGCAGACAATCCAATCTCACATTACCAAAACATCAACCCTAACGACGCTAGGACTTGCAATAAAACTTCACCATAAATTTGGCTCCAAAGATATGATATCCTTGTTGAATGAATATGTTGGAGAAAATGATCTTACACCAAGAGGACTCTGTAAAAGTTCGACATTCATATCATCATGGTGTGATAATTATGATTTGCATGTGACAACTCCAAGTGGCAATCGTGAAACATATGCGATGGCTAAGCAATTAACACAGCCACGAGACAAAACTGACAGTCAGCAAGATGAGCATGAGCATCAAGTGATTCCTCGGTTATCTAAAACAGAACTTTCAACATTAAATCTAAGCACACTCTCTGCCGTTACTAATTTTCAAAATAACCTTTCTGTGGCTTTAACATCGGATGTAGAATGGCTTTGCTCGATTATAAATAACAATGATGACAATGCTTGTGAATGGGCTGGTTACATGACTCACAAAGCAAGAGAAAAGGGTGTTTCTGTCAAAGGCACACGGTATATATTTGGACACCTTTGATTGATGCTACACCAAACCATCCCGACACTGTACTGACAACCTTGTCCTTCGTTGAAAAGTTCAAAGGAATTATGGGCAACAACACATTGTCATACCTGCTGACATGCAGTTATTTCAGGTCATAATGCAAGTCAAATGGGCTGATCCCAAACTGTGGAGCCATCTAATCCCAAGACCAGGAGATACGTACACACTAATGTCGTTTATTGGATGAATTGGGACACTTATGATAGGATCCAGTTTAGAGCAAATCTTCAGTGCAGCCTTTGGTGGTATAGCGAGTATTTTAAATTGAAAGGCATGGCCTAGGGCCGTTCTAGCTATTAGAATGGTTGTAACTGGACGATTATATGATGCAGTGCTGTCTGGAACAAATTCACCTGACAGCTTGGAGAGATTTCTGGATGCTGCATCCCAAACCCTAACAGGAAAATTGTGGATAGACTGCTTCATATTACCAGTTGTGATCATTTTGCTGTTCATCCGATCAGAGAGGGAGGGGAACTGGATACTGCACCTATACAGCATGGAACAAATAATTAAATACTTTTTCGCTGCTGGCCACTGGCAGTATGCTAGATATATAACGTGGCACTGCCTTGATATGAGACATGATTTACCTGACGAAGTGGAAAAGATGTTCCTGGATGGGGCTCACGTTTGCAGGCACAGAGAGGGTGTGTGGAACGCTGTCTTTGGTGACCAGTTCGGAGAACAAACATACACATCAAATATGGAAAAGCAAAGGGAAGGCTTGTTGGGCTAATCCTCTCACCTCACCAAGTCGACAGGTGGATTCTCTCTAACAATGTATGCAACAACGTTTCTTTATTGATGGACCAGATCTTTGATGCAGGTGATGAGGAATATGATGCTAAACACGACATTCACAAAGAAGAAGGTCGCAACAGACAGAGACTGGACTCACAGGATAAGAAAAAATATACAGAGAGCTCCAGTTGCATATAAATCCCTTGCAGAGTCAACTGAATTTGTCAACATTTGCAATGGGTGTGTTGCAGACAGCAGGGTCAACGTCCACAATATTGTTCAAATTGGGGAGAAAATGGTATCAAAGTTTAAGGATGGTCTCCCTGAGGGGTTTCACAAGCCTCTGCATAAAGAGGTTTTCACAATGGAATGCATGAAGAAAAGTGTTCGTGTTGGAGATTCTTCTGCCGTTTATGACATGGAAAAACCTTTTGGACGACTTCTAGTCTTGTCGCAAAAGAGAGAGTTGAATTTACGAGAAGTTTTTAAGTACGAACTTGCTCCTGTGCGATCAGCCCTTTTCGATGACTTTGGCAAAATGCGCAAGTCCACCAAAGCTGTTCTAGTGACGAAACTTGGGATTGTTACAAACAATCAGCTGATGCTGATGTTTTCTTTGTTGATGGGAACGAAATGTTATACCATATCACATGGCCAAAGACTGAACAAGTAAGGCAATTGGCAGTTAACTTCAACAGAGCCGTACATCGAGATTCCAAAGAAGTCATTGTTTTATTTGACAAGTATGAAGAATCATCAATAAAGAACTATGAGAGAAACCAACGTGATGGTGATAAACTGTACCCAAACCACAATCTCACACTGGACACTGAATTACCGTCAAGAGACATCATCATAAAAAACAGTCACAACGAGCAGCAGGTAATGAAGCTGTTGCGTGATTCAAACACTTCAACCACAATCCACATGATTGGACAAGACAATTGCGTCTTTGGTCATGAGGAGGCTGATATCAGCATCATTAGTTTTCTAAACATGACGTAGTGGTGTACATGCAGTTCAAGTTTTATCGGATGACACTGATACATATTTGCTCCTGGTATATTACTGTTGGAGATGGGATCTGAAAAACAGAAATGTCAGTATACACATGAAGAAGGCAGATGGCACTGCTATTGATATCAATGCATCTTCTCCACAGCTTGGCCAACAA
This sequence comes from Bathynomus jamesi, assembly GCA_023014485.1. NCBI lineage: Eukaryota > Metazoa > Arthropoda > Malacostraca > Isopoda > Cirolanidae > Bathynomus > Bathynomus jamesi. The sequence goes on along the minus strand of JAJOZX010000899.1, from coordinate 778,129 downwards.
TGCAATAATATCCTTGCAGTGCGCGCCTTAACAGACTGTGACACGACAAGTTATACATATGGTAAAGGAAAGCTCTCTGGAGTAAAATCGCTTCCAAACGTCAACCTCCAGTCCATTGGAAATAAGGAAAGCACAGTAGCTGAGGTAATTACTGCTGGAATACACTTCTTTTCTCTTCTGTATGGATCGAAGACTGGAATCGTCACTATGGATGAACTGCGTTACAAAATATTCTCCAGCAGATCTGACACTCACAAGATTAAGACCTTACCTCCAACAGAAGGACCATTACAACAGCATATTCTTCGTGCTCATTTGCAGGTCATGCTGTGAAAATCGGCAGAAGACCAAGATCCACCAATACTAAATATTCAGGATTATGGGTGGCAGGTGGTGAACAACAATCCAGAACCAAAGTTTGCTGTCACTCAAATGGCCCCTCCAGAACTACTTAAAGTTGTAGCTTGTGGATGTGGGGCAGAAAATGCCTGTTCACGTAACTCATGTTCTTGTAAGGAAGCTAGTCTTTCTTGTACCACCCACTGCGGGTGTCAAGGACATGAATAGTGCCATAACCCCCATACGGACCAGACTCGTATCTCAGATGACGAAGATGATGTTCTACGTGACTGAATAAAAATTGTACTGTTACTTTCTCCGTGGTATTTGATCTTGTTTATTCTTTCTGATGCCTTTGAAGGTGTTCTATGTATACAGTACTTGTTTCCATGCATTTATCTGGTTATAAATGGATAAAAGTGTACACCATGAAATACGTGCTGCAACACGTACCCTATACACCCGCTAATTACATGTGACCACCGCTGAATTGCTTAGACAGGTTTTTTCTTTGATCCTAAAAAAAAAAAAAATGCTCAAAACACATAATTTGGCACCCGGCTGTTCTTCAACGTGTATGAGCTCAAGATGATAAAAACTCCAAAATATGTTATATTAACCAGCATTGCAAGGTTCAGCCTTTTGGCAACTTGACTATAATATGATATCTAAAGAAAACATAAGCTACAGAATGTGTTCCAGAATGAAAATTATTTTAATGCTTCAGCGAGCAATAGGTTATTATTATACTTCAACGATTTATAGTGTTTAAACCATTAATTGTAATCTCATTTTAAGTGCATCACTATTAAATGAGCTGGTTGTTCTGTAAATAATGAGTGGAAATGTATTTTTAAACTGAAAATAACTAAAATATTACATGCAAAAACACAAAATTAGAAGGAGTGAGAAGAGCCGTGATTGAATGGTACTGGCAAATCACTGTTAGTCTTTCAACAATAATGTTTACTGCCCTAATTATGACCCTGCATTGTTCATGGAAAAAAAATGTGGAAACCAACAGTTAATCTATACTGTACAACGAGAGCCAAATTGGACAGAATTTCTCACTTCAACCTAGTTAACTCTAAGCAAACAATAGAAGCAGCCTATTACTGTATATCGAAACTAGTAAAGGTAATTTTACAAACAGTTAAAGGACAACGACAAGGCCCGGGAGAGGAATCACGGGCCCTAGTGCTACTTTAGACTTCGGACCCCTTTACCCCCGATCACCTCCTTCTCTGTCTTCCAGCTCGAGCCCTGGACAACTACACGTGCGTTGAAGTGAAGGACAATGAATGAATGGAGACAAAGTGCAAAGGTAAAGATAAAGATGTTGCTTGCAAAGACAGAAGGCCGAGAGCTAAATTTACTTGTCTTATGTGGAAGGAGTCACGGAAAAAACAAAAAGCCGATATCACATGCCTAAGTGAAATATGTCTAAAGATTGACAATTCCATTGTGATAGTTTAAACTTGTACTGATGAAAAGGAAACTCAAAGAGACATTCACTATACTGCGAACTGGCAGAATAGGCAGACGAAAAGGTGGTGTATATATACATGAAAAATACATTTCAAAAATAATATTAGGTAAATCATATACCAATGTGGAACTACTGCAAAAGAAATATGAAAATTAAATATATTAATAGTGTACCCAGGCCGAAAAGCTCCATCTTAAAATCAGAATCTAATAAAATTTAAAAAATCCCTCTCTCTCTTTGCAAAAATTTTAATTTTTCTTTCATCTATAATAATAAAAGGACGCGCGCGCGTGTGTATGTGTGTGTGTGTATTCCAGCCATAGGTTCAAAATGGAAGCAGTTACAAACATGAAACTTCACACACATATTGATTAGGTCGAGGTTGTGCACCTGGGTGTTGAATGCCCGGTTAGGTTAATTGAATGCCCGGTTATGTCAACTGTACGCCTTTGACGATTGGTTAGGTTAAGTCGTGATATTTTCGTTAGCTTTAAAGAAAATATCACGACTTTACCTAACCAATTGTCAAGGGCGTACAATTAATCTAACCGGGTGTTGGTTTACGTCGTCGTCGTCGGCCTAGGCAAGCTACGGCTTGGGACCGTAGCGCATCTATCCGGTATAGGTTAACCTGGATGATGTAGCCATAAGCACTGCCGCTAGTTAAGTGCCAACCAGTGATTATCTCACTAGCCGTATTGAGTCCGTTAGGCGAAACTGCGACAGTACCAAAGGTGGAAAATATAACCTTTGGTTTTCTATTATTTATTTGCAAAATGGACATGGCATTAGATTAAAATAAATATTTGAATATAAATGATTAACTGACAATTGTGATATATAATTAATTATGTTTACATACAATAAAATAATATAGTATACATAAAATTAGTATTAATGTGGTTCACAATTGAATTATAATGGGGTAACTAATTTAAAATGAATTTATACTATTCCGAAATTCAAGACGGTAAAATTAACATTTAACTTGAAACTAAAATAAGAGTATTCACTACACACTCCCCACCAGAGAGGAAGTTCAAAGAGTTCCGAACGACACAGATTTCCGCTGAACCTTTTGGTAGCTACTTGTACCTCACTTAAGGTTGATTCCAAAAACGCAGGCTTAAGACGATCGATAGAAACCTTGTCGACCTTGGAACCGCGCTGGATGAGAAATGATTTGCGCGTACGTCGGAGAACTTCATAGGGCCCGTCATATGGACATTGGAGAGGCCGTTTTGGGAGAGGTACACGAACGAAAACGTGGGTGCAAGACTGGAGGGCTGGGGAAATAATTTCTGTTGGCTAGTCAATCGAGGGGGAACAGGCTGAAGGGACTGCATGTGAGAGGAAAGTGTTTGAGCGAATTCCGTAGGATCACATGACTTATCCCCTGCAGTGAAGTAGCCACCTGGTAGCCGCAGTGTTGTTCCATAGACTAGTTCAGCCGCTGTAGTCTTCAGATCACTCTTAAATGCAGAGCGAATACCAAGCAAAACGAGTGGAAGCTTATCCATCCAATGGGAGTCTTCGTGACACATAAGGGATGACTTCAGCTGGCGATGGAAGCGTTCGACGAGGCCGTTAGCTTGCGGATGATACGCACAGGTATGCGCATGTACTGTACCCAACAAGCTGGTAAACTTCTTCCAAAGCGAAGACTCAAATTGGCGACCTTGGTCAGTGATGACCTTTGTCGGCAATCCAAATCTTGATACCCATCCATGAAGAAAGGCTCTTGCAACAGTGTCCGCTTGGATATCAGGAAGTGGGATGGCTTCAGGCCATCTGGAAAAGCGGTCGAGACAGGTGAGCAGATAACGTTGGCCTTGAATCACTGGAAGAGGGCCAACAATGTCTACATGAATTACCTCAAATCGCTGGGATGGGGGCGGAAATGCGTCAAAGGGGGACCTGGTGTGCCTTTGGACTTTGGCACGCTGGCAGGCAAGGCACGTTTTGGTCCAATGTTTGACATCCTTCCGCATCGAGGGCCAAACAAAGCGAGAGGTAACCAAGTGTTGCGAAGCACGGATACCAGGATGGGAGGGCTTATGAAGATCCGTGAAGACTGCTTTTCTGTGACATGGAGGGACATAAGGGCGAATAGCAGCTGTTGATACGTCGCAATAGAGGGCACAGACAATCCTGGCATACTCATTTCTTGAGGGAAAGTGAGTGAGTGGAGTCTTCTCTGAGCAGTTCTTGTAGTTCCGTATCCTTATCTTGATCCTGTGCAATAGCTTTCCACAGTGTAGAGCTGAGGGTAACAGAAGTAATCTCTATTCTTGAAAGTGCATCCGCTGGAGTGTTCAAGACACCTTTGATGTGGCGGATATCTGTGGTAAATTGCGAGATATAATCGAGTTGCCTGATGACTCTGGGAGAGTGGTTACAGCTGTTTTTATTGAAGACAGTGACCAAAGGTTTGTGGTCGGTAAAAACACAAAACTCTCGGCCTTCAAGGAAATGTTGAAAATGCTTCACGTTTAAGTAAATAGCAAGAAGTTCACGTCCGAAAGCACTATAACGCGTTTGGGCTGGCTGCAGCTTTTCGAGTAAAACGCGATGGGTGCTTGTTGACCGTTAATGGTTTGTTCCAACACTCCACCGATCGCAACATCTGAGGCATCGACCGTCAGAGTTAGGGGGGCATCACTGATAGGAAATGACAGAGACAATGCACTATTGATAGCATTTTTGGCATTGTCGAACGCCTGTAAACTATCGCTACACCATAACAATTTCGTTACCTTGCGTTTGTGTGTGATCATAGCGTGTAGAGGAGCAAGAACACTGGCACAGTTTTTAATGAACTTGTGGTAATAATTTACCAAACCTAGAAACCGCCGTAACTCACGCTGATTACTTGGCATAGGGTAATTTTTTATCACTTCACACTTGTCCTGAAGGGGGTAATTCCGTGCTGCGAAATCGTGTGACCAAGAAATTCCAAGGTTGGCTGTGCAAACACACACTTAGATGCATTAATAGTAACACCGTATTGTTCTAAGCGTTGAAAGAGGAGTGAAAGATGTTCCTTATGTTCCTCTTCCGTTGAGCTGGCCACAAGCAAATCATCGATGTAGGCATAAACAAAGTCTAAGCCTCTGGTGACCTCATCTATAAACCTCTGAAAGGTTTGCGCAGCATTCCGTAGCCCGAACGGCATCTTCAAAAATTCGAATAACCCAAATGGTGTACAAACTGCAGTCTTGGGAATATCCGAAGGCTCTACGGGAATGTGGTGGAAAGCCTTAACGAGATCTATTTTACTGAAGATAGATTTGCCGTGGAGAAGAGAAGTAAAGTCTTGGACATTTGGTACCGGATATCGGTCCGGGATGGTTGTCGAATTCAAAAACCGGTAATCCCCACATGGTCTCCAGTCTCCTGACTTCTTCTGGACCAGGTGTAGGGGAGAGGACCAACTGCTTTGGAAGGTCTTATTATCCCAAGATCCAGCATAAGCTGGAATTCCGATTTGGCAGCTTTCAGTTTGTCCGGGGCAAGACGTCTGGGTTTTGCAAACACAGGGGGACCTTTTGTTGTAATGTGATGGGTAATGGTGTGCTTAATGGTATCACCCATCTGCATCGGTTGAAGAATTCCTGGATATCGCTGGAAAAGGCACTGGTACATGGAATTAGGGGGAACGAGGGAAAGTGCAGAGTTCGAGGCGTCCGGAAGGGCAACCTGTTTGGCAAGAACAGAAAGCAGTGTGGCCTGGTCGCATAAGCGTCGCTTGTCAAGATCCACCAGGAGTTTGAAATGCTGGAGGAAGTCAGCGCCGATTATGGGATGCTGCACTTGAGCACAGATGAAAATCCACTTGAAGGATCGGTGAAGGCCCAAGTTTAGTTCACGCGACTGAGTACCGTACGTGGGTATGCGTGAACCGTTAGCAGCGTATAGAGGCGGAGATTCGAGTGCGTATGACCAGATTTTGAGGGAATACACTGACTGACGCTCCGGTATCGACCAAGAAATTGACACCAGAGTTCCTGTCCTTTTTGAATAACAGGTTGGCAGTGCGAGTACTAGACGCCATTAGGACTCGCTGCTGGGGTTTTCCGACGAAAAATTGCAAGGGGAGATGCACTTCCTAGCCTTCTTTCCAAATTTCGAGTGGTAGAAGCAGATCTTTCCGGAACTCGAACGATGCCTCTTCGTAAATCTTGACCGAGAATGGCTTCTTTGCCGTTGATTTTGTAGCAGAGAACAAACGTGGTTGAGTCGTTGACTTAACTCTTTCACTTTCAACTCCAGTTCCGATTGTGTGTTCACGTTGTTGACCGGAGCTGTGTCAATCTCCACTACTTTGTCGGCAGTTTCTGCTAGTTTATCAACTGGAGTAGCAGGATCCATAGTGGCCAAGACACGCTGAGCTGATGGAGGAAGTTTCTGCAAGAACAACTGTCTAAAGATGTCCTTATCGAAGGTTTGTGCGCGTTCGCCTAGAGCGCACTGCATAGCCCTCAGCATTTGAGTGGGCTTACGGTCTCCAAGTTCTTCTTTTGAGATTAACTGATGTAGTTTCTCACGCTCGGAGACAGTGGTGCGGCACAGGATGGCAGACTTCAGATCGTTGTACGGGTCCTCACTCGTGGAAGGAGATACGATGACGTCACGGACTTCAGAGATGATGCTCGCTGGTAGAGAGGACAAAACATGATCGTATTTCGTCCTGCTAGTGGTGATCCTTCCCAAGTTGAATTGTGATTCCACTTGGTGGAACCAAATAAATGGATCACCCGGCCAGAAGACGGGGAGCTTTACGCTCAAGTGGGAGATGGCACCAGCGTCGTCAGGCATCTTCTCCTATGCTTGCTAACGTACAAGCAAGACGACAAGTTCCCAACGAAGGAGTGGAGGTTGAGACGAGCGCAGGCACAGAGCGCACGGGCAGGGGTGAGAGGCAGGGGCACGAGCGACATTACAGTCTGGTCCTAGTCGCTCGGGTGAAGGGGGTGATGGGCACGAACGACGTTACAGTCTAGTCCTAGTCGCTCGGGTGAAGGGGGTGATGGGCACGAACGACATTACAGTCTAGTCCTAGTCGTTCGGGTAGAAGGGGTAATCCAGCTCCGGGGTCATCAATTGGTGGTTTACGTCGTCGTCGTCGGCCTAGGCAAGCTACGGCTTGGGACCGTAGCGCATCTATCCGGTATAGGTTAACCTGGATGATGTAGCCATAAGCACTGCCGCTAGTTAAGTGCCAACCAGTGATTATCTCACTAGCCGTATTGAGTCCGTTAGGCGAAACTGCGACAGTACCAAAGGTGGAAAATATAACCTTTGGTTTTCTATTATTTATTTGCAAAATGGACATGGCATTAGATTAAAATAAATATTTGAATATAAATGATTAACTGACAATTGTGATATATAATTAATTATGTTTACATACAATAAAATAATATAGTATACATAAAATTAGTATTAATGTGGTTCACAATTGAATTATAATGGGGTAACTAATTTAAAATGAATTTATACTATTCCGAAATTCAAGACGGTAAAATTAACATTTAACTTGAAACTAAAATAAGAGTATTCACTACACGGGCATTCAATGAATCTAATCGGGCATTCAGTTAACCTAACCGGGCATTTAATTAACCTAATCGGGCATTCAGTTGACCCAACCGGGCATTCAATTAATTACAAATAAAAGGAGAGGAAGAATTGTATACGTTAGTCCATTTAAACAAGGAATCGGGAGAGAGTAAAAATGGTGATATTCCTCAAAGATAAATTTAAATTCATGTAAAAGATATTGAAAATACAAGAAACAACAACTTTTTAGATCTAGTTTTCACCAGCAACAGCACTCCAATCGACAACGTAAACAGTTCCAGACCCATACTATCACTATGACGACTACTCTCCAAAAGTAAAACTTATGAAGTAATTTTATGGGAAAAAGTAAAATAAAGGATGATATCAATATACTAGAAAAACATTTTTCATGATAAATAAATAAAAGAAATAGAAATGTACTCCATTTTTCACGATAGAAGAATAAAAGAAATGCATGTATCAGAAACAAATTCCAGAAAAGGAAGTGAATGCCGTTTGGCAGGGAAAAAAAGAAAGATGTTCATGGAAAGACAAAGATATTGTATATAAAAGCTATAACTGAAGAACATCCAAGAAGAATAAATAGCAGTTAAGCCGATATAGGAAAATTGAGATTTTTGGGGGGGCTAAGAAAAAGGAAAAAAAAAGGGATTATAATTCGTCGCACTAACTTAAAAGAAATGAAGAAATGCTTGGAATACGAAGAACGCAATAGCAATAGGTTTGTCGGTTGAAAAATACAAGATGAAAACTGGGATACAAAAGTAAAAGTTCTTTCCTCCACTCCTCACTTCCAAAATGATTTAGCAGTGACTGTCTCATTCAACACATTTTTTATCACATGATGTACGTACGCATTATTGGATAAATTATAACTTTTTCTCTTCTAGTAAAAAAAATTAGAACATACCTTACTTCATACGGTAAATCTTAAGCAGTAATACAGCATCTGAAGTCCATAGCTGGAAGTTGACAAAGTACAGTCGTGGTCAAATGTTTGGAATCAAGCAAAGTTCTAAAGAATTTGATTCTGGTGGGCATGGACATAAGGTTTTGGCACAACTCCAGGGTCATTTCGGGGTGCTCAATTGTTTTCATAGCAGAACAAAAATTTCCACACATTCTCGATCGGAGTGAGGTCAAAAGAGGTACCAGGTCATTCCACAGCTGAAATAGTTTTCTATAAATAATTCTTTCAATTTTAGCTGTGTGGAGGGATGTACCATTTTGTTGGAACCAGGAATATGCACCCTCTTGCACTGTTCTCAGGGCATGTTGTTCAAGAATATTTAAGTAAACACAAGAATTCACGATCGTATCTTTTTAGGCAAAGTCAGATTTACTCCGTCATAGGCGGCAAAACATCCTCGAAGCATAACCTTTGCAAGGGATTTCATGGTGACAGCACAGTATTTGGAATAATGTTGAGTGGGTAAATGCATGACGTACATATGATTCTATTCAAGTTTCATGGTCTGGTTCTTGTTGGCGCTAGGACAGTTTGCCTACGGACAATTTGCCTACGGACAGTTTGCCTACGGACAGTTTGCCTACTGGACATTATGCCTATGGACACCATGCCTATGTGGTATATTTATCCTTACCTTATTTAACTTATTTAACTTATTTAACTTCAGATTCATGCAAAAGAATTAATTCAAAATTAAAATGTGTTGTTGCCCTTAATAGCATAAATGTCTGAAAATATATCAAGTAAGAAAGGGAAACAGAAGTTTTCACATAATGGATATTTGTATGTGTTTGATAAATGTAGCAAGCGCGACCCTTCGTTACTTTTTTGGCGGTGCGAGCAAAAGAGTCAGTGTATTATAAGGTGTGTATATATAATATGGGTACTTTTCCGTTATCTGCCCCCTTGACGATTGGTTAGGTTAAGTCGTGATATTTTCGTTAAAACTAACGAAAATATCACGACTTAACCTAACCAATCGTCAAGGGCGTACAGTTGACCTAACCGGGCAGTGACGATTGGTTAGGTTAAGTTGTGACATTTTTGATAGTTTTAATGAAAATATCATGACTGAACCTAACCAATCGTCAATGGGGCAGATAACGGAAAAGTACCCATATTATATATACACCTTATAATACACTGACTCTTTTGCTCGCACCGCCAAAAAAGTAACGAAGGGTCGCGCTTGCTACATTTATCAAACACATACAAATATCCATTATGTGAAAACTTCTGTTTCCCTTTCTTACTTGATATATTTTCAGACATTTATGCTATTAAGGGCAACAACACATTTTAATTTTGAATTAATTCTTTTGCATGAATCTGAAGTTAAATAAGTTAAATAAGGTAAGGATAAATATACCACATAGGCATGGTGTCCATAGGCATAATGTCCAGTATGCAAACTGTCCAGTATGCAAACTGTCCAGTAGGCAAACTGTCCAGTAGGCAAACTGTCCAGTAGGCAAACTGTCCAGTAGGCAAACTGTCCAGTAGGCAAACTGTCCGTAGGCAAACTGTCCGGCCACGTTCTTGTTGCTAAACAAAATCTTGGCCCATTGTCCATTAGCAGATTTATTTACAAAAAGGAGAGGCATCAGCTTTTCATCTAAGTCTCTTCTTGAGACTAAATTACTCTCATTCTAAAGCCTCCATAAAATAGTTCTTCTCATTGTAGTAGAAATCTTTTGCATCTAGGCACTGGCGATGAAGGAATTATTGACTTCTACCTTTTTTCCTGATCGCATTATCAGTTGTGGAATCATTATCCGTGACCTGCCGAATCTTGTTTTTGGCTTGTACTATCCATCCTCGAAAAACCTCATTTTGATCCTCCATCCAGCTGACGTAGATATTTGAAGTTGGGAGGCTACCTGCCATTGATTGTAGCCTTTTTAAAATACTTCAATCTGACCTCGTTTCTCTGGGAAAATTTCCATTTTCCTGCCCATTTCTAGCCTGTGTAAATCAAAAACTCACTTGGTAATGCACACAAATTGAAGGAATACTTATGAATTTACAGTCTTTTCTTGGGCTAAGCCAGCAAAAGTAATGCTAAAATCATTGCGAGATCAATAGAAAATTCATCAGTGCAAACTGTGATTATACAGTATGACTAAACTGCATAAATTTAAGAATAAATGAAAATATTAAAACACCGTAGCTGATTTTCATAAAGAATAGAATGTTTAAGCTTTTAAACCTCGAAGAAATGTAGAATAATGCCTAAATTTTACCCATTTTAAATCAGCCTCCAGCCCTTAAGTCTTGATTTCCATCAATATAAAAAATATTCCTGCATTATGTTACCTTGTATTCATGCGTATTTCAACACGTGCTTCAGTTCATGAAGGCAAGGTCCATTTCGAAAGTGTAATTTTCTAGCTTCAAAGCATATTGAATGCAAAATTGTGACGCCAAAACAATATATACACTAGGGCAGGTTGATATTTTGTATTCAAAAGTGACACATTGTGAGGGTTTCGTATGGGTCACAGACTCATAGTAGTCAGTACGTCACCCAGTCAAATATTTCGCATATCCTAAGTCTCCTACCCCTGGCACAAATTTTCATTTTGTTTCAATTTGCCAAAATGTACACTTTTCAGTAAAAACTCAGATAAAAATTGTTTCAGCTGTGTTAAACTCCTGTTTCTTATTGTTTTTATTCAAACTCAAAGAAAGTGACATTTTTACGTATTTTTTAGTATATACTATATATCAGAGCTGCGCGCGCTAACTGATAAATATAGCGCCGCTAACGCTAACAGTTTTTAAAATTAGCGGCGTTAACGCTAACGCTAATTTTTATGAAATGTATAGCTAAGTACTATTTTTTTATAATAATAATGCATTTGTGTATATTTATGTGTTCGCTATTTGTTATCTTCTATAGCATCAAATGGGAACAAAATTATATCTTTAAAGTGATTATTGGGTATTGAAGAAAATTGTGTAATTTGATATTTATAATTCAACTTATTTATTAGAAAAACATTGTCCTCCTTTACATACACAGTTGTGGAAACTGTTTATTATTATACCTTCTGCGTTCAGCATTATGCACAAAAAACAACGTAATATAGAGAATACCATTCCAAGACTCTATTCATTTTAATTTATATTAGCGCTTAGTGGTTAGCGTCTAACATTGCCTAAAAATGTAGCGGCGCTATCTGTTCCGCTAACTATTTTGAAAATTAGCGCCGCTAATGGATGCGCTAACAATTAACTACCGTCGCTAATTAGCGCCGCTAGGTACAGCTGTGCTGTATATTAACCCTTTTGCTGCGGTGATCGACATTTGTCGCCCAGAGTTAACCATTCAGTGCGACAATCGACTAAAGTCCACACTGCTGAAATAATTTTTCCTTTCAGTGCTACAATCGACAATAGTCTCACGACTCAGATTTGAGTAATTTTTTTTGTTTGCTCGGAGTATATACGTCAGTGCTTGCTAGATTTGAGGCAGTATGCAGCTGTCATTGTGAGCGAAGATTCACTGTAAGTTCGCATTCATGTTTTTCTATTATGTCATTTTTATTTTATTATTATAATGAATACTTATTGCATTTTACATTTTATATATATTTTTACATGTTCATATCATACTTATACAGTTTTATATTATGCTTTCCAATTGTTAACATTTACTAAACTATTTCACTTCATGTACAAAGCAGACACGTTAGCCTAGCTCTGAAATGAGTCCTATTATAACGAGTTTGAAGAAGCTTTTATATAATTTACGATTATATATTATATAAACTTTGACCATTCCCAAACTATTTTCAATAATCATTTTGAGTAACTACTGCATTCATATTACAGATTTATACCCCAGCATGATGAAAAAACAAAGCCTTTCAAATGAAATGATTCAAGCATTGATTTCTGCTACTGACTCAGATAGTTCCTCTACAGACGGAGAGGATGAAGAAGTAGAACAATTAAATTCTTCAAATGAGAATTCTGAAGAGGATGAACTTACTGATATAGATGCTGGTGAGGAGGTAGGAGGCCCACTAAAATGGAAAAAAATTAATGTAAGGAAGGAAAAAAAAAAGGTGATCTGCCAACCACATGGATAAACTATAATAAATCACTTATTGCTACCTCCTGGCAAGATACAGGAAAGGTGAACATGATTTCAAATGTAGGCAACACAGGAATATCTCCAGTTGAAGTGAATTCAAAGATAGGAAAGAAAGTGGTTCATAAACCTACTATCCAACAAGCTTATAATCAATTCATGGGGGGAGTAGATAAATTCGACCAACTGTGTTCTACGTATCCTTTCAAGAGAAAATCAAAGAAATGGTACCAAACTATATGGCATTTTATAGTCGAAGTAGCTTTGGTAAACAGCAATATCTGTTATAATATTCAAAACCCCAATGACAAAATGTTGCCCCAAAAATTCATAGTAGTAAATGGTATGCTAGAAGGTTATGCCACTCGCGGCAATCCAAATAAAAGGAAAAAGGAAGGTGAGGACACACCGATGGCAAATAGGTTAGTTGAGAGGCATTTTCCAGTATGCAATGAAGACAAAAAATGAAGCCGAACTGTGTTGTTTGCAGTATACTTCCAAGTAAATGTAGCAAAAAAGGAAAGGGAGTGTAAAAGAAAACAAACCTCATATGTTTGCAACAAATGCCCTCGAACACCAGTATTATGTGTTGTCCCTTGTTTTGAAATTTTTCACACAAAGAAAGTATACAAAAAGGTATGCAGCTGTTCTGAAACAAATAACTAGGTCAGAAAAAGAGAGTGACTAAAGTCGCTCACCGCAGTGATGCTGTTGAAAATTGTAATACAGTCGACAATAGTCGACTTCGGCATTTAAGAATTAAAAAGTAATTAATTATTTTTTAATTTTTTAATATTTTTATTTTACTTTTCAAATGCTATGTAAGTTTATAATTGCAAAAATGTAATAAAATGTTTGAATTTCATATTTTATTTTTTTACCATCAAAACTGCACTGTTAGGAGTAAGTTATTTCCAAACTGCGACGCAGCAAAAGGGTTAAGATAAAAAATAAGGAACAAATTAATGAATTGCATAACATTTTTGAGAAATTAAACAACAGAACTTGTCTTCTACAAGAAAAAGAGAAAACATTACCTAATGAAGTGCTCTTTTGCACGATGCATAAACCAAAGCTATTTTGAAAGTAACACTGCATGTTTATTTATTCCACTGTCCTTTCCATTCAAATTTAGGCAATCTTTGCCGTGATTCCAGTAGGTTAAGAATATATTTTTGGCGATTTTCGTAGCCAATTCGTACATCAGATGCATTTGTGATTAGATTCACAGCGCTTTCTACTCCTTGGCTGTGACAAGGAAAGGGTGGTATTTTGAGTGGTTGTCTTGTCTTGCTTATTCCTTATTGGTAAGGTTCTCAGAAGTGGAGGTGGATAAATTACCTCTTTCTGCCAATCAATCATTTCAGTGTAGTCTGAAGAATCAAAATTAAGAGTTCGAGGTAGGTCAAAGTTTCTTGATCCAGAAAATGTAGTTCTTGAGAGAATGATTCTCTGGATTGCAACCTCTCTAACTTCTCTTCCTGAGTTTGTCATGATCGATAGTAGAATATTTTCGGGGTTCGCAAAGTTATTCTGAAACACCGGTTCCATGATCAATCTGTATTTCTCCTTCAAGTCGCGCAGCAGATACCCTAAGTACCAAAGGTTAGATGCCAATGGATGCGACTTAACCCAAAAACCCCCTGAGCATAAGATAGCATAATAATTTCTACTAGATCTTTGAGATCTTGGGTTGGATTTGGTGTTGACACAGGGTCTAAGAATTCTATTTGCTCTAGTTAGCCAACGAGCATGATGAATTGTACCAGGAGATCTTTCTGCGAGATCTTTGGAGACATTTCCAGATTGAACAGCTAGGCACATATTGTAGATATACTTTTGGTCACTGCTTAAGGCATTAACAACATCAAGTAGAATTTCATGAATGTTCCCTTTAACAGGAGAAAAAACAATCACTTCCAGTTTTGTTAGATCAGTTTTCAACTTATCTCCAACTGAACCCTTGAAAGTACTCGGGCCTGTTGTTTTTCCATCTATTGCCTCGTTGACGTGCGTAAATGGTAGTTCGTTCATATGAAGAATGCATACCAGCCACTGAACAGACTTATTCAGATAGGTTTCAACAAGCTTTATTACTCCACCGATTCTTCCCGTGTTCACAGCAGTGCCATCACAGAGTAAAGCTTTTAGAGTGTCTGAACTTTGAGTCCACTATTACAGTAACCAGCTCTTCTGCTACACAACGAGCATTTCCATGATCAGGTGTTACATGATTTATATAGACATTTCCAGGTTCTTTAACAATGACGTAGCGCTCTTCTTTGATCTTGCCTGCCCTGGTTAATGCGTCAGCTCTTCTCCCATCAAAACCAATCCATTCTATTCCTATATTCTCCGATTTTACCCTGGTACTCAATTTTTTACCTACTCGTGCTCTTTCCCTCTCCAGCTTCTGCGGTCACTGCCAACCCTTCATAGGTATATCTGTTCTGCTCATTCTCTATTAACTCTATATCAGGCACGAAGTCTTCATCCTCTTGATCGGTCTCTACCGCCATGCTTTCAGCACCGACTGCATCCTGTGATTCCTGTGATGTTGAAAGGACAATTCTGATAGCTTCAGTCAATTCTGCTTGTGATCTCATTCGGCGTTCGTTTTCTTTTTGAGCTCTAGCAATAGACCTTTTCCTCTCAAAGCAGCTTTTCTATCAATTAGCCTGTTTGTTTAATCTTTGCTTTTGTCCTACAAAAGAATCCCACTCAGCAACTGTTACTTTATCCTTGCATCAGCAGGTATTTCTATCAATCCCTTTATCGTAGCAATCACAGGTACATACATCAAACATAGCATCATACTCGGAAACCTTTTGTTCAAATCTCTCATCTCTTCGGTTTATAGGAACCTTGTTCAACTTTGAAGCTGCTTCTATCACTAACAACTTTCCGAAAGATTCCACATGTACTTATTGTAGGGAAAGAGAACCTTCTCCATAGAGTTTCAACGTCTATTGTGACTACGTTACATCATTAAAAATAATCGATTTATTTGATTCAGCCTCTTCTCGTCGTCGCACAAAGTTGTAGTGCCTTACAACATCTGCTTTTGTTGGTGTCATAGCTGCTAGAAACTCGGAAGGATGTCCGAAGGCTGCATTTGACGACTTTTTTCTGGTCATGATTAATTTGACCTTAACCAATAACAATAATAATTTCACTTAATTAATACTTAAACAAAAACAAAATATAATTTTTTGCAAAAATAATTCAAATAATTAAGGATTGCCAAGACTTTTGTGCACATTTGTGAAATTTGGCCACAACGTAGCCAATCTGGCAACCCTGCATAAAACAAAAAAAGTATCCATAAATAAAGAAGATACCCATTTGACTTAAATAGGGCAAATAAGGTCTAACTTATTTTTAACATATCTTAAATTGATCAAAATAGGTTGAAAGCTTATTGTGAAATCTCAGTTAGAAGAGTAGAGAAAAAGGGGGGACTATGTGAGAGGGGTACAGGGGGTCGCACATAGCTCAACTTTTGATATGTTATTTAACCCAAATGAAAACCCTCACATAGTGTCTTTTTAAAAAAAGCCAAAAAAAACTTGTTTTGAGCAACCCTAAATTATACACACCACAATTTTATGGATGATTCTAAACTTCTGGCCACAACTTTAAAACCTCCCTTAAATAACACATTACTCTCAAAATAAATTTCACGGTCGGCCAACATTTGTAAAACTTCAAAATATAATATTACAGAAGTCATACTTGTAGTTTCTCGGTTTTCTATGGAATTATTAATTGGTACGCGTAACTAAGAATTCGGAAGAATTTTGAAGCGATAACTTTTATTTTCTCTTAGGTACTCGAGTACTGTGTCTTATTTTCAGTTCAAATTAATAAACTTCTGACATGGTTCAAATTTAAGGACAAAAAAAAAAAAAAAAAAAAAAAAAAAAAAAAATCCACTTAAAATGTTCAAACCTTTATTCAACCTAACCAAGGTAAACCAGAGTTTAAATTATAAGCGAGTTAATTCCTCTTTAAAAAAAAAAAAAAAAAAAAAAAAAAAAAAAAAAATTAAAATACTATATACACACAGAGTTCACGTAACCACAAATTAATGACACTGTCCTCTCCGCTGCTAATTCACCCTTTTTATAAATTTTTCAAGCGGTGATTAATAAATCTTATATAATACCCCCATACATTTTTGTACAACTTCGCTTTTCAGTTCATAGTCTTTGATACTTGTAACACCAAATATGGTTTATAAATTTATAAAATTTCATTTATTTTATATAATAATGGAAACCCATAAGGTAACCTTTCAAGGAGACTGTTAAATAGAAATAATGAAAGTGTAAGCTAGTCAGACGATTATTATTTATTTCTCCTGTAAGCTTTCTTGAAGATACGTCTTTGAGGACCGACAGTAGTAGTAGTAGCAGCAGCAGCAGCCGCGTTGAAAGGGTTTGGTTTAGGCGTCTCTCTGTAAATGTAAAAGAAAATATTGTCTTTACGATAGAGAAATTACTATTCAACGAAAAGTAGCATGAAAACCATTTCCTTTTCGTCTAATTTTACCGACAAAACAAAATTTTCACAACTTTCAAATCTTCAAAAATTTGGCCCTGATTTCGCTGCCACTCCTATTGAGGAACTTTAAAGCTCAGTAATACCTTTCTTGAAATAAATGCGATTATCACTTGGGTGATACACTTCATTGGTTCACTCATTCTGCCCATGTTTTTAAACACTAGTGGTGTGTTGAAAAAGATACGCTACTTTTGAAAATAATGTTCCATCATATTATTTCAAACAATTATCCAACCATGACAAACAAACATCACACATCCTATCGAAGTCTTAGTTATAATGCAAATTCAGTATTTTTCAATATTCAAAATAGTTTTTTTCTCATTAGGCTTGCCAACTTTCTTTCGAAATACAAATTCCGGGAGATGCTATATATATACAGGCCATAAAGGGGGGGGGGGGGGGGGGGGGGGGGGCTATAAGACCGAGAAATTTTTTAAATATGACCAATTTCAAGGGCATTTTGAGGCCATATGCAGGGGGTATAAAAACATATTCTAAGGTCAATTAAGTCAATCGACGTCCCTGTGTGTGTATATATATATATATATATATATATATAATATATTATTTTTTTTAATTGGGGTTGTTTAACCTCCTTCGCAACATCTAAGGTAATATGACGGAGGGGACCTACAGCTTTACGTGGGATTCGAACCACGGGTCGCTACATAATCTGGGCGCAGAGGACGGTCTCCCATCCAACTACTACCAAGACCCAATATCGCTTAAATATATACGAGTTATTCATATCAATAGTAAAAAAAAACCCAGATTATTTAAATGCTAATAATATGCAAATGATAAGGTGATGATACCAAATTATGTATTTAAAGAAAACTATTCTCAAATTGTAAGATATCCGGGAGCCGGGAGAACACACACGATTCCGGGAGGGTTGGCAAGCCTACTTCCCATACTTAAACCTATAAAGCGTGACTCGGAGCACAATCGACTGACTTCAAATTTTTTGAAAAATGCCTCAAAACAGATTGACACTTCAATTACTTGAAATGTCAAGTAGGCAGCAAACGAAAACTACATTTAAAGAATTTGAAGACTTTTGAGAATGGAATGGATGATCTAAAATACCCTGAGGGTCTGTAAGCACTTTATGGGAAACGATCAAAGACCAACATGCAGAGTTGCAGGACCCCTCTCACTCAAAAAAACTTTAGTTTTCTCTAAATATAATTACATTCCAAAACAGTTAACTTGCTTAAACTCGAAGTTTTTAACTTACATATTCAGAAACGAAGGTGCAGCGGGCTCTGTTGTCTTATTTGGAGTTACATTCACTGGTTGACTTTGCTGAAGGGAGAAAGAAGACTCATATTTTCTTCAATACTTTGCTTGAATAAACCCTAAATATCAAAACTAATTCATCATAATATCAGAAACAAACACTGTAATTAAAAATAGATATGCGTACCTGGCCAAACTGAAATACTGAAGAACTTCCGAAGTTGAAAGCAGCAGGTTTTGATGTTGCCTCGCCAAAGTTAAACCCAGTGTTAAGAGGTTTTGTGTTTGGCTGCCCGAATGCAAATGTTAAGCTGGTTGAATTTGAAGATGCAGCGGATGTGGTGACAACTTTCTTGGCTATGACGTTTGGAGGATTAAAAGGTGTGAAAGAAGGGGCTTTGTTATCATTACCAAAGAAATTAAACGTTGAAGGATTAGCCTTCGGCAGTGGATTAGAAAGAGCATCAGACTGCTTCATGAAACCAACTGTGGCATTGCTTTCAGCCTTAGGAAATTTTAATTTCCTTTGTGAATTCTGATTCTGAGTCGTTGGTGTCACTGTGGAAGGGAACTGAAACAGTGGCTTTGTTTTAATCTCCTCAGTAGTTAAAACTGAATTATCTTTTTCCTTTGCTTCCTGACTTTCTGATGGGGGTTTGAAAAGGGGGTGTTTCGCGGGTGGGTTACTGTTAGCGGGAAAATTATTCTGAGCAGGATTTAGGTCTGCTACAGGCAAGGGGTTATTCCACACAAATTTCGAGGAATTCACTGTAGTAGTTTTCCCCCCTGTAGCAATTCCTTGGGAAACTATAGGAACCTCCTTAACTGAAGAAGAAAGAGTATGGGCGGAGACAGGAGGAACAGCAGCCTCTTTCGGTGGTTTGTTATTAACTCCGAACTTAAAATTGCCCGTCAAAGCTTCAGAAACTATAGTTGATCGGCTTAACTGAAATCTAGGAGTTTCGCAACTGATGCATTTCTGCGATGCGAGTTTATTCCTCACCAGACACGTCTCGCACTCCCATTCGTCTTTGGCTTTAAAGAATTCGCAACCAAACGCCCCTCCTACAGAATTCCTGCTACTTCTGGGTGAATCATTCATGAACGATGGCTTCAAGCTCTTGCAACACACACATTTCTCTTCGGAATTCTTATTCGTCATTATGCAATCAGAACAAACCCAACTGCTTTCGCCTTTTAAAACATCCTGGTTTATTTTGCCTTCCCGAAATTCCCCAAAAGTATCTTCTCTGAAACCCCCTCTGAAGGAAGGATTAAGATTCCCTTTAAAAGCCTCCTTCTTATCATCTTTAGCGTCAATTGCTGACGAAATTTTTGGCTTTGCAGACTGACAAGCGACACAGTTTGAAGACTTTCCGTCATTCTGAAGAAGACAAACTGCACACTCCCAGGACCCCTTCGAAGGTTTAAAGGCATCCGCCCAACTGTCACGAAAGTCCCCTTTCAAAGGTGTTTCTATTATGGAATTAGAAATGGATGCTGAACCAACATCAGGTTTTGCAGTTTCACATGCAGCGCACTTAGAAGCAGATTCTTTGTTATGCAGGAGACACATTTCACACTCCCACGAGCCTTCCAGAGGTTTAAATGAATCTCCCCAACTGCCAGAAAACCCCTCAGTAGCTGATTTTGAAACCGAGGAATTATCACCTTTATCAATTCCTTTATTGACTTTAGGCGCTAGGCAGGCAACACAAGTATTAGAGCCTTCTTTGTTTTGCAAAAGGCAAGTCTGACAATCCCATGACCCTTTTGGAACCCAAAACTCCTGCCAGTGTTTCGAAGAATTTAATGAATTCATTACGAGTTTGCTAGCTTCGGAAGTAGTAAATTGAACCTTAGGTGTTTCACACGCGATACATTTTAATTTTGAACCTTCATTCTGAAGGAGACAGGCTCCGCACTCCCAGCTATCTTTTGGTGGTTTATACTTGTCTCCCCAACTACTAAAGGGAGTTTCAGCTGGTTTCGACGGACTTTCGAACCAAGATGCAGCATCATACAAGGGCAAACTGAATTTAAATTCTATCATACCAGGTAGACGAGTTTCCATTTGAGAAAAGTTTGATACCGTCTCAGGCTCAGAAAACTTGTAGTGAAAGTCATCCTCAGTAATGTGTTGCAACGAAGGTCTATCCTCTTCATTACTTTTATAGAGATATGAAGATGCATTTTCTTTTTCACTATTTATATTATAAATCTTGTGCTCCAAAATTGTTGATTTAAATTCCAAATTATCAGTTTTTGATACACTTTCTTTTATTTTTAAAGATTTTTGTTTTTGTGAAACCATAACAGACCGTTGTTCAGGAACCAAAGGTTTTCTGAAAAATATGAGAGTAATAAGTAGTAATAATAATAAAAAACTAAAGTTTACACAATTTTCATTCAATCTAGCACTAAATTCCCATAACCTACATCAAATGAACAGCTTCATAGAAACCACAGCACGAGTCCTTGAGAGCTCTAGCAACGATGTAATTTTAGAAACAAAAAATATATCACTTTAAAATAGCAACACTTACGGAGCGCCTTCTGAATAAGTTGAAATCGCATCTCTTCTTGAAGTATTTACAGCAGATGGATAAAAGGGTTGTGATGATGAAGTTTCGCTTCCCAATTTGTGACCTTGCCTACTTCCGTCATTACAGTCCTTTGGTGAATTGAAGTTAACACTTTTTGGTTCAAGGAGTGAAGAAAAGTTCTTGTGTATTTTTATCTGTCAAAAATATATTGGAGTGGGTTATAAACAACAGGTATGACAACTAATTTCCTATTAAAATTCAACATGAATTCCAAGCTGAGAGAGATTGACTTAATATATGGTACTATTACATTACATAAAATTGATATGAAAGATACGTCAAGAACCCTGATAAAGTGGCTGTGTTCCAAGTGAAAGAACAAAAGTTATAACCAGGGCTGTGGAGTCGGTGATAAAATTTGCCGACTCCAACTCCAACAATTTTAACATTCCGACTCCGACTCAAGAAATCTGACTTGTATAATTACGACTCCGACTCCGATGGAATGTTAAGGCTAAATTGATTACGATTAGCTTTATCAGGCCAATGGAGATTCATAAACAAGGCATTTCGTCACCAACATATGACTCATCAGGTTACTTAGTGGCTGTATTAAAAAATTACAATAAATCCCAAAATACAAACTGATTGAAGCTTAAACAAAATGAGATTATTATTGGTTTAGCAAATTAATAAGATGTTTTTGTATTATTATAAACATCCGTAACAAAATGTACTAACCTAAACTGAATTTTTAAATTTCCTTATTATTAATTATGTTAATTAATTAATTATAATCCTTATTAATTATAAGCAACTACATTTATATATTATTTATATTTATATATTATATATTAAAACATTAGGTTAAATCTATTTTATTCATAAAATTGAGCTAGGCCTAGGCCTAGGCTGCTATGGTTATAGTTGAAGGATTTGCACCGACTCCGACTCCATCCAACTATGCACTTCAGACTCAGACTCAGACTCAGACTCAGACTCAGACTCAGACTCAGACTCAGACTCAGACTCAGACTCAGACTCAGACTCAGACTCAGACTCAGACTCAGACTCACTCAAAATTGACCGACTCCACAGCCCTGGTTATAACTGTACCTGTGTACAGGCCTACAAATATTTTAAGTATGGGTGGAAAAGTATACTGATGTATTGATAGAAAAAAGATGATTACACATCCAGTGGTTGGAGACGAACAAAGCGGCTTTAGAAAAGGAAGAGGATGTCCTGACTGAGAAATTAAGCGAGAAGAAAAATGTGTATCTGGAGATTGTGGATTTTAAAGTAAATAAATCCACCCAGTGTCAAGTGCTTAGGATGTATGGCGTCAGTGGTGAAGTTATTAAATGTAGCATGAAATTTTTATGAGTAAGAGTGTTTGTGTAAGAGCTAAGGCTGAAATGAAAGAATGTCTTGAGTTACAAAATATTTATTTACCCAATGTAAATTTTTTATTTTGTTCATACCTTTGTTAATGTATATTAAATGTGCCACTTCAATTACATCTTGGATTTAGAAAAGAAGTCTACACCAATTCATTTTCTTGTTGTTCGCTTCTGAATATCAACATATACATAAATACGTTATCAAAATCTCATTCCCAACGAACTCTTCCCCATCACGGTGGTGGTGGTGGTGGTGGTAGGGTTTCTGACACAATGGGCTACGTCGGCGGGGGCTATCAGGCAACGGAAGGATCACCACTTCCGGACAGGCTTCTGGGGGAACTGGACTGGGTTTCCTGGGTGTCCAGGCCGATGGAACTGGGGGTCTTTGAGCCGTAGGCAACAAAATCTGCAACGCGGGGCACCGTCTTTGCAATGACGGTGCATCCTGTCCTCAGCGGTTTGCAGTTCTTCGCGTCCTCTGGGTCCGTTTTAATCTTTCTTCACTGTTATGGATTTAATTAATTATTCTACTTACATTCAGATAGTGGGCGACCAAGCCTTCGTGTCCTTTGTCACTAGAAGCCCGAGGGGGGTCGTTCCCCCTCCATCTGAAGATTATTCGCGTTTTTCTCGCCCCCAAGACCCCCTTGCCATCTTGACCCCTCGCGGATGACGACGGCCGAGTTGGTCTACCCTAGGTTTTTGGTTCCTCTCCCAACGTGATGTTTCCAAGGTCTATGACGACTTCCTCTCTCGTTGCGGCGATCCCCGTCAGATGTGGTCCTAGAATGATGGCTCCCTGATCGTCAAGTCCTTTCCCTGGCCCAGTACCAAATGGTCTCATCCCTTTCGTCCCTGGCCTCCGCTCCTCTAGACTGCTTCCGCCACTCTTCCTTTAACACTTGTACGGGTGGAGTTTATGCCACCACCCGTCTGTTATAATACACTGAGTCAGATCTCCTCTGGAACCCTTGCGGCCATTCCGGAATGTACTTCCTCCACCACTATCGCCTCTTGCTCCCTTATTGTCGTATCCTCTCCGTCTGTCCATCTGCTCGAATCCCTTGCTGCCATTTCATCCGATATACTCGTATTTTCTACTGCTATCCCCTTTTGTTCCCCCCACCCATCTCTCCTCTCCGACAATCCTTAAACAGCCCATCAGACCCTTCTGCCAAACTACTACACCCTGGTCCCTCGTCCCCAACTTCTCTCCCTCTCTCTCTCTCTCTCTTCCGCCTGTTCGCTTGCTCTTGTCTCCACCTCCCTCCCTCCCTCCCACTTTACCATCTCCCTTGGGTCCCCCCGTTTCCCCTCGCGACCATCGTCTCACCTCCTCCATTCCCAACGGTGGTCACCCGATCTCTCTTTTTTCTGTTCAGGCAGGCGTTCAGTCTGCTCCCGACCGGACGGCATTCATTTTGAAATGGTCCGTCACCTGCACCCGCCAGTTCTCTCCTTTCTTCTCATTCTCTTCAATTGGATTTGGATGAAGGGCAACTTTCCCCCCTGTCGGAAGAAAGCAGTGGTCCTCCCCTTCCCTAAGTCCGGTACGGACCCGACGTTCTCTCTTAACTATTGCCCAATAGCCCTCACCAACCGTCTCCACAAACTCCTTGAGAAGATTTCTCGCCGTCTAGTGCAGCATATCGAACGTCACAATTTACTCTTTCCCAGGCAGACCGGTTTCGCAGGGGACATAGCACCAATGAAATTCTGAACCAGCTGGAAACTGCGGTTCGTGTAACATTTGCAGAACGGAGTCATCACACTGCAGTTTTCTTCGACCTAGTACCACAAACTTCATTTCCTGGGTTTCCGTGGCTTGCTCCTTTCGGGTACAGGTGGGTGCTTCCTTCTCTTCAGTACACCCGGAGGAGGAGGGGATCCCCCAGAGTACCATCCTGAGTGTTATCTGCTTCGCTTTAGCAATCGATGGCAACGGTTCTGTCCCGGGGATCGCGACCATCCTCAGTGTAGACGATCTTGACATTTGCTATTCTGGTTCCAAGCCCACTTTCTCGAACATCTCTTTGAACAGGCCCTAGAACCGGTCTCCAGTTGGGCCAACGGCCACGAATTTTGCTTTTCTTTCTCTAAGACAATGGTGATGCATTTTTTGCTTTCCGCCGCTGCACTGCCGTCACCTCCCTCTCCCTTTACAGCAGGGCTGTGGAGTCGGAGTCAGGAGTCGTGGAGTTGGAGGTGCATAGTTGGATGGAGTCGGAGTCGGTGCAAATCCTTCAATTATAACCATAGCAGCCTAGGGCTAGGCCTAGCTCAATTTTATGAATAAAATATATTTAACCTAATGTTTTAATATATAATATATATAAATAATATATAATATATAAATATAAATAATATACAGGGTGTACATAAAGTCAGGATCTATTTTTGTGAAGCACTTGGAAATTATATGGAATTCAATCATAAAATGATAAAGTGGTAACATTATTAAATAATTAAGAGTAGGATTCGACGTGACGCCATCAGTATCCCTGCACAGCTCAAATCGTTCCGCAGCATTTCTAAAACACATTCTGGAGCATTTGCGGGGTTATGTTATCTGCAGCAGTCGTATACGTAAGTTTTCAAGACTCGTAATCTTCGTCTGATAGACGTGCGATTTGATAAAGCCCATGCAAAGAAATCTAAAGGGGTTAAATCTGGTGATTTCGCTGGCCAAAGTCTGTTGCTTCCGCGTCCGATCCAGCGATTTGGAAAACGTCCATTTAGATAATCCTGAACAATTTGGCATAGTGACAAGGAGCACCATCATGTGATAGACGACGGTACTAACAATCCTATCCCCAATCAGCTGAGGTTCAAGGAATTGCTGCAACATGTCCAGATAAATAAGCCCCGTAACTGTAGCTTCAGCAAAGAAAAAAGGACCATAAACCTTAGATTTTGTTAAACCCATCCAGACATTAACTTTAGGCGAGTCTCTTTCCCAATTTTGGACGAAATCATTCGGTCTTCATCTGCCCAAATTCGACAGTTATGGCGATTTACTTTTCCACACGTATGGAAAGTGGCTTCATCACTAAACAGAATGTTGTCCATTAAATTATCACTCCAGATTTGTTCTACGAGATCAGCACACACAGCACTTCGTCGAGGGAAATCTTCCTCATGTAAATCATGTAAAACCTGCAAATGATAGCTTTTCTTCTGCAAATTAACTTTCAGAATTTTGTGCACAGATGACGTCGGGAGGCCGAGTCTGTGTGATGCAGCACGAACGGACGTACGTGGCTCCTCAGTGATAATTCCGCGTACTGCATTCACGGTAAGATCTGACATACACGGTCGTCCTGATCTTGCTTCATCATTTACAGATCCCGTTCGTTTTAAATTTGTTCACCAATTTTCGTATTGTCTTGTCTATTGGCCCCGGCTTATGAAATCTCATTCTAAAACTCCTCTCTGATGTCATTGTATTTCTTTCCCGCGATTCGCCAAATTACTATTGCCACACGCTTTCTGTATTCATTCTAAGGGCTTCTGAAAAGAAAAAATAGGAAAAAATAATCATTTCACAAAATAGATCCTGACTTTATGTACACCCTGTATAATATATAATATATAAATATAGTTGCTTATAATTAATAAGGATTATAATTAATTAATTAACATAATTAATAATAAGAAAATTTAAAAATTTGTACTAGCAACCCTAAATCTTTTTAGATTTCAATTTGATAATTTGATAAGCATCACTGAAAGAAGATTTAATGGAAGCGATCCTTTTTTTAAAACAAATTCAGTTTAGGTTAGTACATTTTGTACGGATGTTAATAATACAAAAACATCTTATTAATTTGCTAAACCAATAATAATCTTATTTTGTTTAAGCTTCAATCAGTTTGTATTTTGGGATTTATTGTAATTTTTGAATAAAGAGAAAAAAAGGCATTAAGGCATAGTTATAGCCACTAAGTAACCTGATGAGTCATGTGGTGGTGACGAAATGCCTTGTTTATGAATCTCCATTGGCCTAATAAAGCTAATCGTAATCAATTTGGCCTTAACATTCCATCGGAGTCGGAGTCGGAATTATGCAAGTCAGATTTCTGGAGTCGGAGTCGGAATGTTAAAATTTTTGGAGTCGAAGTCGGAGTTGGAGTCGGCAAATTTTATCACCGACTCCACAGCCCTGCTTTACAGATTACCGCTCCACGTTGTCCCTAAAACCCTCTTCTTAGGTGTTTTCCTTGATTCCTGTCTGTCTCAGATTCTCCATTTAAAATCTTTGAAGGCTTTGTGTCTTCAAACTTGTACTGTCCTCAAGTTCCTTTCCCATACTGACTGGGGTGCGAACCGGCACAACCTTTTGAGGCTCTACCACTCCTTTATCCAAGCCAAGTCGGATTATGGCTGTCATAATCCCTCTGCCCTGCGCATGGTGAACCCTATCCACTCCCTGAGCGTTCGTATCAGCACGAGTGCTTTCCGATCCTCTCCTGACGTCAGTCTCTATGGAGAAAGTGGCTGTCCATAATTGGACGTCCACCATACCTTACAGTGCTTGAAATACCTCTACCTCTTTCGAGTGTGGTAGTTTTTCTCCACCTCAGTCTTTCAATCCCACTTCGGGCTACTTTGACCGTCGTCCCCAGTTGCCGCAGCCGTTCGGCCTTCGGATAGTACCCGTCCTGTCTTCTCTGGAGGTGGAGCGGCGAGTTCCGCCGCCCCCGACCTCCTCCGTCATTTCCTGGTGGACCCTTTCTCCCCTCCGTATCTGCTCCTTTCTCTCGACTACACCGAAGTCAACTCCATCCTCTCGTTATTACACAATAGTTTCTGTCCCACTCCTCTTACAGACTCTACCCTCGTGTTCACTTCGCCGGTAGCAACGCTAGTGGGAGGAGTATCTGGGAATTTCCCGAGAGCCCAAACTCCACGGTTCGCCCGTGGCCCTCTTCCTGCCAGTGTGACCGACGTTCTGAGACCGCTCTGGTGCGTCTGCGTGTTGGCCACACCCACAGCCATCTCATGACGGGATCTTGTTCTCCTTGTGGCACCCCTCTTGATTTACCCTGCCTCAGCCGTTGCATGGTTCCGACTCTTCCTTCTCAGGCCCTACTCTCACTCTTTCCTTTTTGTTGGGCGACTCTACGCTTGTACCGAACAGACATATGGTAATAGTAATAGACTATTACAGGATTTTTAAAGTAATAGTAATAGATCATAATTTTTTGGCTGTAATAGTAATAGATAATAGTCTATTACTTTTCTATTACAGTTGCAATGGACATATTGTGCGAACAAAGAACTGAAAAATGAACTAAATCTACTCTAAACTAAAATAAACATTTATGTGAACTAATATTGTGGCAAATTTTTCCTTCAATAAAGTACAATTTATCAAGACCAACAGTCTCTGAAATTGTAATGATTTGGTTGAAACAAATATTTGTTAACACTGCTTCTAATTGCATTTAAATAGACAAAGATCCTTTTCAAATGAGTGAAGTACCCCACATACAAAAGTAATAGATGAAAATTAAAGTAATAGTAATAGAAGGAATCAAAAGTAACAGAAACCCAGTAATAGACCCCATGTCTGGTGCCGAAGGACTCTCTCTCTCTCTCTCTCTCTCTCTCTCTCTCTCTCTCTCTCTCTCTCTCTCTCTCTCTCTCTCTCTCTCTCTCTCTCTCTCTCTCTCTCTCTCTCTCTCTCTCTCTCTCTCCTCTCTCTCTCTCTCTCTCTCTCTCTCTCTCTCTCTCTCTTCTCTCTCTCTCTCTCTCTCTCTCTCTCTCTCTTCTCTCTCTCTCTCTCTCTCTCTCTCTCTCTCTATCTCTCTCTCTCTCTCTCTTCTCTCTCTCTCTCTCTCTCTCTCTCTCTCTTCTTCTCTCTCTCTCTATCTCTCTCTCTCTCTATCTCTCTCTCTCTCTCTCTCTCTCTCTCTCTCTCTCTCTCTCTCTCTCTCTCTCTCTCTCTCTCTATCTTTAAGAAAGGGGATCACGAAAGTCCAGGGAACTATCGTCCTATTAGTCTCACTTCAGTTGTAGGTAAATTATTAGAAAGGATAATAGCTGATAGAATCGTTGACCATTTGGATTCCTACAAGCTGCTTGGGGACTCCCAACATGGGTTTAGACGGCATAGGTCGTGTCTCACCAACTTGCTCGAGTTTTTCCACGTCATGTTGAGTGAGTACGATAAGAGTAGGGCGATTGATATACTTTATCTCGACTTTCAGAAAGCCTTTGATAAGGTACCTCACCGCCGGCTAATGGCGAAAGTGCGCGCGCTGGGTATCGGTGGGGAAATAGGTAGGTGGATTGAAAACTGGCTAAGGAATAGGCGGCAGAGGGTGGTAATTAAAGGGGCTAGTTCGGGTTGGGCCTCGGTCACTAGTGGGTTCCTCAGGGTTCCGTTTTGGGGCCACTGTTGTTTACCATTTACATAAATGATATCGACGGTGGCATCGTCAGTCGGATCGCCAAATTCGCTGATGACACCAAACTTGGGGCCAATGTTGGGACGCCCGAAGCGATCGAGGAACTGCGTGCGGACCTAGGTAGGATAGGAGAGTGGTCCGAAAAATGGCAAATGCCGTTTAACTTGGGTAAATGCAAAGTGATGCACATTGGCTACGCCAATCCCAAGTCGGACTACTCGATGTTGGGCAGTAATATCGAGGTGACTGATTTAGAAAAGGACTTGGGTGTGCTAATTAGCAGCGACCTTAAGTTTACGAAACAGTGTGTAGAGATGGAAAAGAAAGCCCAGAAACTATTGGGTTATATCAGGAGGCAATTTCAGTTTCGGAACAAGGAGATTGTGCTCTCACTGTACAATTCCCTTGTTCGGCCGTACCTGGAGTATGCTGTGCAGTTCTGGTCGCCCACCCTCAGGAAAGATATTGAGAGGCTGGAGCGAGTGCAGGCGAGGGCCACAAAGTTGATCCCTTCCGTTAGGCATATGGGCTACAATCGACGGTTACGCGCCCTGAACTTGTTTTCGCTTGAAACTCGGAGGCTGCGCGGTCAACTGATCGAGGTTTTCAAGCTCTTACGAGGGTTCAACGATGTCGATTTTAGAAGTATGTTTAGTTTAAATGATAACCCAACTCGCAACAATGGTTGGAAGTTGGATTTGAAACGGTTTAGGACTAGCGTGTGTGGGAATTACGTTACGTATAAGATCTGTGACACATGGAACAGGTTACCTTCGGAAGTTGTGAACAGTTCCTCTGTGGATCAGTTCAAGAAAAGGTTAGACGAAATCTTGCACACTATTTGAGTGTGTAAAGGCATTTAGGATCTCAGTCTGCGGAAATTTCTTTTCTGTAAAATAGTTGATATCTGGAACCAACTTCCCTCAGAGGATGTTTCCAGTCAAAGTGTAAATCTGTTTAAAAATAGGCTAGACAAAGTACAGAACACACTCATAGTTAAGATTAAAACCTCAGAAAACTCTGCAGGAGTTCGCTTGCTCGGTGTCTCTGTGAGCAAGCTAAATATAGAGCTATTTATATATTCTCCACTTTCCTGTAAAATTTCCTTGGCTACTTTTCCAGGGTCAAGGTATTTTCTTCAACCTTTTTCCGTACCTGCCTCTGGCGGGAGGGAGCGGAGGGTGGGGAGAGAGCCTTCTACTTTTCTATCCAGTTTTCTACTACTGCTAGCATAGTTTGAAAGACAAAATTTTCCCTGGCACCCGTTGCCATTGGTACCTCCTCGGTATGGGCCGCAAGGCCTTTTGAGGTACTTCTTTTCCTTGTAACTCCTTGTAACTCTCTCTCTCTCTCTCTCTCTCTCTCTCTCTCTCTCTCTCTCTCTCTCTCTCTCTCTCTCTCTCTCTCTCTCTCTCTCTCTCTCTCTCTCCTCTCTCTCTCTTCTCTCTCTCTCCTCTCTCTCTCTCTCTCTCTCTCTCTCTCTCTCTCTCTCTCTCTCTCTCTCTCTCTCTCTCTCTCGTTTGTCGATTTTTGGCCTACATTCTACGGAAATGGGGAATACTTTGGTTCGGACGGGATACATTTTAACCAGAAGGGGAAAAAGAAGTATGGTGAATTGGTGATTTACTGAACATTAATTTGTATAATCTTTTTAAACTAGGACCCCACAAACCAGTAATTGATCCTGCTTCCCAAACAGTTAAACCTACTCCCCCAGCAGTTAGTCACCCTCCCCCAGCAGCTAGTCACCCTCCCCCAGCAGGTAGTGACTCTCCTTCCACGCTGGAGGGGACTCAGGCTCCTGCGGAGTTTGTCCCCTCGTTAGTGAGGGGCTCTTCAACTCCCGACAGCCCTGGCTGTTCGGGAAACGGGTCGTGCTAGGGGGCGGTCAGAATAGGGAAGGCTCCCTCCGTGCAATGCTTTTTAATGCTAGGTCGATAGGAACAAGTTTGCGAGCTACGGGCGCTCTTAGCATCAGAATACCAGGATATCGTTGCTATCACCGAGTCCTGGATTCATACTGATCGTAGGGACTACGTTGGGGAGTTCGAAATTCCCGGGTATAGAATGTTTCGCAAAGACCGCACCCGTGGGGAGGGGGGTGGGGTACTAATATACGTCAGAGACACGTTGAGTCCGGTTGACTGCCAGTTCCGGTCGGAACGGGAGCTGCTTGGCGTCGATCTGAACGTGGGAGGGACGAACTATAGGTTAATCTTGGTGTACAGACCTCCGCATCTCCTCCTCGAGGAGGATACAGCCCTGTACACCGAACTCAGTAGCCTGCTAGGGGATAGGGTGTGTGTAGTTTTAGGAGACTTCAACTGTCGCGGCATAAAGTGGGAAAACAGGACTGCCGATGCTGATGAGAACTTCCTCACTCAGTGGGTCAACGAGCCTACACGAGGCGAAAGCGTTCTAGACTTAGTATTCACGACCGAAGACAACCTCGTCACTGGCCTCACCGTTGACGAATCGTTGGGCGGGAGTGATCACGGTCTTATTAGGTTCCGTGTGTGCGTCCCTCGGGTGAAGCGTAGTAACTCGAGAGGCAGTAAGCTCGATCTCCGGCGGGCGAACTTTGTTAGCCTCAGGGATAGCGTAGGAGAGATGGGGTTAGAGGTTGGCGGCGATGTTGAGGGAGTGTGGAGTGCATTCCGGGACGAGTTTATGGTGCTGCAGTCTGCTGCCATACCCTCAAAACCGGTCACCCCTGCTTCAACGCAGCCTAAGTGGTTCAATCGTGCATCGCTTCGGCTATCCGAAATAGGAAAGTAGCGTATAGGAGGGCGAAGGCCAATCGTTCCCACGAGAACACTGAAGCGTATGTCCGCCTGTGTAGGGAAGTGAAGGCGAAGGTTAGGCTAGCGAAACGTAACGAAGAACTACGGGTGGCAAGCCTCTGCAAGGGGAACCCTAAGGAGCTTCAGTTATGTTAATAGTAGAAAGCCCATTAGAAGCATGATAGGTCCGTTAAAGGACGGAAGCGGCGTTCTGCGGACCTCCGACGCGGACATCGCTAATGTGCTTAATGAGTACTTTGCGGGAGTGTTCACCAGGGAGGATACCCGCGTCATCCCCGAGCCAGGCGTGAGGCACGAAGGTGCTGGCCTGGATAGTGTTAGATGTACCGCGACAGTCGTTGCTCATAGAATAGACAAACTGAGCGCGTTTAAGGCTCCTGGGCCAGACCAGTTTCTCCCCAGTGTTTGCGAGAAGTGCGCGACCAGGTGGCTCCCCACCTGGCTACAGTCTTCAACAAATCGTTGGAGATGGGCCAGGTGCCTGGTGACTGGAGGGAAGCCAACGTGACCCCTATCTTTAAGAAAGGGGATCACGAAAGTCCAGGGAACTATCGTCCCATTAGTCTCACTTCAGTTGTAGGTAAATTATTAGAAGGATAATAGCTGATAGATCGTTGACCATTTGGATTCCTACAAGCTGCTTGGGGACTCCCAACATGGGTTTAGACGGCATAGGTCGTGTCTCACCAACTTGCTCGAGTTTTTCCACGTCATGTTGAGTGAGTACGATAAGAGTAGGGCGATTGATATACTTTATCTCGACTTTCAGAAAGCCTTTGATAAGGTACCTCACCGCCGGCTAATGGCGAAAGTGCGCGCGCTGGGTATCGGTGGGGAAATAGGTAGGTGGATTGAAAACTGGCTGAGGAATAGGCGGCAGAGGGTGGTAATTAAAGGGGCTAGTTCGGGTTGGGCCTCGGTCACTAGTGGGGTTCCTCAGGGTTCCGTTTTGGGGCGCCTGTTGTTTATCATTTACATAAATGATATCGACGGTGGCATCGTCAGTCGGATCGCCAAATTCGCTGATGACACCAAGCTTGGGGCCAATGTTGGGACGCCCGAAGCGATCGAGGAACTGCGTGCGGACCTAGGTAGGATAGGAGAGTGGTCCGAAAAATGGCAAATGCCGTTTAACTTGGGTAAATGCAAAGTGATGCACATTGGCTACGCCAATCCCAAGTCGGACTACTCGATGTTGGGTAGTAATATCGAGGTGACTGATTTAGAAAAGGACTTGGGTGTGCTAATTAGCAGCGACCTTAAGTTTACGAAACAGTGTGTAGAGGTGGAAAAGAAAGCCCAGAAACTATTGGGTTATATCAGGAGGCAATTTCAGTTTCGGAACAAGGAGATTGTGCTCTCACTGTACAATTCCCTTGTTCGGCCGCACCTGGAGTATGCTGTGCAGTTCTGGTCGCCCACCCTCAGGAAAGATATTGAGAGGCTGGAGCGAGTGCAGGCGAGGGCCACAAAGTTAATCCCTTCCGTTAGGCATATGGGCTACAATCGACGGTTACGCGCCCTGAACTTGTTTTCGCTTGAAACTCGGAGGCTGCGCGGTCAACTGATCGAGGTTTTCAAGCTCTTACGCGGGTTCAACGATGTCGATTTTAGAAGTATGTTTAGTTTAAATGATAACCCAACTCGCAACAATGGTTGGAAGTTGGATTTGAAACGGTTTAGGACTAGTGTGTGTGGGAATTACTTTACGTATAAGATCTGTGACACATGGAACAGGTTACCTTCGGAAGTTGTGAACAGTTCCTCTGTGGATCAGTTCAAGAAAAGGGTAGACGAAATCTTGCACACTATTTGAGTGTGTAAAGACATTTAGGACCTCAGTCTGCGGAAATTTCTTTTCCTATAAAATAGTTAATATCTGGAACCAACTTCCCTCAGAGGTTGTTTCCAGTCAAAGTGTAAATGAGTTTAAAAATAGGCTAGACAAAGTACTGAATACTCTCATAGTTTAAGACTAAAACATAAGAAAACTCTGCAGGAGATCGCTTGCACGGTGTTGCTGTGAGCAAGCTAAATATAGAGCTATTTATATATTCTCCACTTTCCCGTAAAATTTCCTTGGCTACTTTTCCAGGGTCAAGGTATTTTCTTCAACCTTTTTCCGTACCTGCCTCTGGCAGGGAGGGAGCGGAGGGTGGGGAGAGAGCCTTCTACTTTTCTATCCAGTTTTCTACTACTGCTAGGATAGTTGAAAGAAAAATAAACTTTTACAAAATTTTCCCTGGCACCCGTTGCCATTGGTACCTCCTCGGTATGGGCCGCAAGGCCTTTTGAGGTACTTCTTTTCCTTCTAACTCCTTGTAACTCTCTCTCTCTCTCTGGTCGAGTCCGGGGAGAGATGATGATGATGAGCCGGTGGCGGACGTACCTTCAACTGAAGGGTGCGTCCAGGTACAGGTGGGTGACCCTCCTCCTACGTTGGAGGGGGCTCAGGCTCCTGCGGAAGTTGCCCCCTCGTTAGTGAGGGGCTCTTCAACTCCCAAAAGCCCTGGCTGTTCGGGAAACGGGTCGTGCTAGGGGGCGGTCAGAATAGGGAAGGCTCCCTCCGTGCAATGCTCTTTAATGCTAGGTCGATCAGGAACAAGTTTTGCGAGCTACGGGCGCTCTAAGCATCAGAACACCAGGATATCGTTGCTATCATCGAGTCCTGGATTCATACTGATCGTAGGGACTACGTTGGGGAGTTCGAAATTCCCGGGTATAGAATGTTTCGTACAGACCGCACCCGTGGGGAGGGGGGTGGGGTACTAATATACGTCAGGGACACGTTGAGTCCGGTTGACTGCCAGTTTCGGTCGGAACGGGAGCTGCTTGGCGTCGATCTGAACGTGGGAGGGACGAACTATAGGTTAATCTTGGTGTACAGACCTCCGCATCTCCTCCTCGAGGAGGATACAGCCCTGTACACCGAACTCGGTAGCCTGCTAGGGGATAGGGTGTGTAGTTTTAGGAGACCTCAACTGTCGCGGCATAAAGTGGGAAGACAGGACTGCCGATGCTGAAGGGAGGAGGCTAGTTGACTTTGCTGATGAGAACTTCCTCACTCAGTGGGTCAATGAGCCTACACGAGGCGAAAGCGTTCTAGACTTAGTATTCACGACCGAAGACAACCTCGTCACTGGCCTCACCGTTGACGAATCGTTGGGCGGGAGTGATCACGGTCTGATAAGGTTCCGTGTGTGCGTCCCTCGGGTGAAGCGTAGTAACTCAAGAGGCAGTAAGCTCGATCTCTGGCGGGCGGACTTTGTTAGCCTCAGGGATAGCGTAGGTGAGATGGGGTTCGAGGTCGGCGGCGATGTTGAGGGAGTGTGGAGGGCATTCCGGGACGAGTTTATGGTGCTGCAGTCTGCTGCCATACCCTCAAAACCGGTCACCCCTGCTTCAACGCAGCCTAAGTGGTTCAATCGTGACATCGCTTCGGCTATCCGAAATAGGAAAGTAGCGTATAGGAGGACGAAGGCCAATCGTTCCCATGAGAACACTGAAGCGTATGTACGCCTGTGTATGGAAGAGAAGGCGAAGGTTAGGCTAGCGAAACGTAACGAAGAACTACGGGTGGCAAGCCTCTGCAAGGGGAACCCTAAGGAGTTCTTCAGTTATGTTAATAGTAGAAAGCCCATTAGAAGCATGATAAAGGACCGAAGCGGCGTTCTGCGGACCTCCGACGCGGACATCGCCAATGTGCTTAATGAGTACTTTGCGGGAGTGTTCACCAGGGAGGACACCTGCATCATTCCCGAGCCAGGCGTGAGGCACGAAGGTGCTGGCCTGGATAGTGTTCGATGTACCGCGACAGTCGTTGCCGATAGAATAGACAAACTGAGCGCGTTTAAGGCTCCTGGGCCAGACCAGTTTCTCTCCAGTGTGTTGCGGGAGGTGCGCGACCAGGCGGCTCCCCACCTGGCTACAGTCTTCAACAAATCGTTGGAGACGGGCCAGGTGCCTGGTGACTGGACGGAAGCCAACGTGACCCCTATCTTTAAGAAAGGGGATCACCAAAGTCCAGGGAACTATCGTCCCATTAGTCTCACTTCAGTTGTAGGTAAATTATTAGAGGGGATAATAGCGGATAGGATCGTTGACCATTTGGATTCGTACAAGTGCTTGTGGACTCCCAACATGGCTTTAGACGGCATAGATCGTGTCTAACCAACTTGCTCGAGTTTTTCCACGTCATGTTGGGTGAGTATGATAAGAGTATGGCGATTGATATACTTTATCTCGACTTTCAGAAAGCCTTTGATAAGGTACCTCACCGCCGGCTAATGGCGAAAGTGCGCGCGCTGGGTATCGGTGGGGAATTAGGTAGGTGGATTGAAAACTGGCTGAGGAATAGGTGGCAGAGGGTGGTAATTAAAGGGGCTAGTTCGGGTTGGGCCTCGGTCACTAGTGGGGTTCCGTTTTGGGGCCGCTGTTGTTTATCATTTACATAAAAGATATAGACGGTGGCATCGTCAGTCGGATCGCCAAATTCGCTGAGGACACCAAGCTTGGGGCCAATGTTGGGACGCCGGAGGCGATCGAGCAACTGCGTGCGGACCTAGGTAGGATAGGAGAGTGGTCCGAAAAATGGCAAATGCCGTTTAACTTAGGTAAATGCAAGGTAATGCACATTGGCTACGCCAATCCCAAGTCGGACTACTCGATGTTAGGGAGTAATATCGAGGCGACTGATTTGGAAAAGGACTTGGGTGTGCTAATTAGCAGCGACCTTAAGTTTACCAAACAGTGCGTAGAGGTGGAAAAGAAAGCCCAGAAGCTGATAGGTTATATCAGGAGGCAATTTCAGTTTCGGAACAAGGAGTTTGTGCTTTCTCTGTACAATTCCCTGGTTCGGCCGCACCTGGAATATGCTGTGCAGTTTTGGTCGCCCACCCTCAGGAAAGATATTGAGAGGCTGGAGAGAGTGCAAGCGAGGGCCACAAAGTTAATCCCTTCCGTTAGGCATTTGGGCTACAATCGACGGTTACGCGCCCCGAACTTGTTTTCACTGGAAACTCGGAGGCTGCGCGGTCAACTCATCGAGGTTTTTAAGTTCTTACGCGGGTTCAACGATGTCGATTTTAGAGCATGTTTAGTTTAAATGATAACCCAACTCGCAACAATGGTTGGAAGTTGGATTTGAAACGGTTTAGGACTAGTGTGTGTGGGAATTACTTTACGTATAAGATCTGTGACACGTGGAACAGGTTACCTTCAGAAGTTGTGAACAGTTCCTCTGTGGATCAGTTCAAGAAAAGGTTAGACCAAATCTTGCACACTGTGTGTGTGTGTGTGTGTGTGTACAAAATTTTCCATGGCACCCGTTGCCATTGGTACCTCCTCGGTATGGGCCGCAAGGCCTTTTGAGGTACTTCTTTTCCTTGTAACTCCTTGTGTCTCTCTCTCTCTCTCTCTCTGCGGATAGGATCGTTGACCATTTGGATTCCTACAAGCTGCTTGGGGACTCCCAACATGGGTTTAGACGGCATAGGTCGTGTCTCACCAACTTGCTCGAGTTTTTCCACGTCATGTTGGGTGAGTATGATAAGAGTATGGCGATTGATATACTTTATCTCGACTTTCAGAAAGCCTTTGAT
Organism: Bathynomus jamesi; assembly: GCA_023014485.1. Classification (NCBI taxonomy): domain Eukaryota; kingdom Metazoa; phylum Arthropoda; class Malacostraca; order Isopoda; family Cirolanidae; genus Bathynomus; species Bathynomus jamesi. Next base: position 741,066 of record JAJOZX010000899.1, on the reverse strand, counting down.
AAGGTACCTCACCGTCGGCTAATAGTGAAAGTGCGCGCGCTGGGTATCGGTGGGGAAGTAGGTAGGTGGATTGAAAACTGGCTGAAGAATAGGCGGCAGAAGGTTGTAATTAAAGGGGCCAGTTCGGGTTGGGCCTCGGTCACTAGTGGGGTTCCTCAGGGTTCCGTTTTGGGGCCACTGTTGTTTATCATTTACATAAATGATATAGACGGTGGCATCGTCAGTCGGATCGCCAAATTCCCTGATGACACCAAGCTTGGGGCCAATGTTGGGACGCCCGAAGCGATCGAGGAACTGCGTGCGGACCTAGGTAGGATAGGAGAGTGGTCCGAAAAATGGCAAATGCCGTTTAACTTGGGTAAATGCAAAGTGATGCACATTGGCTATGCCAATCCCAAGTCGGACTACTCGATGTTGGGGAGTAATATCGAGGCGATTGATTTGGAAAAGGACTTGGGTGTGCTAATTAGCAGCGACCTTAAGTTTACCAAACAGTGCGTAGAGGTGGAAAAGAAAGCCCAGAAGCTGTTGGGTTATATCAGGAGGCAATTTCACTTTCGGAACAAGGAGATTGTGCTCTCTCTGTACAATTCCTTGGTTCGGCCGCACATGGAGTATGCAGTGCAGTTCTGGTCGCCCACGCTCAGGAAAGATATTGAGAGGCTGGAGCGAGTGCAGGCGAGGGCCACAAAGTTAATCCCTTCCGTTAGGCATATGGGCTACAATCGACGGTTACGCGCCCTGAACTTGTTTTCGCTGGAAACTCGGAGGCTGCGCGGTCAACTGATCGAATTTTTCAAGCTCTTACGCAGGTTCAACGATGTCGATTTTAGAAGCATGTTTGGTTTAAATGATAACCCAACTCGCAACAATGGTTGGAAGTTGGATTTGAAACGTTTTAGGACTAGTGTGTGTGGGAATTACTTTACGTATAAGATCTGTGACACGTGGAACAGGTTACCTTCAGAAGTTGTGAACAGTTCCTCTGTGGATCAGTTCAAGAAAAGGTTAGACCAAATCTTGCACACTATTTGAGTGTATAGAAAATTTTCCCTGGCACCCGTTGCCATTGGTACCTCCTCGGTATGGGCCGCAAGGCCTTTTGAGGTACTTCTTTTCCTTGTAACTCTCTCTCTCTCTCTCTTTTCTCCGTCGGACTAGTCTCCTGCCCTCCATTTAGTTGGGTTCAGGTTGGATCTTTTGCTCCCTTTGCCGTTCCTTGTCCCTTTTCTCCCGTTTCCTCTAACTGCTCCCTCCCTCCATCTTCCCCTCTCCCCATTTCCTCGCGCTCTAACTTTATTTCGGTGCGATATGACCCCCGGCAGTCGAAGCGCCAGTGAAGCACTGCTATTTCTTTCTTTCTTCCTTCCTTCTTTCCTTCCCCAACGAACTGTGCTGAGAAGGCAGAAACAAATGGGTGTAAAATACAAAAGGTAAGGAAAAGGAGAATAGGTAGAAACTGAAGTGTACACATCTCTTCACAGAGGCGCCCCGTGAACCAGCACCCCCTTCCTCCACCCCACCTTCTCCACATCAAAATTCAACACTTGCAGCGTTTCATACGCCATGCATGGTGGTATTTCCAGGCCTTGTCAAATCTGAATAACAGTGTACAGTGTTGTCCGCTTGACTCCAAGAAATTTCGTTATTTTACAATCTTTTAGGGTAATCGAACCAACATTTAGTTCATCTAAATGTACATATTGTTTGTTAGTAAAAAATCATAAAATTCGTTTCATTGACATTCAAAAATAGTTTGTTAGAGGTCAACCAGTCCATAACTTCTACAAATTCCTTCCTAAATGTGTATTTTACCGTATTTAGATCTCTGCAAGAAAATACACTGTTGCGTCCTGCAAACATTATGAAGTTACGTATATTTGAAAAGTGTGAAATTCAGGGGACCACGCATTACTGAATGCCGCAAATTGATATCTATTCGAGAAATAACTTTTAAACTAACGACATCAAGTAGAAAATTGTTGTCTATTACATCAAAAAACTTAATCAAATCCATAAAAATGGAGATCATTATTCGTTTAATTTCTTTAGCGATACTGAACACTTTCCTTAAGATTTATTCAGACAACCATTTCAGTATTTTTTCTTACAAAAACCATATTGATATGAAGATAAAAAATCATATAATTGGAAATATTTCTGCATTCTACTTTTAACAATTTTCTCAACATTTTGCACGTAATTAGTTGTTAGTGCAGGATCAACCCCTTAAACAAGAGTGTTATATAACCAGTTTTTAGCATTGTTGGAAGTATTTCTTTGTAAATATTTTGGTTGGTAGTTTTAGTTAAATTTGTGGATTTTTTTTTCAACAAATTTCAGTATGCATATAGGAATATTATGGGGGTTGTTATTAGTTTTTTTAATTTACCAATAATATTCTGAACCTCCCTCGGAGCGGTGTGAACAAAAAATAAAATTAGTAGATTGGGTGGCAAGTAGTCTAATGGTGATTTATAATTATTGTGTAACTGTGATTAAAGTTCATCAGCTCTGAATGTAAAGTGATTATTTAAGTATTAAATTTTCTTAATTCGATTTTCAATTAGATTTTATAGTTGTTAGTGTTTTTCATATCTCCTTTGTATTTAGAAAATTTATTAATATTTTATATTTAGTGATTTCAATCAATTTAGTTAATGTTTCTACACTATGTAATTGTAGTTTAGGAATTCTGCCTTACAATTGTAAACTGAATGATTTTTTAAGTGACTATTTCCGAGAGTGATCCATGGTTTTACGATGCTTTTATGAGAAACTTTCGTCATTAAAGAAAATTGCAACAATTTTTTTTTAGAAGAACGGGCTAAAATTTCCAGTGGGAGATGTCAAAAGCTCGTAGAAAAATACTCAAAACGAATCATTGAAGTCATTCAAACAAAAAGTGGACACAAAGTATAAAATGATTTTGTAAATGAATGTGAAAAGCTTTTGCATTTTAACTTTTTTTATTTCCCTCAAATTCTTTGATGTTTTACATTATATGTTGGAGTTCAACTAATTTTTTTTATTTGTTAAATTTTTCGAAACGAACGGAAACTTTTCATAGCTATCTTATGCATGACATAAAAGATAAGGATGAATATAACAGAGATATTTCTCTGTATAAATACTTATGAGCGCTAGTGTACCACCGAGTCATTAAATTCGTCAATAGTAGTAGGCGAGTAGTAATTTATAAACGTATCAAAATGACTGCTTTCAAGACACTTCCACCAAATCATTTAATTTAGCTATACAGAAAAATTCTCAAGCCAGAAAACGAGTCACTAGATATTTCTTTAAGATGATGTAGGACTTGCATCGAGTGTTGCAGCGGCACCATCCTGTATTTACAGAAATTCTTCCCTTGACTGGATGCACGGTAAATAATTTACGTTTCTCAGGTTCTCATTTGAATCAGGAAACGTTTTTTTTCTTGATAGATCGAATATTTTATCTTGCATCAAGGAGATTCCCCCGAGCAGATGTTTTATTTGATTTCATTCCACTAAAGCAAGCTACGTACTCACTCCTTTGGCAACCTTAAGATATTTAAGTTTGGCTCTACTTTCCTTCATCGTTTCTTGGGAGAGGTCTTCATTTACGAAAGCTTTGGATCCTTTTAATTCAGAAATATTCTAGAGGACAACATTCTTATCGTCTCCGCTTTCCAACTTAATTTTAATAAGGTTAGGTTTGTTCTAAGGACTTTGATCACTCGGCGAGTCTTCTTCAATTGGATTTGAAAGGTAACACCCATGTCACGTATCCCTCAAAGTAGTTGGGGGTATAGAGAGATCCTGGGCAACCTTAGTCAGAGGCTGGGGGCTGCCAGCCCATCGCTGCTCTGGGCAGCACTGGGGTTCGAATCCACGACTCAGCGGAGTCTCAGCACTGCCGGGCGACGCCCTAAAGCGATCGAGCCACGAGACGCTCATCCTTGGGTTTAAACGGTAAGCAAATTTTATTTTTAAAGTTTTGAATGTTTATTCTTTCTATAAAAAGATCTATATTATTTTAGAATCATTCTGAGATTCGTGTTCACTTTTTTTATGCAGGAAGGAATTGCCAAAGGTGAATGTCAGCGAAAACGCCCTCCACCCACAGAGGAAGAAAAGAGCCAAAATAAAGGTTCAGGGTTACGAGATGCCTGGAGACACTTCGTTTGAAAGAGTAGATATTATAGACAGGGGGAAAAATGAATCGAAGAAGATTTTTCCAGAACTGACCAGTTGAGTAGATGAAAGATTGAAAATACCGATTAACCCTTGTATTAGAGAGTTGGACAGAAAATGAATGAGAATTTGTCGAAAGTCTGGTACTGCGTGCTCTCCTTAAAAGAAGTGGTATACAGTTAGAGAGTTCAGAAGAGCAGTGTCCATTATAATAGCGATAGTAGGTAGAGAGAGAATGAAGCAACACTGCGGCGAAGATAGAAGGATTGAAGACAATCAGTAAGAGGTAGGGAATTGACGAGCCGAAAAGCCTTTGATTCCATCCTGTCAAGTAAAGTTGTGTGGGTTCAGCCATCCGACGCACGAGAAGTGTACTCTATAGACAAGACCCCTGTACAGACAACAACTTAGTGGGGGCGAAGAAACTGCAGAGCCGGTACAACACACCTAACCTCTTGGAAGTTGTTTTAGAAAGAGAGCATATGTGATGTTTCCAGGAAAGATCACGAGAAAAGGAAACTCCAATAATGTTAAAAGAAGAGGAAGGACTGAGTTGTGTACTGTTGAAAGTAAGGAAACAGACGTGCGGAAGATTGCAGCGAGTAGACCCAATCAGATATAGTAGGTGCATCACAGTCGTCCCATGCGAAACATGGAGTGACTGCTGAGAGGTACACTTTGTGAAGTGGGTGGAGAAGTGAAGAGTGGAATCATCGGCATAGGAGTGGATAGGACAGGAAGTGCGACTTAATAGATCATTGATAAATAAAAGGAAAAGAGTGGAGGAGAGCACAGATAGAAGGATAGGAACCGAAGGAGGGCAGTTTGGAAATTAAAGATATGTGCCAGACTTTATCAAAAGCTTTCAATATGTCTAGCGCAAGAGCAAAAGTTTCACCAAAATCTCAAAAGGAGGGTAATCAAGAGTCAGATTTGCAGTAAAGTGCCCCTTGCGGAAGTTATACCGACGATTTGAAAGAAGACTGTGAGAAGAGATGTGTTTAAGAACCTTTCGATGAAGGATAGATTCAAAAACTTTAGAAAGGCAAAAAAATCAAAGCAACTGGATGATAGTTCGATGGTTGAGAGCGGTCACCCATCCAACAACTGAATAGACCCAACGTCGCTTAACGTCAATGATCTAACGAGAAGCGGTGTCGCGATGTGATCACGACGTAGCCCACTGGCGTGGTCATGTGGGAAGAATGTTAGAATTATGAAAAAGGTGTTTGATAGCTAATGCTGAAGTGTAGAGTTGATATAAATTTGGCATCAGAGTTAGCGAGAAACAGAGAGGAATGGAAGCAGTTTGTGAAGTGTGTGAAGTGTGTAAATGGAGACATTGGTTTCAACCGACACGCCACAAGAGGTATACCCCCAGCTTTGTCATGAAAGTTAACACTGGATTCCTGAAGTTTGGGTAGTATCCCATTCCTAGTGGTGAGGCTTACGTATTCTTGTATGCGTGACTAATTTCGGTGCCTTCGGTCCCGAGTTCAAGCATCGTGCCCACCCCATGGAGAATGAAATTTTGAGTATGAAATTTTCAGTTTTTGTTTTGGCTTTTGTTTGTCCACAAACACTGAAGATAACGTCATCGGCCCAAAGCCTTATTACAAACTTTCCAAGCCTCCTCAGCCTTTATCCACTCAGCCTCAGCGTCACCGTCACGCAGAGCTGGGCACTTGCGTTTTTTTGCGGTACTGCGGTACTACTACCGCACTACCAAACCGGTACCGCATAACGCAGTACCGCAAAGGATCGCTGAAAGTACAGCAGTACCGCTACCGCATTCAAATTTCCCGCGGTACTTTCCGCGGTACCGACCAACACGGTAGTACCGCAGTACCGCAAAAAAACCCGCAAGTGCCCAGCTCTAATAATAATAATAATAATAAATAATAAAAAAATATCCAGTATCTCTCATTTGCTCTTTTTTCACAAAAAACTTTTCATCTGTAATATTTCTCATCTTTTTAACCGTCGTCAGGAACCTTCAATTTAAATGCAAAAAACTTCACTTTTCTACATGAAGGTCAAAATATGATGATAAAAACCCACTCTAATAGACAGAGTTTATTTCCACAACAGTTTCGATGCCCACTGGCATCCTCTTCGGGTGGATACCCGAAGAGGATGCCAGTGGGCATCGAAACTGCTGTGGAAATAAACTCTGTCTATTAGAGTGGGTTTTTATCATCAAACCTTCAATTTACTTACGATGTTGGAATACGGGGTCTATACGAGCCCAGGCCCAAAATATTATAAAATGGTGCCATAAAAAGTCTGTACTGAAACAACTACATTTGATATTTAAGAACTTTTAACGAATATAATCATCTCTTCCAATGTTTTGACCCCCCATAATGGTTTCTGATTATGGTTAACTTTTATCTATTTCTTCAGCTCGTTCATTTAACGCCTTTCACACTAATTTTTCATCTCAAACTATTCTCAACAACTCCCACTTTTAAGGAATCATGGGGTATCATGATGTGACACACGCACACACAAACAACTTCAACTGCAAAATACTTTCCAATAAACCTTTCTTACATAGACACATTAATTTAACATTTTCCTCTGTGTCAGCCAGTCATGAAGTATGACGTTTCCAAGACATGTCTACTATTTTTAATTTCGTCTGAGCCACATCATCACATACCAACTCTCCATCTCTCTAAAATTTTAGATCATACTCACTACTAAAAATTCCCTTTCATACACACAAACACAATTCACTATGTCGTAATTCAAAATTCTGACCCTATCATCAAACATCAATGAGAAGAGGCTTCAAAATCTGCCCTTCTAGTTTCTCAAGTCTGAGAAAGGAGTTTCCAAGTTGTTAAAGGGAATGCTTTAATGAAAGCCTTTACGAACCTTAGAAGGAGTGAGCAACTTGTTAACTGGAGGCGTGTTGACTTCCGCACTGGACTTCAGCGAGGGTCTGTGTTTGTGGAAATCGGCCACGAATGACGAGGAGTCCAAGAGGTCTCTCGGGGTTGTGAAGGGGAAAATTCGCTTCGAGTCCGAGAGAGGAGTGGATATCTTGTCAATACAGTTCAAAATGCGTCTCGCAGCAGAACTCAAACCTCCGTCGAGAGTGTCTTCAGCAAGAGAAGAGATCGAGATAGGTGTGCGAGGGCAAACCTTAAATAAAGAGGGCGTATATTACTTTACGAACCTAAAATATAAATTAATCTCTACATACAAGAACCTAAATTTTATAAATCCATTTTCTTTTAAACGTGATGTCAAACGCTGGCAAAAAATATATAGGAAATATAGAAATTTCATGGCCAAAATGTAAGGAAAATATAGGAGTCTCGACGTAACTTTTTCTATTTTTCTTCACTCCATTGAAAACTTTAAAACAATTAAGCTCAACAGAATGAGGCTATCATTCTTCGACTTAGCTATATCTTTAAAGCATATTATACAATAATTATTTAGATCAAATGATACTACAAAATTTACAGATGTGATGAGGCATAATAGAAAAGAACGTACAGTTGGTTATTATGATCCTGCTGTGAAGGCATTTCTGATAAAGTTTTACAGCAGCACTTTTTGAACTGATACTATAACAGAGGAAGCCTCTACTTTTTAATAATTAATTAATCTGTAAATAACCTGCCCTGAAATTTGTATATACACACACACACACACACAGTATGTATGTATGTATGTATGTGAGGGGTCCTGCGTCTTAAGGTACCTAAGCGCCAAAATTAAAATTCGTCAAAAATCGCCTCCAAAGTTCAGCAATATTCTGGCAATAGTATCTCTGTTATTAAGTGAGCTAGAACGTTCATTTTTGGCTAAATTAGAGTTCTAAGTACGCTAATGAAGATGTTGATGAGTTTTTGGAATAGATTTTCATATTTTATATATATTTAAAAAAAAAAATTATTTTCTTATTATGCCGAACTCTGGGTGAACTTCTGGTTGGCGACAGAGGTGAAAAAGTAATTCGCTTCATAAGGTTTTCAACCATACTTCTAGTGTCGTAAGGTCATTATAAGGCCAGAGCTGGGCATTTGCGGTACCACCGCACTACCACCCCGGGCCCCCATAACGCAGTACCGCTACCGCATTCAAATTTCCGCGTACCGGTTTGGTAGTGCAGCAGTACCGCAGTACCGCAATATGCCGCAAGTGCCCAGCTCTGATTATAACCCAAACCACGCGATAGAGGAAGGGTGAAAATAGTGATATCCATCAAAAACACGTTTTCGCCTGTGGTGGCGCTTAGGTACCTTAAGACGCGCACCCCTGATGTATGTATGTATGTATGTATGTATGTACATTGTACAAGGTGTCTACAAATCTTATAACATGAAAAATTATCACTTTTTATGACCTTCGCTATAAAAATTTTGTGACGAATTTTTAATTTTTTTATTTTATAATTTTTTTTAGCTTTTTTATGACCTTTCAATTTTTATTACTTTTTATGACCTTGTAGACAACCTGATGTAGGTATGCTAACTAAGTTTCAGAAGTTACTAAGAATTTAAGAATTTTCAAGAACTAACAGAAATTTAGGAATGACCTAAAAATTCTAAGAAAATATAGGAACATTTGAATGCGTGTTTAAATTAACAAAATAATATTAATTTATGTACATCACTTTGTAGTCGTTTTAAAGTATATTAAATTAATTTACAGAAAAAATTCCCGCAGACACTCCTTCGGTAGGGGCTAATGCTGATATTTAAGATAAGCCTAAAGAAATTTTCAAATTAAATAATGGATGGTATTACTTCTAAGTAGATAAATGAACTCGGTTTCACTTATTTAACTAACTACCATTCTACGATGATTTAAACCAACCTTCTTCGCGATAATCCTGCGTTTTTTTGTTTGATGGTTTGCTGCACCTCCATACATAACTTTCCCAGGGTAAAATATGGAAAAGGATGGCTCTTCCTCTACAGTTCGATTACTCTGCGGGGTATAATAGCGAGAAATTATTAATAAAAGTTTGAGGATCAAAAGATGAAAGTTTCGTATCTTAATTCTCTCGCTGAATGCACATATTAAAAAATTATAAATCCAAATATTTATCGACAGAAACCACTTCCACAACGCAGTCGGCCACCCAAAATCCTGAAATACACTTTTTATGGCATTTTTTGTTACGAGTTGGTAGCCCCCCTTGGATGTCTTCAATATGACCCAAGGATTTGAATAAGGAGATACCATCTTCGTATTTGACCTTGAAAGTCAATTTCAAGGTCATTTTAATGAAATATTAGCCAAATTCGGATTTTTTTACGTAACTAGCTCCTTACTAATTGTCAGAGGTAAACAAACTGTTATATTTCATCTAGATGTGCTGTATTTGACTCCAAATAATCAAATAGTGTAGAAATTAGTATTTGACCTTGGGAGTCATTTTCAAGGTCACAATGGTGAAAATACCAGGGCTGTGGAGTCGGAGTCGTGGAGTCGGTCAATTTTGAGTGGAGTCTGAGTTGGAAGTGCATAGTTGGATGGAGTCGGAGTCGGTGCAAATCCTTCAACTATAACCATAGCAGCCTAGGCCTAGCTCAATTTTATGAATAAAATAGATTTAACCTAATGTTTTAATATATAATATAATATATAAATAATAAATAATATATAATATGTAAATATATAAATATAAATAATATATAAATATAGTTGCTTATAATTAATAAGAATTATAATTAATTAATTACATAATTAATAATAAGGAAATTTAAAAATTCAGTTTAGGTTAGTACATTTTGTTACGGATGTTTATAATAATACAAAAACATCTTATTAATTGGCTAAACCAATAATAATCTTATTTTGTTTAAGCTTCAATCAGTTTGTATTTTGGGATTTATTGTAATTTTTGAATAAAGAGAAAAAAAGCCATTAAGGCATAGTTACAGCCACTAAGTAACCTGATGAGTCATGTGGTGGTGACGAAATGCCTTGTTTATGAATCTCCATTGGCCTAATAAAGCTAATCGTAATCAATTTGGCCTTAACATTCCATCGGAGTCGGAGTCGTAATTATACAAGTCAGATTTCTGGAGTCGGAGTTGGAGTCGGCAAATTTTATCACCGACTGGAAAATACTACCAAAATAAGCCGTTTTTGCAATGTTTTTAACGTTTGTACGATGATACACTTGCATCTTGTTTCCATTATTGTTTGCATTGTATCTGTACTGTATCATTCCATCATAAGAAAGTCCTTTATGGACTAGAGCGCCGGTTCTTACCTTTTTCGTGTCATTTCCCCCTTCGACCAGTTCGCCCTACCCCATTTCCCCCTTCATTAGGATACGGACAAAAGTAGCCTCGAAGGCAAAATTTAATAACATTAGCAGACTTATAATGCACACTAATTATAATGATCACCAAACAAAATTCTGCCGTAAATCCCCCCTGGATTCCTGAAATTTCCCCCAGGTTAAGAAATGCTGGACTAGAGGATGAAGAGGAGGCTGCTATATCTACCTGTAAAGATGCTCTCCAATCCAGAAAACGTGTTGCTGAGGATACTGTCAAGAAACTTGTCACCCAGTTTACCAGATTCAATCTGTTCAGTTCCCAAATGTCTGCTAAATCAACTAGTGCTGACTCAAGTGGAAATGTGTCCGAGGAAGATGATGCGTGTCCTGCAGAGTAATCAGATATAGATGCTCCACCTCTCATCTTTCTGGCCACTAGAGATGTAGCAACAACAATCACAACGGATCTGCTATCTGCAGAACAGCGTGGAAACAAACTTGAGAAGAATTTGTTGATGGGTGATTTGTTTCCAAATCAGTACCATTCTACAGTGCATTAAAGAGAGATACTTCAAAAACCTTTGGAACGCTGTACAAAACAACTGTCGTAAGCAAAGGTAGTGCAAGCAATAAGACCATCAAAGCAGACAGACAACTTCTGCAGCGGTTGCTTGTTGCATCTCAGGCGGATCGTAAAGTGAACATGGCGGACATTCTCAAACATGAATTGTCACCTTTGCCATTATAACTGGCTAAAACCAATGGAGAAATGAATTCGACTGTTAAATCTGAAATCACATCACTTCTCACAAAGGACCTCGATATCGAAACTACATCTCAATTGCCTGATCATGACAACCTGTGTCATAATTGATGGGCATTATGAAAACCAGATGACCCTTCTACATTTGGTGAAAACACTGAAGTATTTTTTAAGTCAGTGGTCTCAAAGTTTCACCAGATAGGAGTTAAACGTGTGGATACGGTGTTTGATCGGTACCAGAAAGATTCCATAAAAGCACTAACAAAATGCAAGAGGAGAGCGACAAAACGAAAGCCAATTCACAAAATGATTGACATTGGCAATGTGCCTCTTCCCCAAATTTGGAGCCATCGCATCGTTCTTAATGAGAATAAGGCAGGCATTGCTGAATACCTCAGTAACTTGATTGAGCAAGTGGGTCAAATCCCTGATGGGTGTAAGCTTGTGGTTGGTGGAGAATTTGTTGATAAGGTCACAACACCCACAGCTAGACAAAATATACCAGAACTGGGAAGCAATCACGAGGAGGAGGACACACGGATACTATTGTACTCCCTTGAATGTGTTAATCGTGGATACAAAAAAGTGTTAGTGAACTGCAGGGACACCTGTAGATGTTCTGCTTCTGCTGATCCCCTTCCTGGCCAATATGCCAGTTTGGATGTGTGCAGGCACAGCTAAACAGAGGAAATGTTATCCTGTCTATGAAATCAACAAAGTTGCACAGGGCTGTCATCAACAATATCCTGGAATTCCATGCTCTAACACTACCTCTTCACTTATCAGGTATGGCAAAATGTCGGCATGGAAGATATTCTTAAAGTATCCAAAATTAGTTGAAGGAATGGGGAGGGATGGAGCATATGAAGTTATGGAGTTTGTTTGTAGACCGTTTGGAAGTGTTTCACCAGCAAATGTGGACATCATGCGTCACAACCCGTTTGTAAAGGGCGAACGTGACTTGCAGAGACTGCCTCCGACCAGTGATGCCCTGAAGTTACACATTGCTAGAGCAAATTATCAAGCAAAAATCTGGCTCCAAGCCAACAAACCAATCATGGAGGTTGGAGCCCTGCAGAAGTTTCAAGAGCTTTCTCAAATGTATACCAGCATATTCATGCAATGCTGTTAACTGTTGCAATCCCAATGAGTGACTTGCATAAGGTAGTACTATGTAACTTTTGAGAACCTAAGCACATTATCACATTGTGGAAACGTATATAGATGTTAATAACTTCCAGAGCTTGCCTGACATGTACAGAACTGATAAATATATACTAGCCTATATATATATCAAAGTAAACTTGACGATTATTCAAGTCACATGTTAGGATATTTTCTAATTTGTCTTAACACTTTAGACAATGTAAAATATATTAAAAATGGACTTCAACTGTTTGTTTTATTTACAACACTGAAAATGGCAGTTGAAAAACTATTTTTGTCGATTTTGTTTCTAAATAACCTTGAAACTGACCTTCAAGATCAAGTGCTGAGATGGTATCTCCTCTAATTCAAACTTTGGGCTAATATAGAAGATATTCAAAGTGGACTTCAACATATGATAATAAAGTGAAGTTTTTTGCATGGACTTCAACAGTTTGTTATATTTACAACATTGAAAAGTGGTAGTTGTTGAAAACACTCAATTTTCGCCAATTTTTCGTCTAAATGACCTTGAAATTAACCTTCAAGGTCAAATGCTGAAATGGTATCATCTCTGATTCAAACATTGGGCTAATATAGAAGACATCCTGTGGGGGTACAACTCGTACCAAAAAATGCCATCAAAACTTCTTTTAAGCACATTTACTGGGTTTGGTCAGCCGACTAATAGAGAAATTAACGAGTAAATAATCACCACAATGGTGCGATACTATTTGGAATAGGCCTATAATGAACAGAGAGGAAAATACTAACTTCTGAACAAAGAATTTAGAAAAAAAAAAAAAAGAAAGGACTATTCAGTTGAATGTTTATTAGTGAGATTAATCAACCATGTAGTTAATCTTTAAACTTTTTACACGACCCAAAACTAATAATTTGATAGAAGAAATGAAGCAAAATGAAAATCATTAACAACCAGAATTAAAAGAAGACAAAAATAAATGCAGTACTGAAACAAATTTGAAGGATATGCGACTCACTCTCAGCTATTTTCCAAAACTTACATATAAAGGAGACCCATACATGGAAATGCTGAACCTAGGTCGCTTTCTTTTTTGTGGCTCTGGTGCCATTTCTGTCTGCTCTGTAAATGTTCGAGGAGAGGTGGTAAAAGGCTTCCCTCTCTTGGCACTTCCTCCTCTTCCACTACCACCACCACCACCATCCTCCTCATCATCATCATCATCATCGGCACTATCTTCTGGAAAAAATGAGATTACTTCTTTTGTTACTAATTTAAGTTTTTCTTTAGATTGAAATAAATTGATATTACAGAACACTCCTAAAGGAAGTTCTTAAACTTATTCCTCTTAAATTAAGAGATAAAGATTAAATGCTCAAAATACTCAACTTCTGAATTTGAAACTCGGTTTAGAAAGTAATTCAAAGGAGATTGACATCTTGCGAATTTTCAAATGATTTGTTACTCTTACAATAGGAAAATCACGAAGATATCAGTCTAGTCTCTTCCCCCAGTTAGCATAAGCTGCACTTTTCTAAAATTCTTATAGCTAAGAGTGCGAGGAAGGTAAAGAAAATAAAATTGAAGAAATAAAATAAACTAGCCAAGTTTAATGAGCTTCAATAATGAGAGAAAATTTAAAGATGCAAAATAGACAGTTCACTTAAAATGCAGCAATAGTTCATGTGTAATGCTTTATACACATTTCGGCACAACATTTTTCAAAAAGGTTTTAAAATAATTTGCTTACACCAACATTGCAACGCAAGGTTAGAAAATATATAAAGGACAGACACTACTTTCCGAAGAGAAATACAAAGCTTGTACATGAAATAAAAATAAGAATTGCTGGCCCAGACTGAAATTTAGAACTATAAATTAAGAGTATCCTATCTTAATCTCAATCTAATGACTAGCAGGGTTGGATTTAAAAAAAAAAAAAAATTAATCAGATTTATTTGATTTTTTCTCCATGTTCAAGGTACACTGAAACATGTCAAAAAAGTTTTTTCATTCCTATAAGTTCTTGCAGCACTAATAACGAAGTAATTGAAGCAAACTATTGTATTGGCTATTTAAACAGCTAAGTCCTCTTCAAGGCTGGATATGAAATGTAAAGTTCTGTAAAATTGCAAGTTAGGCTATGAAGACTTAAGTATCGTATTATCATTCCTTTTGTGTGCTTCTTCATTTAATTAATTTTTTTCTCTTTATTCCCATTTGAGAACATTTTTTGGCATATTTATTTATACATATATACTCTAGTAAGTTTAGTATATTCTAAAAAGATAGTATACCATATTGTGACATGATTATCATAGACTGCTTTGTGCTATCCTGTTGAAACATGCACACTGCGTAGGCCGGGTCGAAATTTTTGATTTCTTACATAGTGTGAGGTAGTTCAATCAATCATAGTAACACCCTGGTAAAATATTTTTTAATTCCGAGGACCCCTACCCCGCCTACCGGTTTCAGTTTTTTCAGAAAATTCGTAAAATTTCGAGATAATTTGCGATTTACTTCGAAATTTTTTTACTATGACAAAAGTTCGCTTATAAAACATTTATATTTGTTTTTTAATGAAAACATTTTTTAAAAATACAAAAATGCATGAAAAAAAAATGTAATACAAATTTTTAGCTATTATTGGTAGAAATTTAGAAATTAAGAGACAAATTCAATAAATTTTTTTACCTAAAACTAATGGTTTTTTTTTTATTCCTTCCATTGACCTTTCCACTCAAAATTAGGCAGTTCTTTTCTAGACTCAAGTATTTAAAATAAATTTATGCCGATTAATATAACCAATTCTTTCCTAAGTCCTCTCTGTCTTGAAAATTGACATCTTCATTATCATTATCATCTTTATCACTTCTAATGATACAAATTCCCTTGCTTCTCTTAATTTTTCTTTTGATTTCTTTTCCCTTTCCTGTGCTTTTTGGATTTTGCCCAACTTTCTCAAATTACTTGTAGTACTTTTTTTATCAATTTTTCCTTAACTGTTTTTTTTTTTTTCCCCCTTTCTTTTTGACCAATAAAAACTTCCCATTCTACAGGGTGTCCCATAAGTCCAGCATCATAGGAGAAATTCATATTTTTCTATTTCTACAAACCATAATTCATATTTTTCTTTCTACAGGCCATAATGTCTGTGAGCAAGGAAGAACGAATCCAGATAATTCTACTCATAGGAAATCGGAGTCAGAGAGAGGCCGCTGCTGAATTTAACAGACTCCATCCAGACCGCGAGACAATAACACAGAGTTGTGTTAGTAGACTTGTTGCAAAGTTTAAGGAAACAGGATCCATAGAAGATAAACCACGCAGTGGACCTTCAAGGAGGTCCACTGACGATGATACAGCGACTGCTATCCTGGCTCATTTTAACAGAAGTCTCAATAAGTCTCTTCGGCGATTGTCCGCCGAGACAGGAGTGTCGAAAAGTAGCATCCATCGCATTCTTCAGCTCACAAATTGCATTCATATAAACTTCAGATCCTACAGAAATTAAGCGATGATGATCCCGACCGGCAGATGGAATTTTGTGAATGGGCTACGGAACAATATGCTCGGGATGCCAATTTCCCGGCCACCATTCTCTTCAGTGACGAGGCTGTTTTTTATGGAAATGGTGAGGTAAATCGACAGAACACCCGCTACTGGTCTCAAAACAACCCTCACTGGTATACCTTTTCAAAGGAACAAGGTGCATCTCGGGGGATGGTATGGTGTGGCATTTGGAAGGATCGCATCATAGGCCCCCCCTTTTTCGATGAACATGTCACTGGAGGCACCTACCTACGTATGCTCAAGGAAGAAGCATTCCCAGTGTCTTTAACGAAGAACGAAATTTCCCAACATGGTTCCAGCAAGACGACGCTCCTGCGCATTACACCACCCAAGTAAGGGAATACCTGTACCAACAATTCCCTGGTCATTGGATAGGACGTCGAGGGCCAGTGGAATGGCCAGCTAGAAGCCCGGATCTCACGCCACTAGATTTTTATCTCTGGGGCCACTTGAAAGCGCTGGTATACGCAGAGAAAATTAGGAGTGTTGAACATTTGCGGCAGCGCATTATTGGGGCATATAACACCATTACTCCTGACATCATTCACCGTGTGCTTGCTGACTGGGTATCACATCTGAATTCAAAGGTGGGCAGGACCGAGTTCCAAAAGGACCGAACTCCAGGAACTCGGTCCCTTTTAAGGACCGTGACCGTGAGCGGGAAAGTCGGTCCTTTTCTCAGTGAGGACCGAAATGAGGAGCGACGGTCCATTTTTAAGCAATTCCGGACGGTCTTTTTTAGTGATTATTTGAAGTTCTAAAGAAGATGGATCGTTTCCTCCAGAAGACTCAGAAAGAGACTGAGACTGAACTGAAACTTGTTTCAACACCTGGAGGAGACGAAGAATCTACTGATGTTAGTGCTTCAACTTCAAGTCAAGCAACTGGAGCTCCTAGCGGAAGAACTGAACCCGGCAATTTTTCATTTTAATCAAATTTTTCACTTATATTATATATAAGGACCGAGGACCGAGTCGTTCCTAGGTCCTATTTTCAGAAAGGACCGTGACCGGGACCGTCGGTCCTTTTTGAGGCCCGGGTGCCCACTGCCCACCTTTGTCTGAATTTGTGTATTGAAAACAATGGTGGACATATTGAGCACATTCTGTAAATAAAAGCTTTTGTTCTGCCTATTTTTTATTATTTTTCCTATGATGCCAGACTTATGGGATACCCTGTATAATAGGTATTTTATGTTCACACCTACAAAGTTTTCTATCCCTTATGCCTTTATCATAACAGTGGCATGGAGATATGTCAAACATCTCACCATATTTCTTTAATTTTTCATAATATTTTTCATTTCTTTTTATCATAGGGCATTTAGTTAACTTATCAGCATCTTCTATAAGTCTAGTAACTCTAACATAAATTCCCTTTGTATCAATTGTTGGGAAAGAAATTTTTTGCCAAATTTCTTTTATATCTTGAACAACTACGTTATCGCAATCATTTTCACTTATTTTACCCTGTGCTTTAGATGCTTCCTCTCTAACAATAAAATGGAAGTGCTTTACAACATCAGCTTTTGATGGCGTCATGGCAGATGAAAATTTTGATGGATATCCGAAGGCTGCATTGTGGCTTCTTTTTCTAGTAGCCATAATTTAATTTAATAAGATTTTAACTATATTTTATTTATTACCGATTTTTTAAAATTAAATAACGTATTTTAATACAAACTTTTAACATTCTAGGTACCTAAAGAGGAATCTGGAAAGAAAAAACAAAAATAATGTAATATTAGGTCTTATATCCGGTGCTGTGAGTCAGCACCGGATTTAAGACCCTACCCCCATCTCAAAAAAAGTTGGTGAATGGTCTATTCTGATGTAATTTGTGCTGGGGAACCCGTTTTTGGCCATCTGAAAGCAAAAAAAATTAATATTTAGGGTCGATTTTTACGATTTTCGATTTTCGGCCTATTTCCCATACAAGTTCATATGGAAAAAAGTGAGTATCGGTGGGGTGGGGTGGGTGGGGGGGTAGCGAAAGTCCCATAGCCTTTATTTTTGGCGTGGATACTACTATTACAAAATGATCAACCTCACAATATGTACCTAAGCAAAATCTTGACATTGACCCCTTTTCAGCCTGGCCTAAATTATTGCACAGCTGTCAGTGCTTCACCACACTGCAGAGGTCACACATACCGAAGTGCTCTCAGATTCTACCTAATTTTGCCAAGTAGATTTATTTGATTATTATTAATTTAGTTTCCAATATAAGGTATATGAATATTCTTTTATATTTAACCTTATTTGAATATAATACGTACGGTAAATAACTGTTTTCAGTCATTAGGCTATTACTGTGGTTGGCAGTTAATGAATTAATTGGCTCTCATGATGTCACAATTTACTATTCTGTTCAACCAGATATGTGGAGATTCAACAGGAGCTAACATGTCCTTTACGAGAGTGAACCCTTCTGGACGGAAGTCTGACCGTTCATGGAAGTACTACGATAAAATACCATAAAGTAGCATGGGCTGTAGAGCTACATGTAAACAGTGCAAAAAAAGAGTTGCAGGGTATTGTTGCTCGACTAAAGCAACACCATGAGAAATGAGCCTCTCAGCTACACAAGGAAAATGAGGAGCTGATGGAAGATGACTCAATTATGATCCAAGTTGTTCTTAGTCCTCAGGCATATAAAAATACATAGTTTTGTTTGTTTCAGCCTTCTTGGCTTTACTCTCTTGTCGAATTTACACTTTATTCCAGTATTCTAGGTAAAGAAATTGATAATTTTCCAAGTTAATATGTTACACACTCAAATAACTAAATATACAATTATTATTATATAATATAGAAGCCTTCCAGTAATTTTTACGCTGCCGATTGCCGTGTTACCATCCACAGTGGTTCAGCATTGGTCAAGGGATGACAGAGGTGTAGAGTCTTTATTAAAGTTTATTACAGGCTGTCCTTTATCCTTGGGCCCTGGCATTCCCTTAACTGGATCGGGCCGATGCTCACTGAGAAATTAAAAGAAAGTTTTTACGTACACAATTAGGCTGTCAGGAGTAAGGGGCGAGTAGGAACTAAATAGACTAACTCGAGCACCTTTTTGTGAAGATGGAATTTTGGGTTTTATGCAGTTACCCGAGTGCCTAAATAGGAGTATGTGAAACTAGTACATCAAATAAATATTATGCTAAATAAAAGAGAGAAGTTGAGCGAGATATTAGGTTACATAAAAGTTATAGCCTACTACTGACAAAATGAATATTTTAGCTTTATTCTGGTAATGATTACGTTGAATTGCGATAGCACTTGTCACCTGGATCTAACTTAACCTGTTTACAATTGAAGTTCAAGGAAAAACAATGTAAGAAAGCAGAAAATGAGGTTTTAAAATAGTGGCGATTATTTCGATGCTTGTCTTGTTGGCGCTACGTAAAAATTGACGAAAGCTCATTCTCGAAACATTTAAATATGAATATCTAGGAATAAAACTGCAATGTTGCTAGTACAAGTAGATTACTGATGAATTTAGAAATTTTGTGAGGTGTAACACAATGTATAAATTGTTCTCTTCGTCTAGAATTAATTAAAAAGAAATATGTAAACAGGCACCTTGATCAGAGCACTGCACCTTTGCAATATGCGGAAGGTGCCAGTTTGTGAATATATCTAAGATTTATTCTAGGCTTTGAGTGCAATAGCTGTTGCAATGAGCACCGTGTGAGTACAAGGAAACCAAGGGCGATAATTGGGTTAGGCTTACAGTTAAAAGAGGATTCTTACTATTATAGGGACTATATGAATCACAGATATTTACTGTATTGGTATTGTATTATAATTATATATTATTAAAATATTTAATGCTTATTTTTGAACTTACACACAAAATAAAATAAAAATGTTTGCTCTTAGGGAGGACCTGTGGATCAGCAGCATCTCAACCATCATCCACCTCAACTGGACCATCAACATCTACAGCTTAGAAAATCATTGTCAGAGTCAGCTAGCACTAAACGGAAGTTGTCGTCAATGTTGGGCAATTTTGTTATTCGAACTAGTGCTACTGAAAAAAATGAGCTTGATGAACATGTTGCTAGAATGGTGTTCACAACAAACTCACATTTCGTCTTGTTGATCATCCCCAATTTCGGGAAATGGTTACAAAGCTGTGGCCTGGCTACACTCCTCCCACTAGAAAAGACATTGCAGATAAGTATCTTCCCTTAGTGTATGAGAAACAAGGAAAAAAGTGTGCTGATAAACTGAAGGACGAAACTGTGTGCTTCTCATTGGATGGATGGTCCAATGTTCACAATGAACCAATCATCTGTGTCACACTGACGGCAACAGACGGCCGTGTGCATTTAGTGGACACAACTGACATGTCTGGAAAAGCACACAATGCTCAGTACCTTTAAGAACTTGCCAGGTCTTCAATCCGTAAGGCTGAACAGGAGTTTGGATGTCACATCCATAGCCTAGTCACCGATAATGAAGCCAGTGTGGCCAAGATGCGGAGACAACTAACGGAAGCTGGAGACTGCCATCTGGACTTGGTAATATATGAATGCTCAGCAAACATCCTAAACCTTCTGGCCCAAGACTGGAAATGGTGAGTGTGAAAGAACGTGGTTCATGTGGTGAAGTACTTCTGGAATAGTCATTTTGCCTCTGTTCGATACCACCAAGAAGGTGGTCAGGGACTTATCATGCCTCAAGATATGAGATGGAATACCATGTCAGACTGTCTGAAGGTATACATCAATAACTGGCCAATCCTAATGAAAATATGCAAAGTTGATAGAGAAGATATACGACAATCAGAAGCAAAGTAAGCAATCTAGGGCTGAAGCGAGTGGTGAAAGAGCTGTTGGCATGACTAGAGCCAATAACTGTGGCCCTAGACAAAACAAGGTGACACCTGTACAAAAGCAGAAGCAGTGGACATCTGGAAAGAGCCTGGCAAGAAACTTGATAATGACCAGGAAGTGGCCAAGAAGTTAAAGCATGATACAATCAAGTTATCATGAAGGCCCACCTGCTGGCCAACATGGTGCATCCATCACTACAAGGAAGGGCACTCACTGAGGATGGGAAAAACACTGCGATGGAATATGCTAATGAGAAATGTCCACCACTAATACCCATCTTGATCAAATTCCAGGTCAAAGGTCCACCATTTCAGGTCTTTAAGTTTGCTGATCATGTGACCAGCAGTGTCACAGCAATTGAATGGTGGCTGTCACATAGTGAAGCCATAGATAAGGATAGCATGTCAGCAGTGAAGGAGTTGCTATCAGTTGTAGCATCATCTGCAGGGGTGGAGAGTCTTTTCCTCCTATGGCCTTGTGCAGTCCAAACTAAGGAACCACCTTGGAACCAAAAAGGCTGCAAAATTAGTATTCCTTTTCAAAACTTTTAATCAGCATTAGGGCTCAAGAGCTATACTGTACTTTTCATTTGTAATTTAGGAAGATATATTTTTTATTTAAGTTTTAAATTTGTTTTATTGAAAAATAAACAGCAAAGTTCATTACCATTCTTTATGTATTACGGTACCTATACTGTTGTGATTAATTAGTAGTTTTCACGTTTTATAATTTTTTTATTTTTATTCATATACTGATTTAAATCAGTGATTTAAAAAAAAAATCATTTGATTTAAATCAACCAATTCTGATGACTGGGTTTTAGATTTCTAATGATACTACCTATAAGTTGGAGTTAACCCCAAGTAACAAACACAACCAAATTATGGTCTTACTGACCTACTCTACCATAATCTAATCCAAAATGAATTTGTCAATAAAATGTTTCCTATGTTGGTCATTTGGATGACTGACCCTTTCAGGTTGGAGGATATATGATAACACATCAAAGAGAATGCTAAAAACAAAGACAGAGGCCCTTTTCATAAAATACAAATCCAATAATTATTCTGTACTGACCTTCCACAGGTTCCCTGAGCCTTTTTCTGCTGGAAGGAAATCCACTCATGGAACCATTAGACTGAAGAAAAGGCTCTGATTGGGATTCAGGGAAAGATTTCTTCAACAAATGAAAAGATTCTTCCTTTGGGGGTAACACATCATTTTGAAAATCAGAAGTACTTGGCTTTGAAATGATTGATTCACGCAAGAAGTCCTCATTACCTGAAGATGAAATAAAATCAAATAACATGAAGATAAGGAGGGTTAAAGTTAATGCTAAACTATCCTATATATCAGGATGAAGGAAAAGTTTTGTCAGTTTTGGAACAGTGAAATTAAAAGGTGCACACGTTTATTTTTATTTTTTTATCTCTATACATTAAACTAAGATAAGTTATAATTACTTTAATTTGTTATATTATAAATATATATATATATTTTGTTCCTTTTTTATATTTTTCATATTTTTTCAGCATTCAGAAAAACAATTTGACATTGGAGCACATTCGAGTGTGCCTTTTGTACAAGTTCAAACTTGGGAGTAGTGTGGCTCTGACTCGCGCAAAATTTGTCAAGCATTGGGAGAGGACTCATTCAGCAAATGTGATGCTCAACAATGGTTTCAGAAACTCTGTTTCATTGACACGAGCCTTCAAGATAAACCCACTTGGGCCATCCAGTAGCTATTGATAATAACATCCTGAGATCCCTCGTAAACATGTTAGCAATTTTAATGTTATTTCTAGTACATACAAAAACTGATAACTGTATTTCGAATATTATTTTTAATTAGCATAAAAACAGTTTCCCACCACACCTTTTAATAATCTGAGGCATGTATATAACCTGGGTAGAGTCATCTGTATTTTCAGTTTCCCTGAAGAGGAGTAAATAAACTCAAAAGTTCTCAGAGCCAATGTTTCATTTTTTCCTGCATATACTGTACTGTATACAGTACTTAAAAAAGAAAAATTGTACACAACTACAATTACAAAAGCTTTAAAATACTGTACACAATGATCAGAATGGTGTACCTTCACAATTTATTTTTGAGTATGTATTTGTTAAAGTATTTTAAATCACAATATCTGCAACAAATTTGTTTAAATTGCCCCCCAAAAAAGGTATCTTCATCTTTCAAAAAATTCTCCAAGTCTAAACTTAATAACAAAAGCTTTCAAAATGTGCAATTTATAATGGTACTGTACATTTCCAATTAAAGGCATGTTTCTTAAAACTTACAACAATGACAATGATGAAAAGGTTATAAGATAGGCCAAGTTTGACATTTGGAGTGACATACATATTCACCATTTGGAATATGGTAGAACATGTGCACTTTGGAAAAGATACCATTTATTCTGTCTGTGTACATAAAATTGGGAGAGATACTTGTACAATCTATATTATTACGTTTATGTACACAATATTTTAGTACCTATACTGTATGAAAAATGTGTACAAAATCATTTCAAGGTCATGCACATATTATAGTGGTAATGGACATGCGTAGGTCATATTAATTAAATTTATATGATACTGAAAGTAATAGTGGCATTATAGAGACATTAAGTTCATGTCTTGTTTCAAGTACTACCCTTTAAACAAGCATAGATTTTGGAAAGAAAAGATGTAAGGTCCAGGAGATCAGGAGGATATTGTTGTGGGTTGGCCATTACATTAGTTGATATCAGAGGGTAAATAGGGTAATGGTTTTAATTATTTTCTTTCAGAGTTGAGGGTATAATTTCTACAGATTTACAGAAGCTAAGGCTAACAGACTAAGATCCACTCTAAGGTTAGCCTGAGAGAAAGAAGAGAGTAGGGTGTTAAAAGAAGAGAATAAGGGGTTAAGTAAGTAGCAAAACCTATCATTCATGGGTTAACATTCATTCAGAAAAAGAGAGAGAGAAAGACTCATCCTCCTCATCTGCCAGCCACTGCCGACAAGTTGTAAAAATAGTAGAAGAAAATAGGAAAGGGGTGAAAGATGAAAAGAAGTAAAATAAGAACGCTTACAAACCATGCAAACACAGTCTTAACTCGAACACTGTCATACCATGCAAACCACAGACATGCAAATAAAGAGAGAGGGGTGGAAAAAAAAAAAATTATGAAGAGTATAACAAAAAGTGGGTTAGTTTATGCTATGAGCTACATCTAAGTTTGTGTTAGTCTAAAATTTTTTTTTTAATATAATTCTGTTGCTGGCATATCACATGCTGGCATTAATCATCATCAGACTCAAACTTCAACCATTACTCCCAGAGCTCCTGTTGCTAATTTTAGTATTATTTTAAACATTAATAATTTTAAAATGCCTATCTAAATGGTTTTTAAACATATTAACACTGGTAGAGTTCATGATGGACGCGGGAAGATTATTCCATTTATCAATTACTTTAAATGTAAAACATTTTTAGCGATGTTTGTAATCAAACTTCTGCCACATAATTTAGATCTGTTATTATGAGTATTGCTATTATTGAAAATGAACAAAGTGAAAATTTACATTATCAATTTTATTAACGATTTTGAAAACTTCATTAAGTTTCCTCCTTAATCTCCTAGTTTCAAGTGAATGCAAGTCTAACTCTTTAATCCTATCTTCGTAAGACTTGTTGCATAGTGACAGAATTAGTTACTGGTGCATCGCTGAACCCTTTCCAACCTATCAATATCCTCACGCAAATATGGGCACCAAAACAGAGCAGCATATTCTACGTGAGGCCTGACTAGGGACTTGTAAAGGGGCAATATAATATTCTTTGATTTAAATTCAAAATTACATGCTATGAAGCCTAACATCCTATTAGCTTTTATGCAAGACTCCAGGCACTGGTTGATAACTTTTAAATCCTTAGATATGTGTACGCCTAAATCTACTTCCTCATCAACACTGGCTAATTGTCTATCATCTATCGTGTATGTGTAATTGTTGTTATGAGAACCTACTGTATATGGAAAACTTTACATTTGTCTACGTTAAGTTGCATCTGCCACTTACCCATCCACTCCATAATCCTATTTACACCATCTTGAAGCCTATTTCTATTGTTCATGTTAAGAACTTTACCACCTATTTTAGTATCATCTGCAAATTTTGACATGTTACTGGTCAAGCCTACATCTATGTTATTAATGTAGATTACGAATAGCAATGGACCTAACACTGAACCCTGAGGGACACCACTACCTACATCCAGCCACCCCAATTCCCTACTATTAACAACTACCCTCTGTTTCCTGGCACGAAGCCATTCCTCAAACCAGTTAGCTACCTGAATGTGTATACCATGCGCTTTAACCTTCACAATTCATCTTCTATGCAGAACTGTATCAAGTACTTTTTTAGTCTAAATAAATAACATCAGCCACTCTATGCCTATCATATTAAGTACTAACATTAGAGTGGATCTTAGGGTCTTTGTTAGCTTTAGCTTCTGTAGATCTGTAGATATTCACACACTTTTCATTATAAAACTAACAAATTAGTTAAACAAGATTTATGGCACTGAAACCCATGCTGAATACTATTCATCAAACCACGACTTTCTAAGTGATCGATGATACAATCCCTAACTATGGATTCCAAAAGTTTACCGACAATTGACATTAAGCTACTAGGCCTATAATTGCTAGCTACTGTGCAGTTGCTTTTTTTAAAATGGGTGTAACATTACCCAATTTGAAGTCTTCAGGAATAATCCCCGCTTCCAGTGACTCTCACCCTCGTAAACAGTTATTTCATTCAAAATAGTCTTGCTACTAAATCGGTCACAAAAAAGTTGTTAAAAATACCCACCATTGCCTGAGCGTCAGAAGCCAAAGTGCCGTTAGTGTCCACTAGAGGGCCTATGCTATTTTTTATTGGCTTACAATTATTGACGTAGTCAAAAAACTTTTTTGGATTATGTTTACTATCTGCAGCTACAAGTATCTCAAAATTATGCTTAGCATTCCTAACACCATTTAACCCTGACATCTAAGCTCAATATATTTATTAAAGTTAGCTACCATGATATTGGGCTTATTAAGTCTATACATGCTGTTATGTTCGTTTATGAACTCACCTATTTCCCTAGTCCACCACTTGGGCCTACATGGAATAAACTCCTTTTCAATATTCAAAAAACTTTCTTTAAATGCCTCCCAATGAAAATTTGCATCATTACCCATAAATAAATTATCCCAGTCCACTACTCTCATCCTATCCCCAAAACTATCAAAATTAGCCCTACGAAAAACTGGGACTTCTATTACGTTACTATCCTTACTGTTTTCTATCAATAGCTTAAACCTAATAATTTGGTGATCACTACATCCCAAACTCTCACCTACTTCCAAACCTTCAACTATATTTTTGTCATTCATCACCACCATATCTAAAATATTGTCACCACGCGTTGGTTCAGTAACCATCTGTTGTAAAAAATTATCTTCAATGAACTCAATCAGTCTCAAACCCTTATTACCAGTAAAAGTCTCGTAATTAACATTAGGGCAGTTAAAGTCTCCGACAACTATACTATCCCAATTATTACTAAAGTTACCAACAAGTGTGCAAAATCTAGTATCGGTATTGAGCAGTTGAATGGGAGGTCTAATAAAAAACAACAAAATTAAGCTAATACTAAGCACCCAAACTTCAATGCATATCACATTAATTTCTATCTTAACCTCGACAGCCCTAAGGGAATTATGAATGTACAACAAAACTCCATCATCAATCCTATGTAAACTATCATTAGTAAAAAGTTTAAAATCTGCTATATTAAGTTCTCCCAACAAGTCCCGAGTTATGGTATTTAATCACATTTCAGTTATAGCAACTATATTGTAGTCGATGGAATAAATTATCAGCTTAAATTCATTCAATTATTTCTAATACTACGCGCATTACAATAAAAGATGTTTAAATTATTTTTTATCACGGATTGGCATTTTAAATAAAATATGAAAAATAAAATCATTTTATTAAACACTAACATAGAAAAATGAATGGACAAAAAACACTATTTATAACAATTTATACTTGTGTCAAAGTGTAATTATATAAGAATATTTTACATTCACAAAACAGGAAAAGCTTAATAAATTAAGTTGCCCCTAAATTTACATTTTCTCTAACTAGCTAATCTCTAAATATTATAAACTATTGTAATATCCTACTCTATATTAATAACAATAATAATTCTATATTAAGTTGTACTTTATAATCAGAGCTGGGCAGTAACGCGTTACAAGTAACGGTAGTGGTAACAGCATTACATTTCAAATCAAGTAACTTTTTCAGTAACGATGTTACTTTATCGTAGCTCACAGTTAGTTCCTTTTGATTTTCACTCATTATTCGTTAACTGTTAAAAATTTGTCCCTTCATTATGAGTGAGGTGTGCATATTGGCCATTAGCATGCTAGCAGCCTACCCCCATCCACCCTCTCCCCCTACACTGACAGCACTGTCAAAGTAAAAAGGCGAAGAACCCTGGAGCAGGGAGGGACCTAAGTTTCGTAGAAGTTTCGTCATTCCTCTCATCTGGGACTTCACGGCGCGTTAGCTCTGCATCCTTCCCATCCACTAACTTTAAAAAAATGTTTATTAAACTTAACACTCCTATATCATCTAGTGCCACTGTTGAGTGGGTTTTTTTAGTAGGGAAGGATATACTGCATTCAAAACGAGGCTCGCTCTTAGATGCAACTTTTGAGAAGCTGGTTTTCTTAAAGACCAATAAAGATCTTTTGAATAATAGTTCTTAAGTTTGTATATAAATTTAGCTAATAAATTTTAATTATCATTGCCATGCACAATAACTCATTTGATTTATTTCTTTAGTATTATTGTTTTGCAAAATTAAATTTTCCTGGTATATTCTAGCGTTAGTAAACTAGTATCAATAGTATGCTACATCTTCTGTTATGTTGCAATTCCTAGTAATAAATCTTGCAGTAATTTTGTTTTACTTTTTTTTTTTTAAATATTATGCCTTATAAGTCATAACAATGCAATGAAGGCATGCACAGACTTCATAGCCTATGCATTAGCCAGTGGATACAAACCAACACATACTCGCACAAGTGAATGTTTATATAATATAATATTTTATGTATATATAAATTATAATATACCTATGCACATATATAATATATTTAAATTTCATTAAAAGTAACGGTAATGAGTAACGGTGCCATTACTCGTTACTTTTTAAAAATGGTAACTAACGATAATGGCATTACATTTAGACTGTAGTTAATGGTAATGGTAACGCCATTACATTTATAAAGTAATGAGCACAGCACTGTTTATAATTTATATATTAAACCATCTTATTATGTTGAATTTATTTTAAGTATTTCAATAGTTTTATAAACCTAAATTATACATGTATCCTTTTTTTTATATCCATTATATATACACATTTTTTAAATTCAAATTGGCCCCCCAGGGACTTGAAATTTTAATGAAGACTTTTTTTGTTGACATTGTTGAAGAAAATACAGGGTGTGTATAAAATAACGCAAGTGAAGAGAGAAATTTGATTTGAAGTGGCTTAAACTAGTTTCATAATGCAAGTGGAGACACATCCAATTTGAAATGGCTTAAAATAGTTTCATATAAAGTACATGTAATAAATATTACTTGTCCATGTTCACTTGCATTAATATAATTCAAATTGGACTAGTCTCTTCACTTGCATTACTTCATACGCACCCAATATAACAAGGAAAAAAAATTACTGTACTTTAAATATTGGTATTCAATATACGAAACAAACAAAATTATTTTATTTTACTGAGTAATAAAACTTTATAACTATTTTAGCTACAGTATACAGTAACAATTCTGGTGCTGTATATTGTTGAGTGAGTTGAGGAAAAGCATTTAAACAAATTTTAAATGTAAAAATATGAAAAAGTTTTCATATTAGATCAGTAAAATTTATGAAGGGAATTATTTTTTTAAAATATAGGCAAAGACAGCTAAATTTTGGAATCAGTACATCACAAGTTATATATATATATATATATATATATATATATATATATATATATATATATATATTTTAGTTACAAAGTATGACCGCTCATGGCCACCAAAAGAAAGGTGGATAGCAGAGCGAACACAAGACAAAGACTATGGAACAGCGAATGGAAATGAACAATAGACGGGAGGAGGAGGAGGAGGAGGGAAAAAAGATCATAGCAGAGTCACAGCCAGTAAAGAATTCGGGAGCGAAAGAGGAAGGAGAACAACCCAGTTACCGAAAAGTAGGGACCTTCAGATAGAATAGCGCCAAGCATATCACAAGGCCCAATGCTCACCAAAAAGGGAAAATACTCTGCACTGTGTGCAGAGTAAGGCAGACACTGCACCAGGAGGTGGGCAGCTGTGAGACATTAAAATTGGGACATTGGGACCCGATTCCTGGCCATCAAATAGCCATGGGTCAGGTGGGTGTGGCCAATACGGAGGCAGGCCAGAGCCACCTCCTTATGGCACAACCGATGAAAGGAAGAGTCCCAACATCCCAATTTGGGTTTAATCTTGCAGGGTTTGTTATTTGTAGCACCATCCCAGCGACTCTGCCACCAGGAGCACAAAAACCTACGGAAACCAGGGATATAATCAGAAAAGGGGAGGGACATGGGTGAAACCTGTAGTCAGCACGCGGAACGGGCAGCTCGATTGGCAGCCTCATTTCCAGCCACATTAACATGTGCAGGGAGTCAGGGACCCAGCAAAATACCACCTCCTTGCCACCAAAAGTGACAAGGATATGGCACAGTAGCTGGATTCGTCGGACCAGTGAGTGGACAGGGTCGAAACACTCCAGGCCATCCAGGGCACTGCAGGAATCCAAATAGATGACAAATGACCCATCCAGATGCTCCCGCACCACCTCCAGAGCCCTCAGAATGGCAGAGAGCTCCACCGTGAAAATGGAAGCCTCATCAGGGAGACGGGTACATCAGGGAGCAAGGGCAGACGACTGGGGAACAGCCGCGGCCCCAACGCCGCCCGACGACCTCGAGCCATCTGTGAAGACCGCAACACATGCAGAGTGACACGCTGCATGCTGAAGGAACAGAGACTGAAGCAAGGCAGTCAGAATCAGCCCTGCAAACGGGGTGCAATGCCCTACAGCACGCAACAGGGGTGCTCTCCCAAGGTGCAACACCCTTGAAAGAGACCAGTATAACGGATGGAGGAGGAGTGCCCATACCATCGAGGAGGGAGGTCACAGTGTCAGTGAAATAGCAACCCCCATCCCAGCAGAACACCCTCTCAACTACCTAGAACAGAGGAGAGTTGGGAAGACGGAGAATCCGGAGATAATACTTGGCAATGAGGAACGACCTCCGATCCTCCAAGGGAGGGATGTCGCACTCAACCTGCAGACTATCAACCGGAGAGGAGCGGAAGGCGCCAGATGACATGCGCAGTCCTCTAGAGAGGACCGGATCCAGTATCCGAAGGGCCGTACGGGAGGCGGAGCCATACACCACACTCCCATAGTCTAATTTTGACTGTACCAGGGACACGTACAAACGGAGGAGTGTCCGCCTATCCGCGCCCCATGTAGTATGCGACAGATGTCCCAGCAAATCCAGGGTACGTCTTGTAGACTCGCGCAGCCGGCGAAGGTGGGGAACCCAGCTCAAACGGCTGTCGAAAACCATACCCAGGAAACGTACTGATTGAACGAGGGCCAGAGGCTGACCCCCGAGTGTAAGATTAAAGGCCACGGCGCCGGATCCCCTCTCCTCGACGGAAGGAAGGCCACACACGAAGTCTTCGGGGAAGACAGCGTAAGGCCCACCGACGACGCCCAGCGTTCAACCCGATTGACCGCGAGTTGGACTTGCCTCTCCACGAGGGGGGACTCGTCCCCGCGCATAGACAGCCAGATCGTCGGCGTAGATGGAACAGCGCACCGAGGGCGGAAGGGCTCCCGGTAGCGCAGACATGACCAGATTGAAGCAGGAGACGCTCAAGACACACCCCTGGGGCACCCCCTCCTCCTGAACATACAGGTCAGATAGGGCCGCCCCATTACGGACGCGGAAAGTGCGACGGCAGAGGAAGTTACGAAGAAATGTGGGCAAAAAGCCCACAAAACCAAGAGACTTCAAACGGTCCATGACAACTCCCCGACGGGTCGTGTCATAGGCCTTTTGGACATCGAAAAAGACGGCCAGAACAAGATTCCGGCGGGAAAAGGCCTCCCGTACATCATGACCAAGGAGAAGGGGGTCCAGAGTACCCCGAAATCGACGAAAGCCATACTGGGTCAGGGGGTATAACCCAAGCGACTCCAGTGTAAAGGAAAGTCGGACGTCCACCATCTTTTGAAGGAGCTTGCATAAGCAGCTCATCAAGGCAATAGGTCGATAGCCCCCCACCTCCGCCGGATCCTTCCCCGGCTTAGGTATCGGGACCACAATCACCTCCCTCCAACGGGAAGGGAATGACCCCTCAACCCACACCTGGTTGAAAAGATCCAGCAAGAAGTGTAGGGCCATTGGGTGCAGGTTCCAAATAAAGTCATACAGAATGTCATCAGGGCCAGGGGCGGAAGAACGATGGGTTGCCAAGGCAGCCCGAAGTGACATCATCGTAAAGAGACGGTTATAGAGCTCGTTCCCAGGCGGCGGGAACGTAACATCCGACAAAGGACGATCCGCAGCTGAAGGCGAACGGGAAACCACAGCAAAAGCCCCGGCCAGCCGATCAGCCACAGCAGTAGGAACCGAAAGGAAGCTGTCCCCGTCCCAAAGGACAGGGCAGCAACTAGCAGGGACTGGTTTCCCCTCGATACTACGTACCTTCTGCCACACAGCATCAGAAGGGGTAGACGAGGAAATGCCGGACACAAAAGCACACCAAGAGGCCCGATGGGCCAACTTGAGAGTCCGGCAGGCGAAAGCCTTCGCCCGCCGCATCTCAATCAAGTGGTCCGCGCGCTGGGTGCAGTGGAAGCGGCATGTTGCCCTCTTCCTCACACCACCTGGTGACATGCTGGAGTCCACCACGGGACACTACGCACCCGCGGGTTACCGGAAGATCGAGGAATACAGTCCTTCGCGACGCCCATCACCACCCACTCGAAGAACTCCAAGCTCTCATCCACAGATCAACACCGAACGGGCAATGACAGAACGAGCTCTGAAGGATGGCTAGTCAGCCCGCGCAAGGCACCACCTCGGTCGAGACGAGACACCCGGCTGCGGTCAGACCGGCTCAAGACAGACTAGGTAATGATCACTGCCGTAAGAGTCCCCCAACACCTTCCACGAAAAATCGAGGGACACCAAGGAGAGATCAATACAGATAGATGAACCTGTGGGTTCGTCGAAGTAGATAGCTTCACTGGAATTGAGGCACGCGAAGGAAAGTTCCTCCATTAAGGAGAGCAACATACCAGCAACATTAGTCAACCGGACATCTCCCCAAGCCGGGTTGCGACAAAGTTCCTGAGGAGGAGAAACAGTCGAGGCAGTCGCAACACCAACTCGCGAACTGCGTCGTGAGAAGGAATATAAATCGAGCAGGCAGTGTACTGGCGATCTAAAAAGAGCCGCACAGCCTGCAAGGTAGTACAAACAGCCACATCTCATGAGAGTAATGAATGATGTACATAAATCGCTGCACCCCA
Source organism: Bathynomus jamesi (assembly GCA_023014485.1). Taxonomy (NCBI): domain Eukaryota; kingdom Metazoa; phylum Arthropoda; class Malacostraca; order Isopoda; family Cirolanidae; genus Bathynomus; species Bathynomus jamesi. The sequence goes on along the minus strand of JAJOZX010000899.1, from coordinate 708,601 downwards.
CCAGCGTGCGCGCTCATCCGGGGTGCAAGGGAAACCAACATAGCCAGAGAGAGGGAGCCCCCGCGCAGCCAGGATAGTCTCCTGGAGACAAACACAGGAAGGCAAGGTTCTCCCAGTTAGCTAAAAGCCCCCTACAGTTCCAATGCAAAATGGAACTGTAAGGGGATGTGGCATTATAAGAAGCAGAGAAATAGCCATGAACCAAGCTGAGCAGCAAACTCAATGGTCCATAACCAGGGACGGAATCGGCTTCCCCGACTCACCCCGAACAGAGGAGGGGGGGACCACCGACCCCGCAGCTGCTTCACCGGTAGTAGAATGAGGTGGAAAGTGGAATGGAGTTCAGAGGGGGGGCTCCCCTGAGGGAGGGGAGACGACGAGACGGGCCCAGCCAAAACCCCAGACTCCCAACCAGAGGGGGGCCAGGAGAACCAGATGTTCAAGGGCTCGTCACACCAGACAAGTGCTGATGGTGGGGGGGGAGGTCCACCACAGGTGGGAAAGGTAGATCCAGGAGAGACCTGACCACTCTCAGCAGGAGCCGAAGGGAGAGAGACTCCATGAAGAAGTGCCATGCTCCTCTTGACCGGGTCCACCATGGGAACTGAGTCAGTAATCAAGGGTGTCATGGGGCAGTGTACCTCAACCAACACCCGGACACTAGTTGGGGCACCGGGAGGTGGTGGTGGTGGTGGGGGAGGGAGTCCCGAGTGGATCAGGAGCGGCGCACCGCTTCCCCTCTGGTGAAGAAGGGGAAGCAGGGTGAGCAGTGGTCATGATCAGGTCTGGAGGACTCCGACCACAGCGACGCTTCCTCTTCCCCTTCTCCACCTGAGAGACGAGTAGGCAAGGATCCAGACCCCAAAGCCGGAGAGGGAGAAGGGGCACTTTTTAGGCAGGGAATCAGATAGGATGTCTGAAAGTGAGGCAGAGGGACAAGGTCCCATGGCACCAGGAGGACCACCAACCCCCAGAACTTCCAGGAGGGGGGCACCACTCCAGTAGGCACCAGGGTGGCACGGGAGGGGCCCAAGGACCCGCCATAGCCAAGAGCCGCAGCATAGGACAACCCCCGCCGCTCCCGGTCACGGACCCTATCGCGCGCCTCCCCCGCACTAAGGAATTCGGTAGTCCTTAAGGACCGCACCTCGAATTCAAACTTGAAAACGGGGCAGTCCCGAGAGGAGGGTGGGCCCCCGAGCAGTTCGAGCACCGCGGGGGCTTCGTGCACGGGGTAGGGTGCGCAGGCCCACCGCAGCGGACACATAGCTTACCCTCACGGCGGCACGCAGAGCTAACATGGCCGAACCGGGTCAGGCACATACGGTCGCACCGAAAACTCACACGACCGGCGATCACCCACGCCCCAGAACACCTGGGCCGGAGGCACAAGGGAGTCAAAGGTCAGGAGCAGACGAGCGGACGGGGTAAGAGCACCATCCCGGCGCGACGAAAAGCGGAAGACCTTCGTTACCCCCTGGGGGCAAGATCCTCCTGCAACTCGCCAACCGGGATTGACAGCAGACGGGAAGCGAAAATGGTGCCCTGACAGCTATTCAATTGCGGATGGGGAGTCACAGAAACTCTGCAACCCAAAACATCCTGCAACTGTAGAAGGGACTCAGTCACCCCGAAGAACGGGACTTCAAAAGAAGAGACCCATCCTTCAGAGGGCGGATATCATAACGACAGGGAACCCCCACCGTCTTAAGACGCTGAAACACCTTCCGAGTTGCCCAAGGGAGCCAGCGGAAGGGCGGAGAACAAGGAACCTGTCCACCACAGAAATTGACAGCAGGGACAGGTCCATGTGTGACGGTAACCGAGAGTGGGCAAGAGAACGAGGGCTGCGAAGACCCCATGCTATGGCCACCATGAGTCCAGCCACGAGAGCCAGATGCTGCAAAGGATGAGAGGGGGCCATACGGCTTTAAGGTCAATCCAGCGGAGGCAGAGGCCATAAACGACCAGAAGTAGAAGTCTTATCCAAATCCAAGGGCGGGCCAGTCTTCAACAGGAGCGGATTGAAGTTTTGAAATTGAACCCATAAACAATAGCATTACAAAAAAGACAGCCTCGGACCAAAGGCAACGCACCATCCGCCACTGCATCCTTCAAGGCGCAGGGCCAATGTCCCGGGTAGCCCGCCCCCAAACCTGACTGTCGTTTTAGAAACAGCAGATTGGCTCTACAGAGATTTGTCCATTAAGGGCCTAGCAAAGACCCAATCCAGACGCAGCAGCGGTCCAGGTGCCCATACCATCCCCAGAGCATGGCTCAGCCACGGAGCGATGCCCCCCGGCGGGTGCACCCGATGACCCCAAGACTGCAAAATACAAACAGAGGGGGGGGGGATACTACAATTGACGGAGGCCCAAGACACAGTCAAGACAAAAGAAATTCCAGGAGATACGGAAAAAAAAAGGGGAGCAAAAAGAAAAGGGGGGGGGACACGCAACTAGGTAACTCTTCACCCACACCCCGCGAGGAGTTGAGGAAACCCCAACAACCCATGAGGTGTACGAGCCCCCTTGGCCCAGCAAGCCGGAGTACCTAATCAAGGGTATATATATATATATATACACAGGGCATCCCAAAAAAATGTATACACACTTTAACAGCTGATAGCTCAATTGATGTTTCTTTCTTTCCAAGTTAAACCCATTAGAATTAATAATGGCAGTCAGACTAAACTTTGAACAAAGGAAATTCATTCTAAAATACTACTGGAAGTGTGAAAACGCAGTTGAAGTGCAAAGACAGTTTAGGAGGGAGTTTCAAACAGATCCACCAACGCGACTTACCATCACTCGAATTAGAGATAAGTTTGAAGCCGATGGAACTGTTCAGAATGTCCACAAGAAGCGTTCCGGAAGACCACGGACATCGACAAGCCCCACAAAGCAAGAAAGAGTACTGGAAACGTATCACCAAAGTCCAAGAAAATCTGTGCGGCAAGCGAGTCGTGAGGTAGGAATTTCAGAATCGTCTGTCCAACGCATTTTGAAGCGCTGTCAATGGAAAAGTTACATTCCAAGATTAGTCCATGCTATTAATGAAGATGATCCGGACCGAAGAGTGGAGTATTGCGAGTGGTACTTGGCACGATGTGGATGTGGATTGGACGAAGGGGTTTCGTAGAATACCCTCCGCGTTCACCAGACCTCACACCACTAGACTTTTTTTATGGGGATACTTAAAAGACAAAGTCTACGCTATAAAACCTGCAACAGTCGCTGAATTGAGAGCAGCCATTGAACGAGAATGCACACAAATACCAAACAAAATGTTTCATGATGTTTGCGATTCCATTGCTTCGCGTTATCAGCAGTGCCTGGACCAGAACTGACATCAGTTTGAAAACAGGCGTTGACAAAACAATTAAATAATGTCTGTAGATTCTATTACATTTTGAAAATGAAATGTATTTTAATAAACACTGCCTTTATAATTATTTAAAGTGTGGATACATTTTTTTGGGACGCCCTGTATATTAGGGGTGGTCGAAGTTGGTACCAGAAAGCAAATAAACATCCAGTAGTTGTCATTTCATCTATGAAATGTGAAAATCACAAAGAAATGCATTTTGATAAAAGATCAGAATGCAAATTTAGCTTTTAAGTTTTTAATTTTTTATGTTGTCGCTTCATGCGTAAAATCCCATATGCAGCATACGCGCAACCAAAACAAAGCAAACCAAAATTATTAACTTGTTTCTATAAGCATAAATATCAACATTTTGCTTGTATTTTTATATAATTATTAATTATGCATCTTTATTAAAAAATAATGGTAAAATATTATATTTCCTGTGACCATTCATGCTTATTTCTTACATATTGCTATTCGCATTAACACTTTTCATTTTGTTTCAGATTTTCTGGTGTAAATAAAGCTGAAAGTGAAAACAAGACACCTGACCCGAAAGAAAAGAAGAAAAGTATGGAGGTGGTCCTTGTGAATTATTAATGACCGAACCAAGCACTTACAGGCAGCTGATTCAATACTATTATAACCTTAATCATGCTAACCCTGGTGCAGATTTTTGGGCTTTAGTGCAGCAAGTTAGCAAGGATTTAAAATCCATTTGGTCTTCAGTGAATCCAAGGCTGCCTTTGATTAATGACAAGTCCATTGACAGAAAGGTTAAAGACCTACTCACTCTTATGAAAGACATTAATTGCAAGCATGCTAAGGCAAGTGTCAAGCAAAATCTGGATGCTAACTTGGACAAACTTTTTGATATTTCTGCCTGTTCCTATTCTTTGCCTTGCAGTGATTCAAGAGTATACTGTAAGAAGGACAAGTGTACACAAGAACATAACATATCTGTGTTTGCCCTCGAAATGCAAAGGTGCCACTTGAAGAAAGAGCATACCTTTGTGATCAGCGATCCAAAACAGGTCCTAAGGGTGCATACCAGCTGTCTTCAGTGGACACAGCTGCTGCCAAAAGAGACAGGAAGGCCAAACAAGGACAGCAACATGTACTACCTCAGGAGGAAGTTGAGCTAGTAGGATCTTTCATACAGCCTACAGAGTTGCCTGGACTTACAAGCAGTTCATCTGGTGGCGAGGTTAGTTTCCTTTTATTTATATTAATTATATATAATTATAAATAAATAAATAAATAAAAAAAATAAATAAACAGAAAATGCATTAATATTTTCCATTTATTTTCAGGAAGGAGAAGATGAATGGCAGCCTTGGAAGAGGCCTTCAGGAGACTACAGCCTTTTAAAGTTTCCCAGATATGCTATGGAACTTGTCAGAGGTGAATGTTCATCAAATCTCGGTGCAGCTCTTGGGAATGCCTTCCTCCATGACATCAAACACCTACTGAGACCTGAAGTTGACATCAATCACATCATGATTGACAAGTGCAAATTAGACAGGCCTAAAGCCCAAATTAGGGTAGTTAGTGAGGGTGTGGAATCAGAGAAAAAGAGAGAGCTCATTTGTGTTGGTGCGGATGGGAAGGTTGATGAGAATACCATGACTTACAAAGAAATAGAGACACCTGAAGGGGAAACTGTTCTCAGAAAGTGTGTTGACGCAGAACATCACCTCACCTTCACCTATGAAGATGGAAAATCTCCTGGTGCCTACTTGACCCACAGAACAATTCCTGTTGTAGGCGCCACTGGTGAGGTCCTTGCTCAGGAGACATTCAGTGTTCTTGAAGAATATAATAGCCTTGAAAGTATCTGAGCCATTCTTCTTGATATCATCACAACCAACACTGGCTGGAAGAGTGGTTTAGTGGTAAAACTTGAAGAAACTCTGGGGAGGAAACTGCACACTATTGGTTGCGCACTGCATCAGAATGAACTCCCACTAAAAGCTCTTTTCAAAAAAAAAAATGGATGGAGTGACAACTGGCCCAAGAAGTTTCAGTGGGCCCCTTAGGCAAAGGTGTGCAGAAGATACCCAGGATGAACCTCAGGTACAGTTTGAAGCTGTGGAAACTCCAATCATTGAAGGGTACATTCCAGAGGAAGTACTGAAAGACCTCAGTCATGATCAAAGGCTTCTGTATGAGTATTGCAGAGGGATCGGATCAGGAAGAGTAGATGACAGATGGGCTGCTTGGAAGATTGGTCCACTTAACCATGCAAGATGGTTAACTCTTGCCATATGACTTCTTTGTTTGTACACAAGAGACAACAAACCAAACCTGAATTTGAAAAAGTTGGTCCATTACATTGTTCGAGTTTATGCTCCTGCATGGTTTGAGATAAAGGCATCCTCTAAGCTGCATGATTCTCCTTGCATCCTCTTCTCTGCTATCAGCTGACTGAGGCTGATTCCATTTGATGATGTGAAATGCATTGTAAAGCAGAACATCCAGGGTAATGTTTTCTGCCTCCAACCTGAGAACATCCTCTATGCCATGGTGAAAGATGATGAAGACAGAATCAGGAATCTTGGGCTTTAGACTATACTCACTCTCAGACACAGGTAAATTTTGCGCTTCTTGTAATTTTTTTTTTTTTTTTTTTTTTTCTGCCAAAGCTGTTATTCTCCAAAAAATATGGGAAAAATATTATAATTGTCACTTTAAGTGGGTAATTTGTTTGTATTATTGAAATGGCAATATTTGAGTACTATTTTTCATTCATATTTATATTTTTATTTATATTTACATTTTCATTTATAGAATGGAGAGCAACCCGGAAGCAGGGAAGAAAATTCCCCAGGTGAATTGGAATGCAAATCACTGGCATAAGCTCATCAACCTCACTGACCCTGATGTCATGGAACCACCTACCAAACAGCACCTATCTGATGAAGAAATCCAGTCATTCATGGACACTAACACTAAGCCAGACATTCCAGACTTGCCTTCTCACTCTCAGTGTTGAGAGGAGTGTGAAATTAGTGACAGAGGCTTCCCATACTGTGTATGGGTTCGAAACTCATCACAGATGTATCCTTACTAAAGTACCAAGTAGGAAGATGCATCCTGATTTATGTCAAAAGGACATTATTCTCAATCTTATGATGATTTATATGAATAGTTTTTCTTTTTATATGAGAACATGTGATTTTTTGGGATTTATCACCTTTTGAAAGTATTTTTTCAAATTTTGTAGCCAAAATATGTGAATAAATTAGCAAAAATGCATGTTTTTTCAATGAAATTTTATCATTTTACACTTAAAATACATGATATACATTAGGCATTGTCTCCTCTTGGGATAGAAAGTGATATCGAGTTGCTACATCTATAATTAGTTAATATTATGCCTTCAAAAATGATGAGTTTACCTATCACGTATGACAAAAATTGGGTCAAAAACCATAAACTTTAATTGCAAATCCGCAAGCAGGCCCTTATCCATTTGCTTGAAAAAATTTTTGGGGTTCATTTCTCAACCAAACCTAACTACTGGACACTTATTCACCTTGCAATTTCAAAACATGTGGAAAATCGACAGCCTGTTTTGTGTTCCAGCAATTCTTTCCACAAACTGTTTACAAACATTGCTTGCCAACAATGTATGCAAGTGTGTACAAGACTTATTTCATGTATGGCCTTGCCAATTGTAATATTTCATCATACACTCTATGACATGTTTCAATATCAATGAGTGTAGAACCATCAGTCAGAGGTGCATTGTGGTATTTCACTGTTCATATTCGTGACTTCTTACTGTGAATAAGTGCAGTCCAGTAAAAAAAAAAACTTAAAAGTTTTTATGCTATTCAGTGATAGGGTGCACTTGAAGTGAGAATGGAGGCTTATTCAAACAGAGAAATGGCTGACATGCATCTCATGTATGGACTTACCGAGTGTAATGTGGCTGCAGCAAGACATCTGTATGCAGAAAGGTTTCTGAATCGCTGTCTGCCAGATAAGAAGACCTTTCAGAGAAGAGACTAGCATCTTGGTGATACAGGATCATTCAACAAGTGAGTTTCAGATCATGGTGATCAATCAGCACCAGAACTGTTGAGTTGGAGGAGTGGGTCCTGAATTGCATGGAGAGGAACATCCTGATGTCAGCACCCAAAGGATAGCAGCAGCAAAGGGTGTAAGATACACAACTGTGTGGAAAATTTTATGGGAACAACAGCTTTATGCATATCACATTCAGAGAGTACAAGGCCTTACTGAAGCTGATTTCCCACCATGAGAGGCTTTTGCACTTGGTTCGTTCAACAGTGTGTTCATGATCTTTTTCCATCCTCCATGTTGTTTTCTGATGAGGCTGCCACAAGAAATGGTGTGATCAATTGTCACAACACTCATCACTGGGCTGAAGAGAATCTGCATGCCATCATCCAGTCAAGGCACCAACAACAATATAGTATCAATGTATGGGCAGGACTTATTACCAACAACTTAATTGGTCCTTTTGTTTTGCCTGGAAGTTTAACAGAAGAATCCTATTCCAATATTTTTAAGGAATGATTTAAGTGATTTACAAGATGAAGTTCCTCTTGGTGTCTGACTTTGTATGTGGTTTATGCATGATGGCACTCCACCTCATTTTAGTTCCACTGACATTGAAATGCTTCACCAATGTGTAGAACAAGGATGCCAGAAAATCCGAGCAATACTTGGAATGTTTGAAAACATCAGGCAGTCTATGATGAGGCGTGTTCAGTAGGGCAGAGTGAAAAACTCATTTTTCGAATTTTCAAATTGGCTAGTGTGGAAAATGTGTGGAGTAGTGAGGAAATAAGCTGGTATAAATTTAAAATCATAACATTAATATCTTCAGGTGCCACAATGACCTTCAATATTGAAAAAAATTGAAAAAAGTAGATTTTAACCAATAATTACAGAAGAGTCCATGATGCACAATAGACAAGAATTTATTCACACTTGTATAAAAATAGCTCAGTCAACCTTTAAAAAAAGTTTCTATTCTCTAAAAACAGTTTTCTATAGTCAGCTCACTCAGCTGTCACGTGAGTACCTCGGTTCAGTGTAGCTGTCACTCTCGTAGCAGGTGGGTGTTCTGTTGTTGGCGTTACTCAGATAGTCTAAACTATATTTCTTATATATTTTGCATTTCTGTATTGTGTTGCCCTAAGTTTGCCATGTACTATTAACTGAAATTAACGTATAATTGATATTAGCTCTTTCTTTTTCAGATTTGTATACTTTCAAAATGTCTCGAGTTTGTGCAAAATCAACCAGGGCCTCACCTGAGTGCCCCATGTTTGGTATGGGGGAAGATTTGTGGCACAGGAATCTTCCTACATACGAAGGAGTTTTTAAATATCACTTGTTTGTAAGAAACAATTTGAAACAGAATACTAATAAAGATCCTTCAATATCTCACATATTAGAACAAGTTGTTGATAAATTGAAAACAATTTGGGAAAGTGCTTCCGTCCCAATTCTGTCAGACAGGCGAATTGAAACAATGTTCAGAAGCTACCACGAAAAGTATCCTGTCATTATGAAGCCATACCAAAGCAGAAAAAATTCTGAAGCTTACAAAGCAAAGATTGATATGTTCAAAAAAGAAGCACACACGAAACTTTTTGACATTGCAGCGTGCAAGTGCAAAGTACGAACACAATGTTCTTGTCCCAAAGAAAAAATGGTTCCAAAGGAAGAAGTGACATTCCTCTTAGATCAAAGGAGTGAAAGAAAACTGTTTATTGATAGAGTAGATATTACACTCTCAAAGAAAAAAGCATCTACGTTGCTAAGAAAGCAAAAAGAAGCTGTGAGGCTCACCAAAGAATCTTCACAGGAGAAATTGCAGGATACAAATGTTGAATTATCATCATCATCGACATCAAATAGTGAAAGTGAATCTGGCGAAATATCAGACGATACATTTCCAGAGCCAGTTAGCTCGAAGAGAAAGCTCGAACAACCTGAAGAACAATTATTCAAGAAAAGGAAAACTACAAATCTACCTTCAGTGGCTACTGCTTGTGACAGGACTGCAGTTTCAGATCGAGCTGCAGCATTCATTGTTAGTGCAGTATTGCAAGATATTGGAGAAGTTTCTATTGACAATACATCTGAAGTAGTGGATAGGAGTAAAATCAGAAGAGAAAGACAAAAGAAGAGAATCAGAAATTATGAAAGATCAAAATCAGGTCCCAATCAGAGGAATCTATTTTGATGGTCGAAAAGATCCTACACTCTTCCAAGAAAAAAAAGAGTCCAAAGTATATCAGAAGAAGGTAACAGAAGAACATATCACTTTAGTGAGAGAACCTGGTTCAGATTATTTGGGCCATTATTCTGTGAATTCTGGATCAGCTGAAGAAATATGTAAAGGAATGTTTGAGTATATTGGAAATAATGACATGAACCTGGAAAACCTTGTTGCCATTGGATGCGATGGTGCAGCAGTCAACACTGGAGAAAAGGGAGGCGTTATAAGGCTTATAGAATTGAAGCTGAAGAAGCCAGTTCAACATTTAGTGTGCCAGCTCCATGCCAATGAATTGCCATTACACCATTTAGTTGCAAAGCTGGATGGAAAAACATCTGGCCCCCGCGGATTCACCGGTCCTATTGGCAGGGAATTAGAGAACTGTGAGAGTCTTCCTATTGTCGAGTTTGAAAGGATTGATGCTGAGGAACCAACTGTAGACTGTGAAGATCTTAGCACCGACCAAAAATATCTAATTGATATTCATCAGGCCATAACAAAGGGATATTGCTCTCCAGATCTTGCTCATCGTAGTCCAGGCAAAATGGCACATTCACGATGGCTGACTACAGCAAATCATTTGCTTCGTCTATACGTTTCAACTGTAAGTCCATCTGAGAACCTCATGAACATTGCTTCTTTTATAATGAAGGTCTACATCCCAATGTGGTTTTCTATTAAGCAAAGTACGTCTTTTGTCAATGGCTCAAAACATGTTTTCAAAACTATTGAACTAACAAGAACACTGAATGACGAAGTAAAGGATATTGTAAACCCTGTCATACAAAGAAATGCATTTTTTGCAAATCCAGAAAATATTCTAGCATCAATGATTCATGATGACCGCAGCGCCATAAGAGAATTAGCGTGGAGGCGAATAAAGAAAGCAAGGCAAACAAACAAGGAAAAGTTGTGAGGCGTTTCACAGTACCTGTTATTCAATTTGAAGCTACTGATTATACTGATTTAATTAATTGGCAAAAATGCATTGTCACTGAACCACCTGTGACAAGACACCTGACAGAAAATGAGATTGAAGAATTCATAGAAAACAAGAGTACCCCTCCATTCGAGAAATTCCCTTGTCATACACAAGTAGTAGAAAGAATGGTAAAATTAGTGACTGAAGCATCATCAAAAGTATTTGGATTGAACGCGCGAGATGGCTTCATAAGATCAACACTTCAGTCACGTAAAAAAAATGCCATCATTCGAAAGTAAAGCTGAATATAAAGTTTAAATAAAACGTTAATAGAAAAAAAATGCGCAAGGATGGGTGGTTGGGAGGGCATGGGTGGAGCTCGACACGCAGCCACCTCCTCGTGGTGAGTTCTGGATTATTTAGATAATTAATCAAAAGAACATTGATCTAAATAAACTAAGAGCTGCGTAATTCAGTAACTATTTTGGTAATTGGAACACTTAATATATAATAACAAGTAAGTTTCAGTTATTGTACTAATGCAGAATATAAGAAAATCATTATATTTCACTTTTTTCGACGGCTTTGTGGCACCTGAAGATATAATTTCGCAGGACTAATATTTATGCACAGTCATTATCTATAGCACCCACATATTTTCTGCACTAGCCATATTTGAATTTCGAAAAAAAGTTTAAAAACCTCATTTTTGATCCTCCGCCCTAGTGTTCAGCCATGTATTCAAGCGCAAGGCAGATACTTGTTGGAACACATAACAGGCTGTAACTTGGAAACAAAGCAATTTTGGGCCTATGTTTATATAAACTTTTTTCATTGTTTTCAGGTCAACTGGTCAGGTCAACTTGTCATCCAAGACCAGTTCTCGTGTGAAAAAATTAGGTAAATTTGTAGTTTCTTACCTAATACAACTACTCATAACCATTCCCCTACCAATTGTGTAATAAATGTTATATAGTGTTGTGCAAATAATAATAATAATTACATACAACACGTAGCAATCATTACACCATTAAAAAAGTTACTGTATAGCTAATGCAAGCAAATTACTCCTTAAAACTTTAATATATACTGTATGTATATATATAATTATATATATATAACATTGTTAACCTCATTAATGTTCCATGTGTTGGTCTCTCTTCATATGAAGGTCAAGCTGGTGGCCCCACCTCTAGGCCTGGCTTAGTGGAGGAGTGAGTTGCTTTCTTGCAGTCTCCACTGTACACAGCCAGGTACACCTGGCTCATCTGGTACCATCCTGAGCCAGGCACCTAGTCTTCTCTTGAAGACTTCAACTTTGACCCCTGTAACATTTCTGCTCAGGTCCTTTGGAAGCTAGTTAAAAGGTCTTGGCCCCCTGACAACCAAGCTATTTTCCTTCAGTGTTGAAGAGGTCCCTTGTCAGGCCTTCAATTTGGGAACACTATACATCCTGCCTTTCCTATTTTCCAGTATTGTTTGAATGGTAATTGGGTTTAATTTGAGGTTTGATACCATTTTTTTTATCATTTTCCATATGTAGATACGATCATACCTCTTTTAACGGACAAGATAGGTTCTTGAGGCTTGTCCACTAAGCGAAAAATTCATTAATAGAGGTCATTATAACATGGTGCTTATGGAGATGGGTTCTTGCTTAATAGCAAAATCAGTCAAAATGATAAATAAATGCCTTTAAATACTCTTATTTTCTTACAGAATGACTAAATAATGATTAAATGTGCCAAAATAGGTCTTAAACTTTAGAAAAAAAGTTGCAGTTACTTAGAAATACATGTGTGATTTTCCACTGCCATCTCCATACAAAAAGTAAATATTAAGCAGCAAGCAAATGGCTCCAGCACAATGATGATAAAACAACAAAAATGGCTGCCATGATCAGTATAGGTGACAATGCTTAACTTTGTACAATTCAAATGAAGACTTTGTTAACATCAATAATAAATTAAACAATTTAATAGCACTCACCAGTTTTTGGAGCTTGCTGTGTGGTTTACCACCGCTGCCTCGCTCCTACTGCGCACCTACTACTCCTTCCTGGCAGCAGTGGAAGATGAGACAGAGCAGCTACTACTCATTTTCACATCCATACTAATGACTTTCCTGGGCACCTTGGCTGGTTTACCAACACACTCACTTGTAGGCTGTTTCCCAGACATGATGGGCATAAAATGTTCACAAAACACATGTAGATAGCGAATATAAAGAGACCTACCACGACACAACCAACATGAATCTTGGTGGGCTACTGTATACATTTTGAGACAATCGCTGATTGGCTTAGAGGATGTAAACAACAAAGATGGTGGCAGACTTTATCATTGGTTCTTTTTCATTAATGTTTAATTGATTTTTTTTCTTGAATGGTACTCTACTTACTATGATATTATACACTATACAGTATTTATTAAATGAATTTTTTTTTTCATGTCCATTAAATGAAAATCCATTGGCCGAGGCTTTGTTAAAAGAGGTATGATAGTATATATATATATATAATGAGTAATTTATACATTTCCAAACAAGGACTACTCATACTTGACAAGTCACATTTTTAAAAATAGTGGGACAAACTTTTTGTAAGGACTGTACATCAAAATAATTGCTAAATGAGATCCTCTACTATAGGTTTGTTACAGTAAAGTACAGTACTTAACCTTTAAAATCTCCTTTTGTTTTTCATTAAAAATTGAAATGTGCCAAGGAGATATTTTACACAGACAACCAACATCCACAAGGAAACTAGTACAGAATCTCAATTTTCACTCCTGCTGACACTATTCAGCCCTAATTATATATTAGCACAGAATAGGCATGGGCATAGGTAGGACTATAAGCCTGTGTCCAGTCCAGCCTGTCCCAAGGCAAGGTATGGGTGGACTTGTTGAAAGCATGACAGACACAGGCTGGGTATGGGCTGAAAATATTGTTTGGGTATGGGAACTGGGGGGTATGGGCTGAAAATATCATGTTTGGGTATGGGAACTGGGGGGTATGGGGCTGAAAATATCATGTTTGGGTATGGGAACTGAGGGGGTATGGGCTGAAAATATTATGTTTGGGTATGGGAACTGGGGGGGTATGGGCTGAAAATATCATGTTTGGGTATGGGAACTGGGGGAGTATGGGCTGAAAATATCATGTTTGGGTATGGGAACTGGGGGAGTATGGGCTGAAAATATCATGTTTGGGTATGGGAACTGGGGGAGTATGGGCTGAAAATATGTTTGGGTATGGGAACTGGGGGAGTATGGGCTGAAAATATCATGTTTGGGTATGGGAACTGGGGGAGCATGGGCTTCAACTTTTTTTCAAATGTGTAGTGAAAAAAAAAAAAAATTAAAACATTTAAATTTTTAAAAAAATACTGCTAACATTAATTTTATAGTTGCTGCTTGTCATAATACACAATTTCAATAGTTACGCACCTATAATTCTATAGATGGCATAGTGTTATAGGCAGGGTTGGCAAGAAACCCACTTTTTTTGAAAAAGCCCAACCCAGGTGGGTTTTTTTCGGTTTTTTTCACCTAAAACCCGAAAAAACCCGGGTAAAATTGGGTTTTTTCATATGTCCATTTTTTGGTCATCTGCTGGCTTTAATATCATATATGGTAGTTCATATTAGACCTACCTATTCTTATTTTTATAATAATACTGTACTGTACCATACACTATTAATATAACATTTGTCTTGTTTTTAGCAAAAAGGTTGCCTTCCAGGCAATTAAGCATAAAAAGTTATTATTTTCTCAGATTGAGCTTCACAACAAAATTTGGAAAACATGGACCAATTTGAACTAAATTTGGTGTGGTAAATTATCCTATTTGTTAGGCTATACTTCCTATGGAAGACAGGCCCCTGTCTTCTGCTGGAAGTAGATGAATTACAGCTCCCAAAGGGAACTTAATTCAGCTAGTTATATCTATTTAATTCATATTCCTGAATATTTTTTCTTTTATTTCACAGTTAAATAAAACAAACTGGCAACAGCATATTTATCTTTACTGCTAGCAAACAGAATTAGTCTGTTTGAAGTTATAACTGCATTAAATAATGCCAAAGACCTTTGGATCAGGAAGAAAATCAGGGCATGAATGGAGTGAAGTCAATATTATTGATGGGACTAGTAAAGTTAGATGCAAACATTGCAATAATGAAATAAGTAATAAAATAGAGCGAATAAAAATGCATTTAATGAAATATTTGAAACACATGGAAATGAAATCAAGAAACAAGACTGACAATACTGCCAGTACATCATCTTCATACTGCCATGACATAGACCTCTCAGATGATCCAGACTCATCCTCACCACCACTGACACAATTACAGATGAAAAAAAGAAAAATTCAAAAGAAAATAAGCGATTTTGGCATGACAACAACAACTTTGCAGAAAAATGTCATTGATAACAAAATAGCCAAATTCTTTTATGCAAATAATATTCCATTTCTATGTGCAGAGTCTAAGTATTTTATTGAAATGATAGAGACTCTAAGACCAGGCTACACTCCACCTTCCCGTCGAAATTTGTCTGGTCCACTTTTAAATACAATCCATGAAGAAGTAGAAAATTCCTTGAAGATGCAGTTGACTGAAGAATCAGGATGTATAACACTGTGTATGGATGGATGGTCTTCAGTCAAAAATGATCCTATTATGGCAACTTCCATACACACAGGCCAACAATCCTTCTTGCTTACAGCAACAGATTCAGGTTCAGAGAAGAAGACAGGGGAATATTGCTTAAGATGTGTTGTGGAAGCTGTTGATGAAGTCAAGAAAAAGTATAACATGAATGTAAGTTTTTATATTTACATTATTTATTTGTCTATTTCTAAAAAATGGGGTCTGAATAATATTTCAAGGTATTAGAACTGATAAACAAAATGGGTAATGTGATTTTCATTAATTTTACTAAAATGAAATTGATTGGAAACTATATTTTTGATTTTTTCTTTACAGGTTTTTGCTTTATGCACTGATAATGAAGCAAAGATGAAAATGTTGAGGGAAAAAATGAATGAAAATGAAGAGCTTAGTGGAATTCTTTCATATGGTTGTTCAGCACATTATATCAATCTACTTGAACAGGAAATCAGTCCTAAAACAGTCCTAAAACATATCATCATTATTCAAAAATATTTCAGAAACCACCATCAACCTCATGTTAGTAATTATCAGTTCTTGAATTTTTAACAATACTGTACTGTATTATATATAAAATTAGTAATATAATCTTAAAACTTCGAAATGTACAAGAATCAAATAGTTATTTTTCAATTAATAAATTGAATGCTTGCAGAATGTAATAATTAATAATTACTATATATCTAGTTAGCCATCACATCTAAAAAAATAGATATGAAACATTGTACAGTAGTTAAATAAGTTATATGATGTAGATATGTGATTCTGTGATCTGTTTCAGGGGTGGCTTAAAGAGAAAGGAGGAATGATTCCACAAATTCCTAATGACACAAGATGGAATTCACAACAAGCGTGTGTCGAGACATTTCTTACCAACTATTACAAATATGTAGAGCTTGCTAATGAGGATAAGCTTGATACCAACATAACTACACTTTTGAACAATCAGTCACTTTATCGTGAAACACAATATTTGAAAAAACAACTGACTGAAGTGTCTACGGCACTTGACAAGGTAACAGGAACCACATATCATTGCCACATTATTGTATACTGTAACTGTTATTGTTAATTATCATTGTCATGACTGTTATTATTACAATAAATTTACTTATCATTAGGTACAGAGTGATTCATCCAGTCTTTCTACAGCAGTAGAAGTGTGGGTGACACTTCTAGAAAGTCAAGTACTGCAGCCATACAAGGATGTTATCAAGAAAAGGATGGAAGAAGCAATAAAACCTTTCTTCTATGTTGCAAACATGATGGATCCTCAATATCTTGGTTGGTAGTTATTTCAGTAGGCCTACTGTATATGTTTACTTTGGTTTCACTCTACCTACCTAATAATAAGAATGTATTATAACATATGATAATGTATATATACTTGAAGTCTTGAAGTGTTCAATTTTGGAGTTTTTCTTTGAGCCCTGAATGGCAGACAGCAGGACAGCAGAATTTTTATAATAATAATTTTAAATAAAATGCTGGTTACATAGTTACCAGTAGCAGATACAAATTTTAGACTAGCCAGTATAAAACAATATAAGCTAATCTATACTTATATTTAATTTACAGGAAGAAGGCTAACACCATTTCAAGAGGAGTCAGGAGAAAACTGGATTTCTGTTTCATCCTGATTATTTGGCAGCATTAACTGCATTTAGAATAAAAGACACTGATCTTTTTCCAAAGATCATGTTTTCAGATCAGCTCTTGGCCTTATATAAAGGAAAACCAGCCAAGTGGTGGTCCATTATGGAGTGCAGAACATCAAAAGCCGGAAATTTGCCACCAGGATTTTGTAAATTTATCCACAAATTACTAAGCTGCCCACCAAGTTCAGCCTTGATTGAAAGAGTGTTCTCCACATTTGGCCTTGTCTGGACCAAATTACGCAATAGATTAGGCCTTGAAAAAACTGTAAACCTTGTAAAAATTAACAGGCAATTGAGGATGACTGACCCATCTGATTGGAAAAGTGATGAAGAATAGTTAGTCATTCAGTTGATGTATATTCAAATTTCAAACAATATATAGTTTCATTTGTTCAACTTACTGTACAAATTACAATGTTCAATATAACCACATATAATAAGTCAATATTTTTCTATGTATATACCAGTATGTATTTCATGCTGGAAATTTTGGAAAACATTTATTTATTTTTGTATGGATTTATCTAGTAAACTTTTGAACTTTGACCTTTACATTACATGGGAGGGAGAAGAAAAGTCTGATGCCCATGAAACTCCCCTCCCTATGAAAAGCAAAAGTTGGGGATGCTGAGATGCTTGGACACTTAAAACTTATTAGGATTGTTTAACCTCCTTCGCAACATGCTATATATAGAGTTACATGACAGAGGAGGGGACCTACAGCTTAACATGGGTTCTGAACCATGGGTTGCTGACTGACTTCCACCCACCACAATCCTGGAGTACCATACCACCCTGATTGGCTGATGTCTACACACTATAACCTGCTACCTCACCCAAAGAGTTATACCTGTAGGTCTATTTGTTGACTCATGTTTGCTTGCTTTGCATGTAAAATCATTATAGGCGCCTATATGACAATTTTTAAAAATAATTGCATATGCACTTCTTAAGTTTCATGAAAAAACCCACAAGTGGGTAAATTAGTGGGTTTTTTCAAGTGGGTTTTTTTTTAAAAAGCCCGGGTAGGTTTTTTTGGGCTGGGCCCACTAGTGCCAACCCTGGTTATAGGTCAGTGACACACTGTCAAATGTGGGCCAGGCTGAGGCAGGTACATGTTTTATACAATTCTTAAAGGCCAGGCTGGACATGGGCTTCAAAATAAAAACACAAGTGGCTGGACTGGGGCAGACCCAAAACCCAGATATATGCCAGGCCAAGTCTGAAAAAGTAGGCCCATGAAGACCTCTAGCACAGGATCTTTTGAATGATTAAAACTAACCTTTCTTTCTTCCAGCACTTGTTGACAAAGATGGAGTGGAAGAAATAATGGAAAGACCCTTTTTGAAAGAACTCAGATCTGTATGCATTGATACAAAAGGTTTGTCAGTGAAAGTTTCTGAAGCATTTGATGTGCTTGGTTCCCTTCCTGAAGTGCTGAAATCTGCAATGCCTGCAAAGTTTGAAATATTTGAAGTAGACTATTCTCATTACAGTATGCCATACATTACTGTACATTTATTAAGCCAGAGGTGGGGAGTCAGGAGTCGGGAGTTGGTAAAAACAACCGACTCCCGACTCTGATTCAATTTCTATATGCCAACAATTTACCAGAATACTACTCTGCCCTAAATAAATATCTTCCTGAACTAATTCTAGATTCACATTTCCACATTTGATTTATTGTTCTGGTAAATCTTAGCAAATGAATTTCATATTTCTATTTTAGGATACTAGGTACCATATAAAAATTAGCAATATATTAATTATTTATTAATTTAATTAGCCCCTATTAGTAATGAGTCATGGGCCTAGTAGAAAATCAGCAGTCTTTCAATATTTTAAGCTAAATGAGGATGAAAGTATTTTTATTTGTCAAGTAGAAAAGGATGGTAAAGTGTGTAATGCAAAAATTAGTGCTTACACTGGGAAACATGCTAATGCTCCAACTAGAGCCTCAAACTTGAAACGCCATCTACGAAACAAACATCCCAATATTTATAAGGTTGTAGATCAGCATGATAAGGAAAGAGTCGGGAGTCGGAGTTGGTTTTTAAAAATACCGACTCAGGAGTCGGTTGTTTTTGGCCGACTCCCCATCCCTGTATTAAGCTATTAATTTTATGACAGTAAACATCAGTAACTTCCATGATGTAGAGTGAAATCTTGATGCATAAGGAAAGAGTTAGAGACCACCTCTTGAAACTAAGGGCCTACCTATTTACAATTAAGTACACATTGCTCAGTTTACAATTTCAAAATCTAAGAATAAAATAACATCTATTAAAATTTTATTTTCTTAACTGGGAACTATATCTCTGAGAATCCCTTTCAGAAACAAAGATTCCTGTGTCTTTAGGCAAACTATATATAGTACTTCTGAATGCAGTATAATCATATTCATTTACTAATTATTCAATGTAGTCCTATCCTATATGATTATAAACCTACTCAATAATTTATAAGGCACCATAAATATAAAATTTTTAAAAATATATATACACAGGTTATTTCAGGAGGAAAGGTCAATACTTCAGGAGGTGATAGTATTGGTCATTGTGAGAAAAAAAGTTCATATGAACATGTGTCTAATTCTGAATGGTTACGGAGATAGAGCTGTTTGAATCTACAAATACAAAAGCATTGTTAATGGTAATCAAGAAAGAGAAACCAATTACTGTTTCCAACATTTAATCTTTAAACATTGGCATTTTGAATGGTATCAGATACAAAAATGACAAATTTGTTATAGTTTACAATACATTTTCGAAAATCCCAGTCAAACTCAATGGACTTTGCAGCTTGTGTGCGAAGATCGTGTGTGGTTCATCTGAGTTGATCTTGACGTTCCTTTATGTGGGCAGCAGCATCCAAAATGTGCGCGAGCAATTTGTCTCGTGTATCCACCTTTCTTTTGTAAACTTGACTTTTCATCCACCCCGGCAAACAATAATCTAATGGAGAGAGGTCTGGAGACCTTGGTGGCCATTGAATGGGACCACTGCGGGGAGAGGAAGAGCTGGGCGCGCATCAGATTCAAACAGCTCTATCTCCGTAACCATTCAGAATTAGACACATGTTCATATGAACTTTTTTTCTCACAATGACTGATACTATCACCTCCCAAAGTATTGACCTTTCCTCCTGAAACACCCTGTATACAGTGTCTTCTTCTTCTTCTTTCTCTTCGCCCATTCCCGCCTCTATGCGGGGTCGGCATTTCTGACCAGCCTCTTCCACACAGCCTGGTCCTGGGCTTCTTCTTCCGACAAACCCTTCTCCCTCAAATCATCCCTCACCTTCTCCATCCACCTTCGCTTCGGTCTGCCTCTCTTTCTCCTGCCACGCACCTCCATATTCATCATTCTCTTACCCACATAATCTTCGTCCCCTCTCATCACATGTCCATACCATTTCAGTCTACTTTCTTGTATTTTCCTCGAGATTTCTCCAACCTTTGTTGTGCCCCTTATCCTTTCATTCCTTACTCTATCCAACCTTGTCACTCCGCACATCCATCTCAGCATTCTCATCTCCGTTACATCTAGTCTTTTCTCATGATCTTTCTTTATAGCCCAAGACTCAGCCCCGTACATCATAGCCGGTCTTACCACAGTCTTATACACCTTTCCCTTAACCCTTGCGCCTATTCTTCAGTCACACAACACCCCTGAAACTTTCTTCCAATTTTTCCAACCAGATTGCACTCTGTGTGTTATTTCTGTGTCCAGCTCACCATCCTCAGCCACTGTCAATCCCAAGTACATAAACTTACGTACTCTCTTTAACCTCGTTCCCTCTAAACTAATTTCTGAGTCTTGATTTTCGTAGAACCTCAGGTACTCCATTTTCTTTCTGCTGATTTTCAACCCTCTGTCTTCAAAAGCCCTCCTCCATTCCTCCAATTTTCTTCTACTACTTCTCTCCTGTTGCTGCACAGAACAATATCGTCTGCAAAGAGCATACACCAAGGGGATTGATCTTTTATCCCCTGGGCCAACACATCCATAATCAAAACAAAAAGGTACGGGCTCAAAGAAGATCCCTGATGTAGACCAACCCTCACGGGGAACCATTCCGTTACACCTACACTACTCCTAACCTGGGTCCTTGCTCCTTCATACATACTTTGCACCAACCTAACATACTTCTCCGGCACACCTTTCTCTCTCATACACCTCCAAACCTCCTGGCGTGGCACTCTATCATATGCTTTCTCTAGGTCGATGAAAACCATGTGCAGTCCCTTTTGTCGCTCCCGGTGTTTCTCCATCAACTGCCTCAGTGCAAAAATCGCATCAGTTGTTCCCCTACCTGGCATAAAACCCAACTGCTCTTCCCCCACGGTTGTCTCTTCTCTTAACCTTTTCTCTATAATCCTTTCCCAAACCTTCATCGTGTGTGACATAAGCTTTATTCCCCTATAATTTCCACAATCCTGGATGTCCCCCTTCTCTTTGTAGATAGGTACGAGTGTACTATCCCCCCACTCCTCTGGCATTTCCTCTTGTTCATATATCTTCTGCATCAGATCCCACAATAGATCTATGCCCTCATCTCCCAAACAATTCCACGCCTCCACTGGTATCCGATCCGGTCCCAATGCCTTCCCCTTCTTCATTCCTTTCAACGCCACCTTCACCTCCTCCCTACTCACTCCTGAAGTTAACCCTTGATTTGGGACACCATCTTCAAAAATAACCCTTGGGTTTTCCTCATTTAACAGATGTTCAAAATAACTCTTCCATCTATCCATGATTTTATCCTGGTCCTTTAAGACCACTCCCTGACCATCCTTTACCTGTTTAATTTGAGTAAAATCTTTACTCGCCTTAGCCCTAGCCTTCGCTATTCTAAGGATCTTTCTCTCTCCCGCCGGTGTCTCCAACTCTTTATATACTTCATCCATCGCCTGCGCCTTGGCTCTTGCCACTCCCTTCTTCGCCTCCTTTTTCGCCTGCCTATAGCTTTCTCTATCCTCTTGTCTACCAGATGTGTCCCACTTCTTTTTAGCATCTTTCTTCCTTTTAATCACCTCCTGAACCTCTTCATTCCACCACCACGTCTCTTTATCTTCAGGGGGTCTTCTACCTGTTTTGCCCAGTACTTCCTCACCAACTCTCAATATCACCTGGCTGTTCTCCTCCCACCCCATTCTTGTACACTCTCCAACGACCTTACTTCTTCCAAAACCTTCTCCTCAAATTTCCTTTTCTGGTCTTCTTTCTTCAGTCCCCACCACTTTATCCTAGGTGTCACCTGTTCTTGCCTTCTTTTCCTACCACTCTTAAACGACCAATCCATCACCAGGATTCTATGTTGCGCTGCCACGCTTTCCCCATTTATGACTTTGCAGTTCTTAACTTCTTCCAGATGGGATCTCCTGCACATTAGAAAGTCTATCTGGCTTTCTCTTCCTCCGCTCCTATAGGTCACAAACTGGTTATCTTTTTTCTGGAAGAAGGTGTTGACTATCGCTAGATCAAACGCCATCGTGAAATCCACCACCCTTTCCCCTTCTTCATTTCTCTCTCCCACGCCCCAACCACCATGCACCCTCTCAATCACCTCTCTACTTCTTCCCACATGGCCATTCAGGTCTCCACCCAAGATCACTTTTCCCCCCTCTGGTATCGCACCAAGTTCTTGATCCAACTGATTCCAAAACACTTCCTTTTCTACACCTTCACAGCCAGCTTGGGGGGCATACGCACTCATTATCCAGCAAGCTTGGGGATTAGGACATTCCAGTTGTCTAAATTTTCTAGTTATCTGAAGTACCATTAACCTAGGAAAAACCAATGGACAATAATAGTAAAACTCAATTTTTGGCTATACTGCACTGTACACCAATGTAAACTATATTGTAATCAACATAAACACTATGCTAAGTATGTATGGGACAATTGAAATGAGTAAAATCTAGTCTTATTTTATTAAAAATGTTAGGGATGTTCTACATTTTTCTGGATGGCATCAGAAAGCTACTCAGTTACTAGGTTGGTGAATTGTATTGGCCTAATATGAAATTTGCCAGTTTCTAAAGTTTTCCAGATAGGTGATTGCTGGACAGCGCAGGTTTTATGGTAAACCTATTCCAGTCTTGGTTATGAAGTTAACCAAATATAATTTATCCAATAAGTTTAACATCTTTAACTGTAATACCAGTAATCATTTACTTAATTACCAGATGATTACCTACTAACTAAAACATTATTATTTACCATTTATTGAAAATAAGCCAAAGTTTCACAGTTATAACAAATACAATACAGAGAAAACCAAAACTAAATATTAGAGACAGCTCATAATATCTTCAAATTATAATCCACACAAAAATGTAAAGTATTTATTCTTGAAAGAACTTTTAGATTCAGTGTCTAATATACTGTGGAACTGTCTCATAAAATTACACCTTTTGCACAACAAAACTTTTGATTTCATGTAGTTCAGGAGAAGGGACTTCTATTGTACTTAATTTGTCTTGGATTATAACTATCATCTTCCTGTGAGGAGGAAAACAGTTTCACCCAAAAGTGTTGCAAATCCATGGATCACTCCAGGAATTATCACTTCAATAGAGAACAGATAAATTATTAAAATTGCAATTACAAAGCAAAATTCCTAAAGTACAATATATTCAATATAGAAACAAATTGACTAAAATAACCAAAATTGCAAAATATAACTATTATAACAATCAATTTTCCGAACATAAAGGAGACATGAAAAACACTTGGACAACCATAAACAATCTTCTCAGAAACCAAATTAAGAAAAATTCGAGAGAGAAACTACTGATAATACTTCTATTGCAGACTCTCTAAATATCCATTTTACTTCAATAGCGGATAAGCTTCACTCACAGATACTAAATAATGATCACTCACCTCTAGAATATACGCTACCCAGCCCACTAAATTAATTTTGTTTTGTTCCTGCTACCTCAGCTGAGGTCCAGAATATTATTGGCAAATTAAAAAATACAAAAAGTAACATTCATAACTACCCTGTACCTACATTGAAACTTGTTAAAGATAAGATATTCCCATCAATACTAAAAATTGATTGTATAACACCCCTTTTTAAAGGGGGCGATCCTACACTAGCAACTAATTACAGGCTGATGTGTTCAGAAAAGTTTTTGAAAAAATTGTAAAAAGTAGAATGCAGTGATATTTAGAATCCTACAATTTTTTATCTCCAAATCAATATAGCTTCTGTAATAATAAAACAACAGAAATGGCTATTTTAAATCTTATGGAAAATGCAAATATAGCTAAAGAGAACAAAGAAATAATGATATCAATATTTATGGATTTGAATAAGGTATTTGATGTAGCTAATGGACCATAATGTATACTTAAATTATATTGTTACAGCTTTAGCGGAGCAATCAGTGATTGCTTTAAAAGTTATTTGTCCAACAGATATAATTTTGTATCACTAAATAAGATTTGCTCAACTAAAGCACTTGTCAAACATGGTGTGCCACAGGGCTCAGTTCTGGGTTCACTGTTATTTCTATGATATATAAATGACCTTCCACATTCATCTGATATACTTAACTTCATAATGTTTGCAGATGATACAACTGTCTTTTTCTTGCAAAGATTTTAATTCAGCTAAGAATATATTTAAATCAGAATTTATTAGTGTAAACCACCAATAAACTCTTCTTAAATACCAGTAAAACAAATTTCATAATTTTTACGAATAAAATATATATCTTGATGAACTTAAATTTAAATGTTAATGAAATCGCTATGAAGAAGTATACTGTAACAAAATTTCTTGGTGTAATGCTAGACAAGGATTTGCAATGGAGTGATCATGTAAATTATATCATGAAAAAGATTTCAAGGAGTGTTGCTATAATGTTTAAACTTAGAAATGTAGTCCCTAAACAGATTTGATTAACTCTATCATACTCTTGTTGTTCTTTTCATAACATACTGCACCCTTGTTTGGGGAAACTCTGCTTACAACACTTTAAATAGAATCTTTGTCATCCAAAAAGAGCAATAAGGTTATTATCTCATGCTGATTTCTTTGATCACTCTAGTGCATTATTTAAAGAGCTAAAACTACTAAAGCTTGATGATGTAATCAAATTGCACATTTTATTTTTATTTACCAATGCAAGAACAAGATCATTAACTTAGAATAGGTAGATAGATATTTTGTAACATCAAGAAATCCACTCATAGCAGACCAGAAATAGATCAAACCATGCTATACCTCACTTTAGATTGTGTTCATCTAAAAAATTACCCATTTTCACTGGATTGAAACTACAGAATGATTTAAATGCCAATATGAAAAAAATATTGTGAATGTAAATTAATTTAAAATGAAGTTGAAATCTTGATTAATAATGACAATGAAAATCTAGGATTAATGTACATTAATACTATTTATTCATTTCTCATGTGTAATCCAGGATTAAAGACATTACTCATGAGTGTTCAGTTCTCTTGTGTATAATAATATCGATTGCTTTGTTTGGTATTGGTATAATACCTTCAATAATGACCTATCTATATTTCTAAGTTTTAATATTGAAATACAATCAAAATGTCTTTAATTGTATGTAATGGATGTAAAATGTAGTTATATACAATAAAAAAAATACTTGCAAAAATTGCTGATTTTTCGTGAACTTCAACTTCAAATATAAGTAGCTAGGAGTGGTCAAATCTAGATTTTAAAGCCATATTTTGATTTAGCACATAAAAATGCATCATTTAGTCACTAGTAGTTTTTTGAATTGTTGACTTTATTAAAATTGACACCCCCTAATGGTAGATAGGTGCCTGGAGTGCAGGTTTGATCATGTGTGTGGGTCAGATGTACTACTATGTGGTGATTGCTGTGTAATTAGACTATTTTTACCAAATCTTCCAAAATTTGCCTATTTCAGCACACAGAAAAATAGATGAATTATCGCAATAGCTGAAATACTGAGTGATGATTTAGCAGGGTCTGAGTGTAATAATAATAATTGGCAAACTTCCCCATGCCAAGGTACCATACGTAGAATTAGTAGAGAGTATAGAGTCTACATAATCATTATTTAAGTTCACAAGGCAATCAGCAAGAATAATTCTTTTCAGTGAATATAACAATAATAATTAATAGAAAACCATCAAAACAGGCTGTTGACTGATCAGATTGCTTAACATCCTTCACAACATCTAAGTTCAAATGATGGAGGGGACCTACAGCTTTATTTGGAATCTGAGCCACATGTTGCTACATAATCTGGACACAGAGGACAGTTCCCCATCCATCCACTAGCCAGACCCACGTCCATGACTCCAGATTTGAAAAAATTTACTGGAGCACAGCTCTGAATTTACTTTTTTTCCCCTTACACCACTAGATAGGTTAATGATAGTAAACTCTTGAATTGACGACATACCAATTACAAATTGTTTTAGCTAAACATAATACAATAATGTACAGTTTATAACTCACCTTAAGTTTATTTATTCATTGCAGCAGCAACAGTGGATGATGTTAGACCTTGCATGTAGGCATTTGTTGTGAATTTACCACCATGTATGCTTGGCCACTGATCAATGGCTTTCTGTGTGATCATTACAGCAGATCTAGTGCCTGGAGCTGGACCCTCCTTCACAATTCTGCACAGCTTAGTCAAATGAGATGGCTTAATGGATCCTTTGTGTTCAACAATGTAACCAAGAATGGAGAATGTCCCTTCAGCTGGTGCTTCACTCCAGGCAGTTGATCCATCTTTATCAAAATGCTTTAATCTCTCTGTGATTCCTTTCCACATCTGTTCTATATATTCTGTCAGCCAATTTATCACTGAGTCTTTTGTAAAACTACTTTCAGATCTGGTTCTGGATGGTCTAGCAACTTCAGCAACCTGGTAGTAATCAGAACGTTTCTTGATGTATTTGTAAACTTCATTTAGGATGTAATCCTCAGCTGTTAGTTCCTTTTGCTGCCCTGTGGTATCGTGCTTAAATTCAGAAACTACATCATTTGCATTTCCTCCATTAGCTAATTTGGAAATTGTTTCCATCACTCTTAACATAACAGTTTTCCCTCCTTCTTTATAAAATATATTTTCTACAAATTCTGCACTAACTGTGGTTTTTTGAGCTACTTGCAACATAATCTTTGTTACATAGGAAATCAATACATAGAACTTGGCACTAATTTCTTTCTCTTGTGGATGATCAAAAAAACACACAATTTTCCACAAATCTGTCAAATTGATCAAATTCGTAATTAACTATGCGAGTATCAGATTTGAGTTTTGGTCTCTTAAAACCAATGATATTGTCAAGAACCATATTGGTATAGTCAAGGCCTGATCTCAGATTTGAAGTGTGATTCTGAATAAAGTCTAAAAGCTCACTTAGTTTACAAATTTTCTTCAATGCATCAACGTGGGCTCTGTTCACAAGATGCATTAAGTCCCATCAAAATTTGAAGTTTTCTCCAAACAACTTTTTCATTTCGTTTTTAAATGGCTCGTTGTCCTTACAAAAAGCCCCATCTCCAACCATTCCAGATACCTTGGATTTAATTGCTTCTTCAGATAGTTTCAAGTGATTAGGAGACTTCAACACATCAAAAATTTCATTGGCCAAATAAACTCCTGATTTGCTGCGTACTAAATTTATCCCAGCAAGTTTTACAGTCTTATCTTCTTCACTCATAACTAATACAACTAGCATGCTTAATCCCAAAATTGTTCCAATGTCAGCTGTTATTGTTACTGAAGTTTGTTCTAAGAACCACTTTACAGTTTGTTCTTTAAGTTGATTATCTAATAGCTCACAAATTGTCTCGCACGCATGTGTGCTATGATTCAAATTTCCAACCTCACAACCTGACCTATGTAATACAGCTAGAAGTACTGGATATAGAGCCCATGCAGTGTTTGTTTTCATTATGTAGTATAAGATGTTGCCACATAAGTCTTCTATGCGTTTAGTAGTGTTCCGAGAAGATGTTTTCATCACTTCATAAACAGCAGCTCTTTGATGATGCTGAAGTTTAATTAAATGTCTCTTCAGGTGGGTTTTCAGATTTCTAAACCATCTCTCTTGATTTTCTCCTTGTTTGCATACATAGGTTAAATCTTTAACATTGAAGTAACCTTTTATGTTAGAATGTTTGTCTGAAGCACATGCTTTGGGGTCTGTGCAAGCTATGCAATATAATGTAAACATTTTATCATCAGAAGCATCATCAATATCTTCTTGATTATCATCATCTTCATCCTCAACAGCTATATCTACATCAGGCATATTAGTGTCACTATTTGCAATGTTTTCCATTATATCACTTGGTACTGAAAATGAATCATCAGCATGCCCTCCCTAGATCCTTCTTTTCCACCAATTTGAATGTAGATTTGATCAAATCATTGTTCAGGATTTCTTGTATTGATTTACACTTGCTTAAATGGGCTATGGAAATGTCAAATTTGTTACTTTTTGCTTTATTAGATTTGGATGCAACACTTGAACTTGAAGGCATATTTTGACTCTTCTCTTTATTAACCACAACAGCTTGGTGAGTTTCTTTTGTTAGGCGCAAAATTGCATTCAATGTCTTCTGGATTTGGGAATTTTCAAATTCCTCTAAAGCAGTTTTGTTAGTCTGATACGCAGATTCCTCACTTACCTTTTGTTTCTTAGGTGGAGGAGAAGCACTTTCTTCAGTCTGTGAAACATCTAGTGAAAAAGTTTCATTTTCTAGATTAGCAGTTGATGAAGTTGGTTCATTTTTCTGAGGTCTAGCACTAGCACATTTTGTGAACAAACTAAATGACTGCTTTGCCGTATCTCTTTGCTGCACTTCATCCTGGTATTTCTTTACTGCAATATCTAAGCTGTGGGCCCAAACTCTGGGACCTCTTGTATTGTAACAAATATTTTTTTTGGAATTAAAATGTTCCTCCCAGTTTTGCTTCTTTGAATATTTGTTCTTGCATTGACCACAAAAGTAACCCTTTTAACACCCTCACTTTTCTCTCCAACTTCATCAATATTAGGATCCATTATTGATTATTGACTACCTGAAAAAATACAAAATAAGTTAAAGTTAGTAAATATAGTATGGTAAAAGTAAGTAAATATAGTACAATGAAAGTAAGTAAAAGTAAGTGCTTTAAACTTAGTAAAAGTAAGGAAGAGTAAGTAAAAGTAGGTAAGTTAAAGTAAGTAAAAGTAGGTAAGTTAAAGTAAGTAAAAGTAAGTTTAAACTTAACTAAACTTTTCAATTCTAGAGTCATGGTGGATTACTTAAAACCGCACAAGTAATTATCTGGCCAATTTATCAAACCTGGCCGAGATCAATGGAACATAGTCCAATCCTGATAATTTTATATTAAAAAAATATACGTTTTAATAAAATTTTAATTATCAAAACATTGAAGCTTAACAAAAAATAAAAATAATTGTTAAATATGGAATTACCAACTAAACTTAAAATAACTAAATTTGTAATTTAAAAAAATTGGTTTGTACAAGAACGTATACGCAAAAAAATTGCATAACATCTAGCGGATGAACAAAACCCAAACCCAAATTTACTTTTTCTCATGGTCAAATTTACTGGAGCAATGCTCCCAAGATCCCAGGAATCTGGAGTCATGCCCATGTCACTTAACTTCACTGATGTATAAGGAGCAGTGTTATGACAGTGGCCATGGCAGGTAAGCCAAATGGTTTAAGTGAATGTAAACTACTTTATAATACCTTCATTAATCCTTCCAGCCTAGTGGGTCCATATGAACCCATAATTGTGTATATTTTTCTAATTCATATGTAAATTGATCCAGAAAGAGTTAAATGTAAAAATGAGAATTTCTTTTTTTCAATTCATACTATTGTGTGCTGCATGCCTGTCAACACCAACACTAAAAATTTTGAAGTCCATGAATTTGACATGCAAAAAGCTTAACATAACAGTAAGTCCATTTTGAAATTTAAAGTAATTTGTTTAGTGGTTAGCTGATGTATTTCATAACCTTTCAGAAAATGCAATTTAACTTAGAATGATAAAGATTTAATGCACTTCATTTGCAAACAGTTTACAATGACATTGAAATAAAACTTGACAGACAGTTTGCCAGGAAACCATATGAAAACTAACCTTCTTCTGGATATAACTGGTTGAAAGATTTATCAGATTTATAACTTGAAGTTGATTCTGAAATGACATCAGACGTTTCACTTCTTTGATGTGAAGATTCCTCCTCCTCTTCTTCTTCTTCTTCTTCTTCTATATTTGAGCTAACTGGGCTTTTTAACCATTCTGACCATGACACATTGGAAAATAGGCCAGAAACAGAATTTGTGACTCGATTAAATATATTCTGTAAAAAAAAAAAAAAAAAAAAAAAAAAATAAGTAAGACGCTCATCTAGGAAAAAAAGCCTACTAACCAGATAGGTCTGTATTTAATAATAATTTAACCAAGTTAAATCAATTTAATCATCTTTACAGAATCTATTACTAGTAGATAATTTGCCAAGTATTGATATTTAAATATGGTACCATATCCTTGATTGGTCCAGTGATTATATAACCACAGAAACAACCAACCAACTAAATGGAAATAGGCCTACCTTCTTTATTTATACTACCAATACATAAAACATTTAAAGTATATAGAATAACTGCAGTTAAATTTTGTACAAGTTACATGCACACACAATTTTATATATATGCTATGGGATTTATATCCTGCCAATAAAGCTTTTCATTATCATAGTATACATGTCAGATGGAGAAAAATTCTTGCCAAAGGCCTCAAGGCTAAGAAGAGTACTTTTCAAAAGCCCTCAAGTCTTACATGCACTATATAATAAATAGCATGTATGAAGGTGAAATGAAAAAAATTACAGACTAAGCCATTACAAATGATAAAAACACTTCAACCACTCAGTTTTAACTGGTTCACTACTTTTGAGCTGATACACCTATTGCTGACATAATCTGTACTTAAGACCTTAACAGTATTAACTTTACATATACCCTGATGCTTTATGCCCTTTGTTGATCTAAAATTATCTTTCAAAACCCCAAAGCACTGTCCTCTAAAAGTCTCTCATATAAAGCAGTTCCTTTTCTACTAAGATGTAATCGATCCTTACTGTGAAGCTCCCTTTCATTAAAATTATCCCACAAATCTATGAACTCAACCCCTTCACTACACAGCAGCTTTACTTCATCATTTAAGGCTAAAATTCTGCTTTTAATTCCATGCTTACCCAACCCTTGTTAAAATGCCCACTACATAACACTTGCTCTGCCTACTTTTTAAAGTTTCTATCAATTCTCTGTACCTGTTTAACACTTCTGAATTCCTGTTCAATTTAAATCTACCATCTTTATCCTTGCTTGTTAAGTCATTTATACTTACATGAACTATAATTTTACCTCAGCTTTCAGGCAGTTTCTTCACTACCTCATTGACTTTAGAAATATTACCTCCCAGAATACATATTCTTCAAGTTTTCCTTCCCATATTGCAAAATTCATTGTCCTGATTCTTAATGATAGTCCCCCCAACCATAGTAAATTCACACTGTAGCTACTGCTTCATCTAAATTACCAACTATCTGAAACCTGTTTTTAGTTGCTTCAACATAATTACTATTCTCTCTAATCCTATTTCTTGACTGACCTTTGAATTTGTGCCATTCATAAGGCCTAACTTTACTTGGACCCGCATCCTTATCACTAGCACTAGGCTCAGGCTCAACTTTACTTGGGCCTACATCCCTATCACTAGGGCATGGCTTAGGCTCAACTTCATTCCATCTTACATTAGTACTTCCTGTATTAGACTCAGTTTCTAGCCTAACTGTTGCATTAATCTCACTATAAGTATATCCTAAACCTCATCTAAACAAAATATTTGGTGACTTCATACCTCCGTACACTCATTCTATAATTTTGATGCAAGCTGAATGATACCAATCATCACGAGTCTTGCGTGCTACAGCCTCATCCCTTTCCCCAACTTCCTTCTTATAAACCTTACAGTCACAGTCACAGTCTAAAGTCATCTTAAATACAAAGGACACCAAGAGCAAGACCAGCTGGTCCCTACAAGGCTCTCTTTAAGGAAGGAAGGTTAAAGGAAGTAAGAAAATTTAAAGACAAGTGAAAGTTTTAAAGCAAAGCAGAGAAAAGAGGTTGAGAGGTAGGAAAGAAATTTAAAGATAAAGTGAAAATTTTAAAGTACAGAGGAAAGAATCCAAGTAAAAATTCTACAATATCTATGTGCTAGCAAATGCTTCCAACTGGGGGCTTAAGGCAAGATAGGCATCTAGTTTCTTTTTTAAGGGATTCAATCAAATTACTTTGAGCTACACTGCCTGGCAATCAATTCCATAAATTAACTACCATATATAATTAATTGAAGAAAAAATGTTTACCCACAAATTTCAGACCATTACCATGACTTCTATCCGCATTCCTGAAGGTGAAATATTTTTTAGCAGTGACATTACCAAAACCTTTAATCATTTTAAAGACCTGGATTAAATCTCCTTGAATTTACCTTTTAATGAGTGAGAATAAATTTAACATTTGAGGGGTCCCACGTCTTAAGGTACCTAAGCACCAAAATTAAAATTCATCAGAAATCATCTCCAAAGTTTAACAATATTCTGGCAATAGTATATCTGTTATTAATTGAGCTAGAACGTTCATTTTTGGCTAATTAGAGTTCTAAGTATGCTAATGAAGATGTTGATGAGTTTTTGGAATAGATTTCATATATATTTTTAAAAAAAATTTATTTTCTTATTATGCTGAACTTTGGGTTGGCGATAAAGGTGAAAAAAGTAGTTTGCTTCATAAGTTTTTCAACCATACTTCGTGTCGTAAGGTCATTATAACCCAAACCACGCAACAGAGAAAGGGTGAAAATGGTAATATCCATCAAAAACATGTTTTTGCCTGTGGTGGCACTTAGGTACCTTAAGATGCGTAAACCCTCATTTCTAAACAGGCAGTGTATGATTTGTTTTTTAGTCTAGGAATCATCTTAGTAGTCCATCACTGCACTCCCTCCATTCAATCTGTCCTGTCATAAATATGGGGACCAGAATTAAACACAGTATTCCAGGTGGGGAAATACTAAGGAATTATATAATGCTAGCATTGTTTTCTCTGACTTAAATTCAAATGATCTACCAATAAATCCCAAGATCCTATTTTTTTTCTGACTGCTTCGATACATTGCTTACTCAGTTTAAGAGTATGGTCAACAATACCCAAATCTTTCTCGACCGTAACACTTGTTAGTGTCTTGTTGCACATAAAATACTTTTCTTTAACATTGTTTTGACCAATATGCAATGTTTTACATTTATCCACAGTATATTAAATCATTTGCCAAATTTCCACCTACTTGAGTAATTTATTAATATCTTCTTGAATCTCTGAATGTTCTGCCAGATTTTGTTTGTCCCCCTAGTTTGGTATCCACAAATTTTGAAATTATACTGTTCATAATTCCCAAGTCAATGTCACTGATATAAATAATAAAAAGAGCTGGTCGTGAGGCATGCCTCTAGTTACACTTTTCCATTAATGACCACTCTGTTTACATCCACTAAGCCCATTTTTAATCCATCTGAGAACATTACCATACCATCAATTCTGTGAGAATGAAGTTTAGCTAATAATGTTCTATGTGGCACTTCATCAAATGCTTTTTGAAAATCTAAATATATGTATATCTACTGTTGAGATGGTGTGGTTAAAACGCCGAGTTTGGTGAGAACTTCCACAGTTAGGAAGGATTCCTGAGAGCTTCCAAACCCCTCAATAGGGCCTGGGAGGTTTCAGTAATCCCCAATGGGCCAGAGCTTTCTTAGAAAGCCAGGCCTTCATTTACTAAAAATGTTTTTCTTCTCTTTTTAATTGATTATAATATATGAAATTCTCTCAGATAGAGAATAATCAGAACCTTGAGGCAATCATATGCCTATTTCTAGAGACAGGAAAGCATCTCACTTCTTGATGTTGTGGTAGGTGATCCTATAGTCTTGTTTTTACCATTGGTGTTTTGTATTGCCTAACCATTAGCTATAAGGACTATGTCTAACATATTTGGATCACTTAAAATTATCATGCAAATATCATAATCATTTTTGAATGCCTGATTTCCTTTATAAAGACCTTATTGAAAAACCTAACTTCAGTTATCAATATGCATCACAATAGATTTTGAGCTCTCAGGCTGTGAACTAAATTGTATCTTTAACTGCCTTATGAGCAATATATTAATGCAACCACATGTCCCAAAATTTTAGAAGCTTAATTATTATTATTGTTAATTTTGCTCCCTTTTTTGGCATCATTGCACTCATGGATTCCTGTGGGTCCACTGATGCCAGTGTTGGGGGGATAATCTCTAATGTTTGTTGGTTTTTCTCTTCATCAGGGATTTGTAAGTTGTGGCTGGGACATTTGCTTATTGAAGTGAATTTGGACAAAGCTTTTTCTCCCCCAATACAGTAATACCTTCCTTGCATAGTATGGTTTTGAACAGTACAGGTTTTGCTATAATATGGTTTATAAATTTGGCTGTTTGGCAATTTCTTTTACCGCATTGTGCCAATGATTTTCCCGGTTTTGAATCCCAAATTAAAACTGTTTCTGAAAACATTGTACAGCTTGGGAAAGATCATCTCTGATTGGAAGCTTTGGATTGTGACAATGTGCCAATGCATTGACTCGCATTTCGCTGACCTTGATGACGAAACTCTTGTGGAAATGGATCAGCAATGTTTTAAGAAGAAAAAAAGGAAAATCAAGAAGAAAATGTTGCGCCCACAAAAGAATTCACATTGGATGAGCTATCAACGTTAATCGCAAAAGTAGAAGATGCTTGTGACTTCATAATGAACGCGGATCCAAACAATGAACGAGGCATTAAAGGGTCATTCTCTGTCAGATCAACCAGTGCCTAACACCCTCATCTCTCAGATTTTGCTGAAATTTGGTTTATAGGGAGTTTGTGGGCCCTGAATCCATTTCTGAAATTATAAGGTCAATCCGACCAACGGTTCAAGAGATATGACCTCGGGAAATTTGAGGTCACTTGCGAGGTCACTAACATTTGGCAACCCATAACTTGGGTAATAATGGTCACAATTATATAAAAGTATATATATTTAGAATAAAAAAACGACAAGGAATCCAAATATGCAAGTTTTAGAACTCTAGGTTGAAAAATAAAAAAGTTACACTGTAACCAAAATTTGAGGTCACGATTTGACCTCTGGGGTATCAAATGAGAATTTTTTTTTTAAATGTAAAAAATGAAGGCATAGGCATTGGCTATTAGAATCAGCAAAAAAAAGTTTGTTTATGTTAGTATTTTTCATGTAACTAACATATAAGTGAACACCATATTCATAAGTTGTGCGTCAATTCTACCTATTTTTTCACACTTAAGCTCATAATTTGACCTATAGAAATTAAAATTACATTTTTTTATAGATATAAAAACAAAGGCAAAAAATGTAAAATTGTATTTCACTGCTAATCTACACTGGCAATAATAGTTATAATAGTGAAAGGGGAAGACCTACTTAGAGGATTCATGTGCTAGCCTAATACAATTTTTGCATGCTCGATGCTCTCATCAATTTCTTTTTGTGGAAAAATGTATTGAATTCGGCTGCCTCCTCTTAGGGTAGGACAACTCATTACAGTTAATATATGATGTCCTGGCACTGCACATGAATCCTTGTTTGATGGATAATAATATGCACTTGATCCTGATGACCCAGAGGGATGTAGAAAGTTCACAGTGAAATCATCAAACTCTTCACAATATTCCTCCACAATTCCATACCAAACTTGCATGTCATAAATGCAGCCAACATACTCTCCTGGTTTGACACATTTTAGGTTACCAAGCATTGCAGGTTCATTAGTAAAATGACTTTTCCTTATTCTTTTCTTTTCTCCAATGCCACTTGAAATGGGATACACCATCAGTTCTTCCTTGTTTAGGGGAACAAATCTATGATATTTCTGAGTTCCAGGAATAGCCCTACTATCCTTGAATCGATGTTCCAACCGTTCTTCTGCATCTTTCAAATCAGCTGTAGTTACAAAGAAAAAATTTATCTTCTTGCTCAAGTTTTCTTCACAAAACTGAAACACGTGTTCTGGTGGGTGTGAAGCAGCCCAGAAGTAGCCTAGACTTTGAAGACCTAATTGTAGTAATGTACCAATTCCAAAGTTTAGTTAATGCCAATTCTTTGCCTATATTTTAAAATTCAATTCCTTTCATAAATTTTATTAATCTAATATGAAAACTTTCAATTTTCATATTTTTAAATTTAAAATTTGTTTAATTAAATGCTTTTCTTTAGCTCACTCCACAATATAGAGCACCAGAATTTGTTACTCACATACCACAGCTAAAATGATATGAAAAAGTTTTATTACTCACTAAAATGATAAAATTTTATTTTAGTTTCATAAATTGAATACAAATATTTAAAGTAATTGGTTTTCCTTATGTTGAACATATTTTCTTTCTTCAACAATGTCAATAACAGCAAATGTTTTCATTAAAATTTCGAGGCCCTGTTGGCCAATATGAATTAAAAAATGTATATATAATTTGGGTTTATAAAATTATTAAAATACTTACAATAAAGTCAAAATACAGTAATAAGACAATTTAATATATAAATTACAAAGTACAATAGAGAATTATTATTAATATAGAGTAGATTACGATAGTTTATAATATTTAAATATTAATTAGCTAGTTAGAGAAAATGTAAATTTATGGGCAATCTAACTTAAGCTTTGCCTTTTTTGCGAATGTAAAATACTTTTATATAATTACACTCTGAAATAAGTATAAATTATCAGAGTTCTTGTTTGTTCAGTTTTCTATAAATATAATTTTATTTTGTCATAAAAATGTTAAAATTTTAAAGAATCTGATTGAATCAGCTGAATTTGGTTGATGTCAATGCTAAAAAAAATGGCAAATTCTGCTGGTGCTGATGCCAATTAATCAGTACCACCACTACTGTACTAATTTGCCTTATTGTTGATCAAAAAGCTTTGGATTTGTTTTCTAATCATGGTGTTATTTTGCCATCACATAAATGTCCCAAATGTGATAAAGACTATTCGAGTGCTATCTCAGAAAAGGTTAGGTACTTCCCTCACCAGAAAGTATTTTCCTTTGGTTAAATTTTGATACATCTTGAAGAAATCTGAAGGTAAAGTTACACAAAACACCACGTCTAAAATTACATACCAACTAGTAATTTTCTGATGTATTGTAATATGTTTTAAAAGAATCTGCTATCCATTTTTTGTGCAATTGAGTGGGTTTTGAAATTTTTTTTTTTAAGAAATGTATATCTCAAAAGCTGCTCAAATTTTAAAAAAATGAATAGCAGATTCTGTTAAAATGCCTCAAAATACATCAGATAAATACTTTCTGGTATGTAATTTAATTTTCTTTATTGTAATCTTACCTAACATAAACTACCCCCATAAACACTAAATCTGACCCAGAAAGTGTGAAATGGTAAAATGTAATTAAATAAATTATATAGAAAATGAATGACCAAAGCTTTATCTAAGGTAACAAACAAATTAAGTCTTCAAAGTCTACTTCATAACTGCCACAGTTCATGGTCACTAGTGTAGACCAAAATGGGGGGTAAATTATAAAGTTGAAGAAATCCTTGTTCCACATTAATGCCCTTATTCCTTTGGACCAGATAGACATGTCAGCAAAATTTTGGTCAAATATGAGAATATTTAGGGGTCCCGAGATTTAATGACTTATAAAAAATTTCCAATGAATAGGCGCGCTTAGAACATCAATGATCAACTCAACTCTTGAGTTGCAACTTATGAAAAAATTTCTTCTTATTTAAGAAATTTTTGGTGTTAATAGAGTACAAAAACAATCTTAGATCATTATTTCAGAGAAAATTATTAATAAGGAAAACAAAAATTTTGGATAAAATATATTATCCTTAATTGGTCAACTCTAAATTAAAGGCTTTGCCTAATTGGCTTGAACCTTTTAGTTATCATTTTTATCTCCTAATTTAACTGGTTTATTTTACTATTTCAGAAATTTAATTTTTTAAACTAAAAATGGCTACTCGTTCTAAAACTAAAGTTTGGCTCATTGGCCATTTATATAAAGATATACTTTGTTGCCGCTTATCTACAAAACTGCAAGTTTTGCAAAAATATTTTTTCCATCAAAAAGAGGAAAAATTGGGATGAAGAAGATCCATTAATCTTTGCTTAGATGAAGTGATGACCTACTGGGAGAAAGCCAGGATTCCCACAATGTGTAGAGACAGTGCCATCCGAAAGATTGACTCTTTAATAAGCTGTTATGATAAATTGATGAAAAACAGAAAAAGGCCTGAGAAAAATGCGTATTGAAGAAGCTATGTTTAAAGATGAAATTAAGGCTGAAATTCTTGATATTGGTCACTCTAATGCCCTTTTGATGATGTCAAATGAAGAAGACAAGCTTTTCTACTTAAGCCAGCAAGAAGATCCTACACAAAGTAGCATGGGTACAGTAGACCAAATTCTTGCAAAGAGAGAGAAAAGAAGGCTTCATCGTGAAGAATTAGAGTGTGAAAGAGCCCTCAAAGAGCAGAAGCGATCTAAAAGATCATTCTT
Source organism: Bathynomus jamesi (assembly GCA_023014485.1). NCBI lineage: Eukaryota > Metazoa > Arthropoda > Malacostraca > Isopoda > Cirolanidae > Bathynomus > Bathynomus jamesi. The sequence goes on along the minus strand of JAJOZX010000899.1, from coordinate 670,002 downwards.
GCCTGCCAATAGAGATGATTTCACATCATCATCATCATCACCATCAACTAATGACGACAACCTTGAAATGAATTTTCAAGGTCCCTCTGAAGAGCAATTTAAAAAGAAAATGTTGGCTCCTAAAAAGTCAAAGCCTATTGACAAAAATGTTGTAGCAGCCTATGATAGAATGAATCTTTCCAATCGAGATGCAGCTATGTCTTATGCTGTTGTTGCTCAGTCTTTGGGCCATAATTTGGAAAACATTACAGTGTCAAAATCTACTATGCTTCGAACTCGTCAAAAGTTATGCAAAGAAATAGCAACAGAATATCAAGAGCAAGCATTTTGTCCTGGAGAGCCTTTAGTTCTTCATTGGGATGGAAAAATGCTCCCAGAGATATCAGGTTAGTTTTTTTGTCTGATTAATTTAGCATATTTATATTTTATCTCTCAGGTGAAAAACTTAGTTGTGGGTCTGGTTTTCACACCTAGGCAATGTGTTATTATCTGGTTGGTTTTAATTAAACATTTTGATAGCTAAATTTCTATTTAATTAGGTTACATTTCACTGTCTGAAGCTAGTTTTCACAATCTACACCATTTTACGTTCAAATTAAAATAACTCAAGTTTAATTTAAAATAAGTTTAATTTAAAATTATATATTATATATATATAAATTATAATATATATAAATATATTAAATATAAAATAAAATATTAAATATATAATATAATATATAAATAAAATATTAAAAATAAATATATAAATTATATATAAATTATATATTTTAACTTTTTCTTGCAGGCGAAGGAAGAATGGAAAGGATTGCAGTGTTAGTCAGTGGGAATGGTGAAGAGAAATTGCTGGGAATTCCTAGTCACTGCTGGCACGGGTACGGAGATGGCTCGTGTTTGCATTTCTCTCCTGCAAGAACATGATATGACCCAGAGAATTATTGGGCTGTCATTTGACACAACAGCATCCAATACCGGAATCCATGCTGGAGCTTGCACTAAAATTGAACAAGAACTTGGAAAAGAGCTTTTATATTTAGCCTGCAGACACCATATTTATGAGATTGTCCTATCTCAAGTCTTCCGGACTTCTATGGGCCATTCCTCTGAACCTGATATTCCAATCTTCAAAAGATTCAAAACTCAATGGGATTTTATGGATCATTCTCAAATCACAACTGCTGTTGATTCCCAAAGCTGCAGAATAATTGAAAGAGTTCAAGATTTAAAAAATCAAACAGTCTTAATCATGAAGGAGGCACTCAACTCTAAACAGTCAAGAGATGATTATAAAGAATTTTTTCAACTTGTTCTCTTGTTTTTTGGGAGAAGAAAGCATTTCTAATACTCCCTTGAAGAGACCTGGAGCGTACCATCATGCAAGATGGATGGCAAAAGGAATTTATGCATTTAAGCTTTTTCTTCTCCAAAATCAATTTAAGATGACTAAAAAAGAACTTGATGCAATAACAGAAATTTGTTTATTTGTTGCATTGGTATACGCAAAATCTTGGGCAAAAGCTTGGGCAAAAGCTTCTCAACCAGAGGAAGCCCCCAAATGTTGATCTTAAATTTTTGCAAGATCTTGCAATAATGGAGGAAAATTCTTTGATATCAAGTGTTATCAAGCAAGCCCAAAATGCCATTAAACGACATCTGTGGTACCTCTCAGAAACACTTGTTGGATTAAGCTTCTTTGACAAAAGCATATCCCTTGAAGAAAAGGAGCAAATGCGAAATAATATCAAAATGCCTCCAAGAAATAAGGGACTGAAACGTTTAGAAGCAAAGGTAACCCTAGCTTCTTTTAAAGAAAAAAGGATTTCTGATTTTGTTACTTCAAGGACTAAATCTCTTTTTGATGCTCTACATCTCAATTCTCTCTCCACTGAAAATTCTGCATCAACATGGGGAATAGATCCTGAGTACCAAAGAGGCTGTGCTAGAATTCGTGCCCTTAGAGTGACAAATGACACAGCTGAGCGGGGTGTTGCATTGATTGAAAAATTTAATCAAGCAGTGACAACTAAAGAGGAGGACAAACAATACCTGCTCAAAACAGTTTTCAAGAATCGTAAAGAATTTCCAACAAAAAATAAAGCAGAACTTATGAAAATAAGGAAAAACTAATTTTTTCAGCATTAAAAGGAAAAGTGCAATTTTCTCAGGACCCCTAAAACTTGACGTAGAGGTTTCAAATTTTGTAATTTGATTAAGGTAAGCAAAAGGAATAACATTACTCATGTGGAACAAAGATTTTTAAACCTTCATTTTTTTGGTCCACACTAATGGTCACAGAAGGAAAAAATTATTTGCTGCCAACTTTGATTAGGTAGCATATTAAATATTATTTTTTATCTTATTAATATTCATTTGTACAGCATACGAAACAATTTTCTTTCATTATTTTTAATAAGGATTCTGAATATCTTAGTTTTTCTAAGATTTAGGTGATGTGTTCTGTGGAATATTAACCAATCTAAAGAGCTGTTTCTAGTGAAAATGTGTGGTTTCCAGATATTTTCATTTGCATAAAAAATGAAGATATCTCAATATAACTACTCATTTGCACAAGAAATAGATCTCAGATTTATTCAACACGCATTGAAATTATCCAGAAAAATACTTTCTGGTAAAAAAAATGCAGCTTATGCATTAAGATAAACCTTTAATAATCCCAATAAAGTAAAATTTGCAGAATTAATAGCTACCATAATCCTTTAATAATTTGTAAAAAAAAAAAAAGAGCACAGCACAGAGAAAGTCCTTCCACTTCCAAATTCAAATCTCATAACTAAAGTTTTCATTATTTCTGCCAAAATGGAGGACTTTACAATCGGGTGTGATTAATTTGGGTAAAATTGTACTAGCACCCAACCAATAACCCTATTTTTTTCTTTCTTTTCTACTGCAGTTTTGTCTCCTCTTTCCAAATAATTTGTTGTATATCACTTTTGTCTATACCAAAAAACCTGAAATTTCAAGTTTCAGATTGATCAGACTTATGGTTCAATAGTTATGGCCCTTCCAACTTTGGTGGGTTCTTAGGCACCCCAAAATTTCAAATTACCATATCTTAGCCCCTAATTGAGATAGAAGAATGATTCAAATTGCATTTGAAAGGTAATTTGTCAAATATTAAATGAATAGAGACATGAATAGCAGCTTAGTTGAGGAGTAAAAATGTTGTGACAATTTGTATTATTAAAAGGGGGGTTTTACCCCCACTTCAATGGATTTTTTAAAAATTCTCATACCAGATTAAGCCCAAACTCTACCTGTATAAGTGGCATTTAAGAAATTGCTGCATATTTAGGTGTAAACTGTGTTTTGAGATTTGAATAATGATAACTTCACTGAAAAAATCAAATTTTTTGCAAATTGTTAAATATAAAATTATTTTACCTTTTTCTTATTCAACTATACAGCAATGTATTTTATACATATGTCTATATAAGTATATAAAGGATACAAAATATATAAGTAGATAGTCTATTCAAAAGCTATTTAAAAATACCTATATTAATTGCTAAAGATAGCCTGAATCAAAATCTAACACAACTGTTAAATACTATTGAGTAATCAAAGTAAGCGTGCTTAGGAAGCAAAGTGGTCTGTTCTCATTTATTGTGTACATGTGAAATAATTTATAGAGGCATACATTCAAGAAATATTTTTCTTTGCAGAAATTCATAGTACATAGCTACGTACAGTACTTAATAGAAAATGGCAACTAAATGTAAAGACTATACCTATCATTGCTGTAACCCATTCAAAAAACACAAAAAAGTTATTGAGAGTGCTTCGAGATCACTCCCAAATTATGTTATTGAAAATAGTGATCCTGTACATGGCTTCATTCATCAAAAATTTGTACAAACTGTTTGAAGAAAATCAATAAAAATGATGAAACAAGTTATTCAGCAAGAAAGAAAGTTCAGGAAGTGATACTTGTACACCTGAACCTTCACCACAAAAATCTTCATCTAAGTGCACAAATGTTCAAGAAGCATACTTTGAAAGAGCACAGCTAGACAAGACTCTTGAACAGCTTGATGTCACCCCAACAAAATTACCTAAGTATACATTCTATAGTTCTATACTATGTTCTATATATATACACACAGGGTGTTTCATAACATGTGGGATACACTTTCAGGATGGATTCAGGACGTGAAAACAATGAAAAAAGTTTATATAAACATATGCTCAAAATTTCTTTGTTTCCGAGTTACAGCCCATTGTGTGTTCCAGCAAGTATCCACCTTACTTTTAAAGGAAGTGCTTAAAAGAGTGGATCTTAGGGTCTTCGTTAGCCTTAGCTTCTGTATATCTGTAGATCTGAAAATGACTGCCTTGCGCTAGGGTGCATTAAACGCCCCATGATTTTCAAAAAGTTGTTGGATTTTAATGTCTATTCCCTCAAATGTTACACTTGTTGGTAGAAGTATGTATGCAAAAAATAAATCAAATCGGAGGTGGTCCTGGGTGGCCACCAGCCACTTTTATATATTTAGTAGTGATGCGCCGAATATTCGGCAAATATTCGGTATTACTTATAATACTAATATACAAATATTCGGTATTACTATACTTACATTGATTGAAAGTTGAAAATGTATAAAACACAATGCCAATGTCACTACTCCAACTTTGCTTATTTCCGCAAATTTGGCCTCGCTTTGCGGTCACATTCAACCACTTGAAGAAGATTTTGGAAGTGGTCTTCTCCTCTTGCAGCTGAGACAAAATCAGTTGTGAGCTTTACTGCTCTCTCCGCAGGGTCATTCACAACATTTAACCCATCCACAATGGACTTGGCTGCCTTGAAGTGGTCATTGTTCTGCCAATTGTCAACATCCTCTGTTAGGAAGGTCATATCCAGGTGAAGAAGGTTCACTGTAAACCACGAGTCCTCGTTCACAAGATCAGCCAGGGTTGTCGCTTCTGTAATTTTTGGAAATGACGGTTTGCCATATCCAGAACCGTAGTGGTGTTTTGGAGTGCTTGGCATTTCATCTGGTTGTATGGGCAGTAACACATCTGCAAGGGCACGACGCTCCTTTTGAGGTACTGCATTGCTGAACAGTGCCAAAACAACCAGTTCTGGGGTTAAATACCACAAATGTCTATCAAAGGCTTTCACAGCGCTGACTGAAATGATCGAGTTGACAGCTTTATAGTTGAGCAGAGTCTTGTATAAGCACAAATCAAACCATGGGGCATTTGAAGCAGACTGACATATGAGCCACCAATCACAATAAATATAAACAACAAAAACAACAAACTCCTTCAGTTTTTCCTGTTGATGTTGTGTTGTTACAGTTCCTCGAGGTAGTACAGAAATTTGCTCTTCAAGTAGGCATATTTTGATGGAATAAAGAATCTTTGACATCCACCTTGCTTTATGCATGGCCCCAGGTCTGTGGAGTATTCCTTGTTTTGTGACATCATCATCGAGGACTACCTGGCAGAGTTGTGCCATTTCCTTGTAGTCTTCCCTACAGTATGAAGCGCTTGTGCGGATTGTGCTTAAAACCTTGTTTTTGCAGGATAAAAGCAGTTGTTGTGCATCGTCATTGTACATTGAAATGTCAATTTTGGTTAAACTTTCATCCTTTGCATGCGATATGCGTTCCCAATTCTTCTGGAGACTTTGATGTCTCAATTTTGAGAGCGTCAAACACATGATCCAGGATTACCTCTCCAACATGATGGCGACATGCACACCACAGAAGAGCACGGTCCAGTTTTGATTGAATGGTAACACAGGCAGCTGTAACGTGTCCAGTGTTTGATGCTGTTGTGTCAAAACATAAGTTGACAACTGACTGTTTGCACTTCCATGAATGTAGAAACGTGTAAGTGTGCTCGGCGATGATGTCACCTGATGACATATCACTTCCACGAGGATATCTAGCCACTCCCAGTAGCTTTACATCAGTGGCATTCCCAACCAACACTGGCAATCTTTCTTCCTTGCCATTCTTGTTTGTGAGCGTATGCATCTGCTTGCCATCCCAGTGAAGTGTTGCAGCTGTTGGGGCGATCCAATTTTCTCGAATATCTTTGGCGATAGCACTTGTTATTGATCGTCGAGCCTTATCAGCAGTTGAATACGACTTGGCCACACGACGTGGATCACCTCCTGCCTCTTGAATTACAGCTTCGGTGAGCACAGCCTGTTGAACAGGAGTTATGTTTAGTCAAGTAGCAACAGACACGACTGAAGGCCTTTTCAGAATATCATGAGGAATAAAGGCAGACGTACCTGCATATGTTGATCTGTGGTGACTACGCTTCCTTTGAAGCTCTGGAATTGCCTCTTCTTCAGTTTCTTCCAAGCTATCTGCAGAGGCACTATCATCAGAGCATACAGAACTTTTCATCTCTTGTACACTGGATGATTCATGACATTCTCGTCTTGAAGCTTCCGCTAAGATGCGTTTTTCTTTTCTACGATCTTTATCAGCTTTCTTCTTGTCAACACTACCAAATGAGGCTACTCTGTCAGATTTCATTGACTCTAAAAATGCTCTATCTTCCTCATTCTTAATGTTTGTCATTGCATCTTTTGTCCATACACCAAAGGTCTTATCAAGACATTCATTCATGGATTGCAACTTAGCCAAAGTGTTTGGAGATTCTCTGCGAGAAACAGGTATTTGACGCAATTTGTTATTGTCATTAAGAAGGTCAAGTATTAGTTTGCAGCATTGATGGTCTGAAAGCATAGGAATATTTGCTTTAGTGTAGAATGTTTTCAGCTGGATAAGGACTATGCTGGCAGATTTCCATTTGAGTGGCTGTGTTTGTTTGCCTTCACATATTTCTTTCTGGATGTGCCACATCACGCATCGAAGAACCTGCCGGCAAGTTGGGAGGCGGACTCCTGTCAATGTACCATCTCCTTCTGTAAGAGCATTGCCAAGACCAAAAATGGCACTTGCTAATCTGGTCTTCTTAGCTTCCATTGTTTCTGAAAGACAATAAAGGATATTATTAGACTATAAGTGAAGTTTCGTTTATGGTACATGTTTTATGTAAATCACCCCTTTAGGGTGCATCAAACGCCCTTAGGTTCTTGGATTTTAATGTCTATTCTCTCAAATGTTATGTAAATCACCCCTTAGCAACTCTATATTAAAAGAAACAATGTAAGTAGTCAACTGGTTGGTAAATAAAAAAAAGAGATATTTTTACATAGCGCGGCCCCCAAAAATTGCCGTGAAAATATAAAAGTGACCGGTGGCCACCCAGGACCACCTCCGATTTAATTAATTTTTGGCACACACACTTCTAGCAACAAGTGTAACATTTGAGAGAATAGACATTAAAATCCAAGAACCTAAGGGCGTTTGATGCACCCTACCTTGCGCTTGAATACATTCCTGAACACGCCTCATCATAGACTGCCTGATGTTCAAACATTCCAGGTATTGCTCAGATTTTCTAGCATCCTTGTTCTACATGTTGGCAAAGCATTTCAATATTGTCAATGGGTGTCACATAAATGATGTATTTCAGATGACCCCACAGGTAAAAATTAAGTGGATTCAGGTCTGGGGAGTGAGCAGGCCATGCAATGGGTCCTCCACAGCCTATCCATTATCAGGGAAATGGTCATCCAAATACTCTGGATACTCCACTAAAATGAGTGTGTGCCATCATGCATAAACCACATATGACATCAGACACCAAGAGGAACTTCCTCTAGTAAATCACTTAAATCATTCCGTCAAAAATTGGAATAGGATTCTTCTGTTAATCTTCCAGGCAAAACAGAAGGACTGATTAAGTTGTTGGCAATAAGTCCTGCACATACATTGATACTAAATTGTTGGTTGGTGCTTTGACTGGATGATGGCACGCAGATTCTCTTTGGCCCAGTGATGAGTGTTGTGAAAATTGATCATGCCATTTCTTGTGAAGGCAGCCTCATCAGAAAACACAGAGGATAGAAAAAGAGCATTGCGAGCACACTGTTGAAAGAACCAAGTACAAAAAGCCTCTCATGGTGGGAAATCAGCTTCAGTAAGGCCTTGTACTCTCCAGGGTTTCGGAGCCAGTAAAAAAACTTCTGGCTCCGACTCCAGCTCCGGAGCAGAAATTTTTTATAGTCTGGCTCCGGCTCTTTTATAGTAAATTCTGTTAATTATAAAATAAATATCTAGATTTATATAACTAATTGTCCAATTTAAAATATTGCACAAAAATATTTTATTATTAAATCACTTTAATACTCAAAATTTAAATTTCTTATGATTTTAAATTAGGCAAATATAATGATAGAATGAAGTTATTTAAATAACTAAAGGAAAATGATGAAAACTAAATGATATTAAATATTTATTAACAATGGTAGCTTATATAAATTAGAGAAACTTGCCTCCTAATTAGTTCAAAGTTCAAACTTAAGAATTCTCATATAGAAAATAGTAACAATCAAACTTTCTGAGATAATATATGCATCTTTTTTAAGTGTTGAAACTTGAAAGCTTCATGAAAGCCAACTTGGCTTGAAAAAGAGCTGAATATTTCAAAAAATTCAGTTTTTAAATTTTTAATAGGTTATATTATTTACTTATATTATTTACTTTAAATTTTTAATAGGTTATATTATTTACTTAGATAAATAGTTAGTACCTACCTACCTAAGGTCTCCACCGCCCTAAAAATTTTTTTACCTATATAATTAAGTGTTGTTAAGACAAATCTTCCCAAATATTTAATGGTTAAAAAATGGAAATTTGCAGATTATTCCTGCAACTCCCACACCTCCATAAAATCCAAGAATCCTATGGTACCATTTTTCGTAATATATTACAAGAATTATAATTTGCAACTAAACCTATATTTAACAAATAACAATTTAGGTAGCAATATATCACCCGGAGCCAGACCATGGAGCCGTATTTTCAAGGTTTCTGGCTCCGGCTCCGGCTCCAGGTAAGCAAAATTCACTGGCTCCGGCTCCGAAACCCTGGTACTCTCTGAATGTAATATGGGTAAAGCTGTTGTTCTCGTAAAATTCTGCACACAGTTGTGCATCTTACACCCTCTACTGCTGCTATCCTTCGGGTGCTGACACCAGTATGTTCCTCCATGTGATTCAGGACCCGCTCCCCAACTCAACAGTTCTGGCACTGATTGGTCTACCACCATCTGAAACTTGCTTGTTGAATGATCCTGTCACCAAGACACATCTATTCTCTGAAAGTAGTTCTTATCTGGCAGATGGCAATTTGGAAACATTTCTGCATACAGACATCTTGCTGCAGCCTCATTACACTCGGCAAGTCCATACACGAGATACATGTCTACCATTTCTGTTTGAATAAGCCTCCATTCTCACTTCAAATGCACACTATCACTGAATAGCACAAAAACTTTTAAGGTTTTTTTTCACTGGACTGCACTTATTCATGCTAAGTTATGAATATGAACAGTGAAACACCACAATGCACCTCTGACTGACTGATGGCTTCACACTCAACGATAATGAAACATGTCAGTGTACAAAACATTACAATCAGCAAGGACATACATGAAATAAGTCTTACACACACTCACAAACATTGTTGGCAAGCAGTGTTTGTAAACAGTTTGCAAAAAGAATTACTGGAACACAAAACAGGCTGTAACTCGGAAAAGCAATTTTATTTTCAGGCATATGTTTATATAAACTTTTTTCATTGTTTTCAAGTCTTGAATCCATCCTGAAAGTGCGTCCCACATGTTATGAAACACCCTGTATGTGTGTGTATGTGTATACACACAGTGAACCCTCGCTAATCCAAATGTTGCTTAATCGGAAGGGTATGTGGGCAGCCAGTGTTAGTGTATAAGGTGCTTTATGCAATAAATATTAGTTTGATCTTTGAGATAAAGACTCAAAATTAGTGTTAATTAATTAATTAATTAATTAATTAATTACAGTATACATAAATATTACAGTGCATATTACTGTATTTCACTGCATCTACATTACCTTCAACTGTATACCCTTGATGATTGGTTAGGTTAAGTGGTTATATTTTTGTTTAAACTAATGAAAATATCAAGACTTAACCTAACCAATTGTCAAGGGCATACAGGTGACCTAACCTGGCAGTCAATTAACCTAATTAACAAACAAGTAATTTGAGTGTTGGAGTGACACTTATTTTTGGTTGGTTGAATAATTTGAGACACCAAAATAGGATATTGCTGGTTTTTCTGGTGTATTTTGGTTCAAAATTCACTCATTTGCACAACACACACCTACTCTCACATCAAAATCACCCCGAAGAGGTAAAAAGAATAATTACCCAAAAACCTTGCATAACACTGTTCAAAAATTTCAGCACATGCTACAGTCTGGCTAGATTCTAAAAATTTGGATAGAATCACAGTTTAGCATCGTAAAACAATTTTTTTGGCAAAATCATATTTTGGCATCTCAAATTATTCAACCAACCAAAAATAAATGGTACTCCAACACTTTCAAATTACTTGTTTATGTTAATTAGGTTAATTGAATACCCAGTTAGGTCAACTGTACACCCTTGATGATTGGTTAAGTTAAATCATGATATTTTTGATAGTTTTAATGAAAATATCACGATATAATATTTTCGTTAGTTTTATGAAAATATCACAACCTAACCTAATCAATCATCAAGGATGTACAGGTGACCTAACTGGTTGGTTGAATAATTTGGGACACCAAAATAGAATATCAGTAAAAAAAAATTTCTTAATCATTTTAACATCCCTTTCATTTTCGATAGAGTTAATTTTCTGCTATTTTCACTTTTGATATGCATTCAACTATCTTTCTACATTCTTAGAAAGTAATTTGTTGGGGGAAATGACAAAAATAAAATTTGATGAAAAATTAAAGATAATAATTTACTTAAGCTCCTGTTTCTCTGATTTTTATAAATTATATATCAGTAGCTTCATTTCTTCATTAGGAATGTGATTTAGACCCACGCTTCTCAAACTAGGGGTCGCATAAATATTATTGGGGGTCACAGAAACATTTGAAAATAGTATTTTTTTCATAAATATACAGTGTTAGTACCTATTGCTTTTATGACATTGAGTGAAGGGTCGCGAAAAAATTTGTCTGATCCAAAGGGGTTGCAAGTGAAAAAAGTTTGAGAAGCCCTGATTTACACAGTCTCTAGTAAGGGAAATGCTTCAAAACCTAACCTAACCTAACCTAGCATTTTGAAGCACAACTCGCCTTGCTATAATGCCAACTGTTCAGACCCTCAGAAAAGGTTGCATGCCTTCCTGATTGCAGCAACCCAGCTCTACCCACCACACTGTGGAAATGTACATATGGCTTTTGTTGGGTAAGGTTAGGTTAGGTTGTCTCAAAACAGCTGGCATTATAGCAAGGCGAGCTGTGCTTCAAAATGCTAGGTTAGGTTTTGAAGCATTTCTCTTACTAGAGACTGTTTAAATCATATTCCTAATGAAGAAATAAAGCTACCATACCGATGTATAATTTATTATTCACTCAATCAAACTCATCTCATCAGCGACTGCCCCATTGTCATGTGACACCCTGCACATTTCGAAATTATTAAATTTTGGCACCATTATTCACTAGTCAAACCATCTCATCCTGTGTATATAGTCATGTTATTATCATTAGCCAATTAGTGGCTGCCCATTGTTATGTGACACCCCAGTGCATGTCTGGCACTAAAATTTAAATTCAACAGTTGCTTCAGAATGGCTGTGTGTAGTATGTGCTCAAAGTCTGACCAAGACTTTATTAAACAAGTACTGAGGGATGATAGGGCTGCTGTTACTATATTTCGAGCTCATGACATACTCAAGACCTCTCTTACATGTCCTCAGAGTGGTAATGAAGAGGTTTGTGAACCCTTCGCACATATACATTAGGGTGCTCCAGCTGCCCCATAAAATCTTAAAATTTGGAATAAGCTGGTGAAGGTCTCTGTGGTATTGCAGTTGGGTCTAGTAAATATGCCTGTGAAGTTTGATTGAATTCCAACAAGATTTACCTTCATCACATTAACGTTTTCTGTAGGAACCTTTTTATAAAAGGCATTTTTATAGAAAAACACTAAAAATGACACATTTTTGCTTTGTAACATCTTACTATTATGATCAAAAAACCTATGGGATGGTCTTAGGTGGTGGGTAACTCAATTTTTGAGGTTTTGATTCAAATAATCTACATATTAATCATAAAAAATGCTAAAAATGAGTCAAATTCATGATTTTTTCAGGTATTTTATGCAAAGTTGAGCTCTGGATATGCATAGCTACTGGTGTATTTGTGGATGGATAATGGATAGATCTCAATAGAAGTTCCAACAGTCAAGAATTTATTTCCAAAGAAGCAAGTGTACAAAAAAAAACTCAGACAAGGTCTTTAATTTAAAGACTACAAACTTAGACTATGTTTATGTTTTTGTATTAATACTCAAAAAGATAGATTTTCATATACATGTAAGATAAACAAAATACTGATTAACATACAAACATTATCAATAAAACAAACAGCTACCTTACCTATTCTAATTTAAGAAACCAGTTCTTAGATTCCACCTTGCGCTTTCTCTGATTTGGGAGGCAGTTGCGACAATTTTCTATAATTTGTAGTGTATTTTGCAGATTGGATTCCTTTTTGGAAGTGCCCAGGAAATCATGGCAAAGCTTAACTCCCCTCTCAGCAGCATCATTAACAACACAAAGATTTGCTACTATTTCCTTTCCATAGAGAAATGCTTCACTTGATGGCCACTCATTAACAGGCAGATTTAAGAATTCTGAATTGATGTTAAGGATTCTGAAAAATGCCCAGGAATCACTTCCAACAAATTCTGAAAGGTCATCACTTGATTCCTTTGGAACTTCTGGAAATTTTGGCTTGCCAAACCCAGACCCATCTCTTTTAACGCATGAAGCCAGGTGTTCAGCTCCAGGAAGCTTCTTTGCTATTTTCTCCTTCACTGCATCACTGAGAGAGCTGCTGAATAAAGAAAGTGGCACCAATTCCTCTGTGAGATACCACATATGTAAACCAATTGCCTTGAGTGCAGCTCCTGCAATTGTTGGATTAACTTTCCTGTAGTCTAGAAAGGAATTGATTAGACTGAGATCATTAATTGGTGCAGCTGAAGACACTGGGGCAGCAATCCACCATGACAAACACGACAAACTGTACGTACTGCATAAGTTTGGGTAATTGTCCTTTAGCTAGTATGGTCCCAGTTAGCAGCTCAGCAATTTGATCACAAAGAAGTACTATTTTGATGGAGTAAAGAATTTTTGCCATCCAACGGGCTTTATGAAGAGCTCCTGGCCTTTGAAACCCAGTAAAGTTATCTGGCACAGCATTGAGGTAGACCAAGGTAAGTTGCACCAGTTCTTTGTAGTCCCCTCGAGCAAAGTCTGACTTGAGAGCTTCCTGACACAAAGCAATGATGGCAGTTCTCTGCTCAGCCAGATCCTCTGGAATGTCAGGGATGGACAGATTCTCTAGGTTGCGGTAAGACAACTTCTCAAAATGTTCCTTGAATCGTATGAAAAGGGAAATGTCTGGGCTCTTTGAGACCTCAATTTTCAAGGCATCCCATGCATGGACAAGAAACCTTTCTCCAATGTGGTGCCTGCATGCTAACCACAGCAACTCACGCTTGAGAGACTCCTGAATACTAATGCAGGCAGCTGTTATTGCACCTGTGTTTGAGGATGTTGTGTCAAAGACCATCGCAGCAACATTATCTTTGCAGTTCCAGACCTCCAGTTCTTCTATGGTGGCATTAGCAATTTTTGGCCCTGATAGTCTGTCAGTCTTGTGTTGCAAGGGTGGAACACCTAGCAATTTTACACCTCCAACTCCAGACACAAGTATGGGAAGCCTCTCCTCCTGTGCAGACTCATTTCCAAGAGTGTCCCTCAATTTGCCATCCCAATGGATGGTTGCCACAAGAGGTGGCTTCCATGATGCTCTGATTTTCTGTGCAATACTATTGACAGCTTCCACACGATAATTATAAGCAGATCTGTAACTCACATTTACTTTTGATGGACCACCAGCTGTAGCCTGAATAAGGGAAAAAGTGATCTGTGCTAAAGCAGCTGAGGAAACATTGTTTCTAACTGCAGTTTCAACCACTTCTGGCGATTTAAGAACATCATGAGGCCAAAATGCAGAGGAGCCAGTTTTCACTAAACGCTTATGTGATCGTTTTGGCATTACTTCAGGCTCAAAGGAGGCATCAGCTGATTTGACCATTTCTGCTTCCTCATCATCTGACACATCACAATCTGAGGAAATCTTCTCCACTGATGATGTCTGATCTCTTCTCTCCTCCTCTTTCTCTGATCGCACAGCAGCCTGTTCAGCCCTCTCTTGGCGCTTAATTTCTATCTGAGCACAAACTTTGTCCTTTCCTCCATAGGTAAAAGTCCTGTCTGTCATCATATTTCTCAGAAATGCTGTCATACTCAATAATTTTCTTTTCATTCTCTGCCTTACCCTTCTTGCTTTCAACCATCCTTTTCTCTGCATTACCTGGATAGAATGGCATAGTTTTATGAAGTTTGTCCTGGAAAGCTGCAATCTTAGGACTTTTTGATCACCTTTCAGGAGGAATCTTCATGCAGCCAATATAGTCCTTGTTGTGGAACTCCTCAATTCTCTCAGCCATGGTAATCTCATGAATTGTTGGGATGCGTGCTTTCAAATAGTGAGGAAGAATCTCGCTCACCGCATACTTCGATGCCATGCGTGACAATTTCATGTTTTTGGAAGCATCTTGCCTTCTAAGTTCATCAACTTTAGCCAAGTAGCAGAGTAGCACCTGATTGTATGTTGGTAACTTTGAACCAGTAATTTTCAGATGCTCTTCTCCTGGACTTTCTATTAAAACATCAAGCCGGGAGTCTGAGCTTCTGGTCGCCATTCTTTAAAACTTTCTTATTGTATGAACTTATCTATCTGAAAAGAGAAAAATAAGTGAAAAATAAGATTACAGTTATTAGTTAAATTAGCAACTGACACATATATAACAACATAAAGCACATAAAAAATAAGTGAAAAATAAGATTATTATAGTTATTAGTTAAATTAGCAACTGACACATATACAACAACATAAAGCACATAAAAAATAAGTGAAAAATAAGATTATTACAGTTATTAGTTAAATTAGCAACTGACACATATACAACAACATAAAGCACATACAGTAGGGTGCTCCAGTTGCCCCAATGTCACCAAATATTGCTGAAGGTCCCTGTGGTATTGCAGTTGGGTCTAATGAAATGAACCAGAAAAATGAACCAGTTCCAACTGGTTTGGATCAGCTGATCATACTTGTAGATGACCTTCAGCAAAAACTTAATATTTCGCAAAAGGGTTCCTTCATAAATAGTGTTTGTGATGAAGGTAAATCTTGTTGGAAATGAGCTAAACTTCAGGGACATGTTCATTAGACCCAACTGCAATACCACAGGGAACTTCAGCAATATTTGGTGACATTGGGGCAACTGGAGCACCCTAATATACATATATAGTTTATTTTTTATTTGGGTAAATCTCATCACCCACACAGAGTGATAGGATGTAGGGAGGCAGCATCTTGGGTTAGGGGATACTCTCTGTCTTTATACTCCCCATTTAGAGAGATTTCTCTGCTGAGCAGTGCCCCTCATAGCACTGTGATGTATGAGACTCATTATGTTCACTTGCCTCATAGACACCTTTAAAATGGGAGACCCTGAATGGGTGTACATTCAAATACTCTATACTACAGTCCCACCTACTCCTTTTATCTTAACTGTAGAGCTTGTATTACATTATTCAGGTTATAGCTATATAGATCCATGTAAAACTTCTTGTGATGAGATAACCATATGATGTCCACAATTAGTACAGTAGTGATATTGATGAATGATCCACAAGATCCAAAGTTTTGAAGTTAATATACAGCTAGTAGATGTGTGACAATCTGCAATTTGTAGAGATCAATTGGATCTTAATTTTGCATGTAACTGTGTTTATGGTTTGTTTATATTGGCAGTGGAGCCACCCAGATGGGCCAAAGGGCCACTAGTGTGCCCACTATAAAATTTTTACCATGTTACCATGTTTACCAATGAACTTAATTACCATGAAGCCTCCCATAATTAATTTAAGTGCACTGATAATATTTCCAACTAGCCCCTACTTGCCTTTCCAGGTCCTGAATTCATTATGGGGTACCCATGCCCAGTTAGGTCAACTGTATGCCCTTGACAATTGGTTAGGTTAAGTTGTGTTAGTTTTAACTGTACACTCTTGACAATTGGTTAGGTTGTTAGGTTACTTTTGCCATGAATATTACGTTAGGTTAGGTCCCTTCCTTTTTCTCCCCACCCAAAACCCCCAATTCCCCAGAGGTTTCCCTATAATTATCAACACAAAAACATTTTCCTGGTGTATTTGTGTGTTTTCTTCAAATATGACCTTCATTTTCTGGTAAAAATAGTCATTTCTAGCAGGGTTGTGGAGTCGGAGTCGTGGAGTCGGACGTTTCAGGGCGGAGTCGGAGTCGGTAAAAAACTTCCGACTCCGACTCCAATTTCTGTGTCCTGTGTCACCCTTAATTTCTAAATCCTAAATACTAACATTTAGGTTATTTAGTTTTTTTGGTCAATAAACCTTATTCATTGATAGCCCCTAGATTAAGTTTTTTTAATATTTTTTTTTATATTTTCAGAATATTTTTGATGCGATCCTGTCAACACTCGCACGTGACACAGTCAGTTCTCAGGCTATTTTTCTGTGAGAATAATCAGTTGGAATCAGTAGTGACAGCATTCTACTTTTCTTCTTTGGTGATAGATCACATTTCTTACCCATGTTGGGTAGCCTATAGTACATAAAAGTTATTCCTGTAAAGAAACACTAATTTAATAAAAAGAATCACAATATGTTGCTGAGAAACAATATCATATGGGTGTATGAGTACATACTCCACGTACAATGGTTTAAATATAACTTATCATTAACTTAACATACACTTAACGCACCTGACACTTGACTCAACCTTTCACATTCACAGCCAAAACACTACTGAACCCACTTTTCACATACTCCCCTCCCCCTACTCCCCAAATTAACCCCTATCCCCAGTTTCTGTTATTCAGGTAGAGAACACTACATATGTTAACAATTTGGAATACCATCTGCATACTTAAAAAGTTATTTAAACTAAAAACACCATATTATAATGAAAGTGTGTTTTTTAAGGGGTGGCTCTAATAATTTGATCACCCTCTGTAACATGTTATTACCTACATTATCATTTGTATAATTTAGGTCTCGGGGGTACAGGGGCAGAGCCCCCGTAAAGATCACACATCACAAAGTGAACCCTATACCGATCAATTTGTGATGCGTGATCTTTATGGGTGCCCCCGTACCCCCCAAGACCTAAATTATACAAATGCGACACATGCAATCAACGTATTTTAATGAGAAACAACTTTGTCTCTATAGTATTTTTCAAAATTTTGCTTAAGTGGCATCCATATTCTGAACCATTACCAAAATATTAATAAAAAATACTTTACATAGTTTTACAAAAACTTTACCAATGCCATGGTCTTCAGACAGTCTCCAAGTATATATATTTAAGATGTTTATGACTAAAATACCAGTATTCGTGGAGCCGTGAAACTGCATATTCACCCACCAGAAAAATATGTTTTCATGTCAAAAATGAGGGGGCAGTTAAAGTGAATCTTTACCAAATTTTTTTATAGGCTAACACTAAACCACTTCTACCAAAATTTGCCTGGGCCTAATCTAGGATTATTATATAGAAAATGGCGCAACCCGAAGTATGATGTAAAAAACATTTTATTAGGTCAATTTCGATGTGCTGAAGCCAAATCTGTTAACCATTTGGTGTGCAAATTACATTTTTACAGATTATAAATAAAATTACAAATTTTTGAAATTCATTCATTTGCCCATCATTTATGTTTTGGTTCCAATAATTTTGCTCCGCGAGTCAAAGTAGTTCTTAACAGAAGCAATTTTATAACCCTTTTAAAATGCACCCTTTTAATGTTGGTATAGCAATGGAGTGTGAAGGGTGTTCTGTTAGATACATTGAAGCTATTGTAAAGTTTTACGAAAATGATGAAGAAGCAATTCTATTTTTCCAAAAACATGGTGTTTTACTTTCTGAGTTGTCGTGCCCAACGTGTGGTTATAATTGCAACATACGTCGTGATAAACATCAATTTGAATGCCACAAGCAAAAAACTAATCCTAAAAATAAAAGAAAATGCAAATGTTCTTTCTATCAAAGTATTTTTAAAAACACGTGGTTAGAATACGTACATATTCCTCCTTGGAAAAATTTATTATTTATAAATGTTTTTCTAATGAAACATTTTTCACAACAATACTGCGAGTCTCAACTCAAGCTTAGCCCAAATTCAGTGGTTGATTGGAAGTCGATGTGCGCGGAGGTATGTGAATTTTGGCATGATAACCAAGTCCCTAGTGATCAGAGACTTCATTTTTTCCTCAAAGCTGCGGCAAAGTTGTATCCTCCCAATGTTTAAGTTAAAGGTAAGTTGATTTGATTATTTTACTCTTAGGTTAGGTTAGGTTAGTTTTCATGTGCTTAAGCCTAATTTGTTAGCCATTTTTTAGGCAAATGCTTCAAAATAAGAGTAAAATATAAATAACTTACTCTAATTTGAAGCATTTGCACACCAAATGGTTAACAGATTTGGCTTCAGCACATCAAAATTGACCTAATAAAATGTTTTTTACATCATACTTCGGGTTGCACCATTTTCTATATAATTACCCAGATTTGGCTTCAGCACATCGAAATTGACCTAATAAAATGTTTTTTACATCATACTTCGGGTTGCGCCGTTTTCTATATAATTACCTAATCTAGTTACACTCCATGGGAGCCTAGGCCTATTTGAAAAATAAAAAAATCCTTACATTTGATGATGAAACACTTGCTGATATAATTCCAACTCTTTCTGTGTCAGTGTTACTAAACTTGCTACTACTAGTACTTGACCTTTGTCTAATGCCAGTACTATTGCTTGGGGGGGCAATGTAGGGTTCTGACCTATTATTATCAGAACGTTTGCATATTTTTGAAGCACGAGACCTTATTTCCATGATGTACTGTGAGCCAAGTCCAACTAACCTAGATTTAGTCTAGGCTTGGCTTCTGTTTTTACGCTAGCCTATATCCTAGCCTGAAGGTTTTATTTTGATGGTTTATTTAATCTAGCCATTAGTTTTATGAAGAAAATAGTTCCCCATGTTTTCAACAAAACAGTCAAATATTCAAGCAGACACTCATTTGCTATTATTAGGCCCACTTCTTTAAATTAACGTTCATAATGCTTTTGTATAATATATAACTAAGCCAAAAAAAACTTAACCGCGCGATTACCATACGCATTTTTCTTGAACTTCGTCTTTCCTACACTGTTTATCTTTCTTCCTAAACTAAATATTGGAATTGTTGTATGCAGGGGGGTTGGTTGTGATATCAAAGTACTATATTTAGTCGATGCACACTCTCATTTTAATATGTGAATAATTTCATATAGTCCAGTCAAATAAGCATGAAAATAGGCAAATGGTGTAAAAAATTTATAAGATGACGAAATTTTGCATACATACTCCTGAAGGCTATAGAAATAAAGATCAGATGAATTCCCCTCCGTCCGAGTGCAGCATCCCCCCTTTTTTTATCCCCAACCCCCCCTGAGGGGGGTCTGCGACTACTTTTTCGGTTTTGTGTTTAACGGTGCATCAGACGACAAAACTACATGTAGACAAAAATATTGGAAATGTAATTTTAAACAAGATTGTATATATGCATTTTTCACGTAGAAGTCACAGTTTTTGTGAAATCCACGTCTGAAGTGGAGACAGACCTTTAGCGTGCAGCGAGAAATTTGCTTCTGGTGCTCAGTTTTTGGCAAATAACTCACAAACGCCAAATTTTTCATTAAAAATGCACATAGTTGAAATTGTAGAGCAGAAAATTTTCTATTGGATTAAGTGAAAAAACTTGCTTGAAGCAGATTTCAAAGGTTTTCTGACTCATTCAGTAGAAATTAACTTATTGTGGTGCCGCGTTTGTTAGCGGGCTAAAGATAAAGTAAAGGCCAATTTGAGGCTTTATTCAACATAAACATAGCATAGATCTGAAACACAGAAAACAATAATTAGTAAAGACTTGTTACACAGAAAACAATAATTAGTAAAGACTCATTACATTCCTCTCTTCTTTTATAATACGTGATCACAGAAAACAATAATTAGTAAAGACTTGTTACACAGAAAACAATAATTAGTAAAGACTCATTACATTCCTCTCTTCTTTTATAATACGTGATACTTTGCACGGTAAGAAACAAAACGACAAGTTCAAGTATTTTGGAAGAAAGAAGAGTCTACAAGTTTAGGCGTTGAGCTGGGTATCTGATTCGAGTGCTTCTTCTCAGAGGGGGACTCGTCTCGGAGGTTACTGACACAGGTGGGCCTCTCTCGACTTCGACTGGAGTCGCTTCGACGGGAGCTGTTGGGACCGTGTGTCGGCGGATCTCAGCGGGTTCTGAGTCGTCCGTTAGCGGGGTGGAATTGATTGGCGGACTGGGTACGGGGGGTTCATAGTGATTCGTGTCATCCGTATTGCTACGTCCCGCCGGTGCCAGGTCCCTGATGGATACGGTATCTTCTCTCCCATTCGGATGCCGTATAAACGCGTAGTTGGGGTTTGCCTCAATTAACTCAACTTCCTCGACGAGGGGGTCGTTCTTGGATCGGCGAATGAATTGGCGAAGGAGTACAGTTCCCGGAGAAGACAGCCACGTCGGTAGTGCAGAACCGGTAGAAGTACGCCGCGGGTGCGTGAATAGACGCTCGTGAGGAGTTTCGTTCGTGGCCGTACACAGCAGCGATCTAATCGAGTGCAGCGCGTCTGGTAGGACGGACTCCCATTGCGACATCGGCAACCCGCGATCTTCTATGGCTAGTTTGATGGTGTTCATGATGATTCCATTGTAACGTTCGCATTGCCCGTTTCCTTGGGGGTGATACGGCGTTGTGCGACTAGTCGCGATACCATGTTTAGTTAGGAACAGTTTTAGTTCCGAAGACATAAACGATGTCCCTCGATCTGTGTGGATGTAAGAGGGAGTTCCGAAGGTAGAAAATAACTCGGTGAGACGGGCGATAACGGTTGACGTGTTCGTATCACGGCACGGGAAGGAAAAGGAAAGCGTGAATACTCGTCGATTACTGTTAGGATGTAAGGTCGCGAAGTTGCGCTCGGAAGCGGGCCTTTAAAGTCGATGTTAAGTCGGTCAAACGGGGACATGGCCCGTATTAAGTGACTAACTTCTGGTTTATAGTACTGTGGCTTACATTTAGCGCATGTTTGGCATTCCGACGTAACTCGTTTGATGTCATCCACTGAGAATGGTAGGTTCCTAGCTCTCACAAAATGAGTCATTCGGCGGACTCCTGGGTGTATCAGATTAACATGCAGCTGGGCGAGGGATATTCTTGGAGTAGCAGCGCAAAAGGATCGCGACAATGCGTCTGCGGCTCGGTTCTCGGGGCCCGGTCTGTATTTTATTGTGAATGAGTAGCCGGCTAGTTCTACACGCCAACGGAGAATCTTATCGTTCTTAATACGACCAGTAGCTTTTCCATCGAACATGAAAGATACGCTCCGCTGGTCGGTGACGACAGTAAAGTGTCGATAAGCTAAGAAGTGCTTCCACTTGCGAATGGATTCGATTACAGCGTATGCCTCCTTTTCAACGATGTGATGGCGACGTTCTGTGTTATTCAGAGCGCGAGAAAAGAACGCCACCGGGCGGCCGTTCTGGGTGAGGGTGGCTCCGATTGCTGAAGAGGAAGCGTCCGTCTCCACAGTGAACGGCAGTTCTTCATCGATTGAACCGACGACAGCTTTCGAGATATCATCTTTGAGTGTTTGGATCGTTGATACTTCCTCGCGAGTTAATGGGAATGATGAAACGTTGAGCAGAGGTTTGATCTTGAGGGAATAGTTCTGAATCCATTTAGCATAGTATGCGAATAGTCCGATTACGCGTTGTAGAGACGACTTGTTGCGAGGAGTTTGAAGTTCTTGTAGTGGCCGGAGGCGTTCGGGATCGGGCCGCAATACGCCATGAGAGATAGAATATCCGAGCAGGTGCACTGATGTCATCGAAAGCTTGCATTTTTCCTTGTTTAGACTCAGATTTACTCGTTTAGCGGCTTCCCAGAAATGTCGAAGGTTCTCATCGTGCTCTTCCCAAGTGGTTCCGCAGATGGTGAGATCGTCGAGGTAGGCGTATGTTGATGATAAGTTGTTCGAGGATATGAATTCGTTCATGACGCGCTGGAAGGCCGCGGCTCCGTTAGTTACTCCCATAGGGATCCTTCTGAATTGGTATAGATTTCCGTCAGCCTCGAATGCTGTGAAAGGTCGTTCAGACGGATCGATTTCTACCTGGTAGTATGCGCTTGACAGATCAATTACGCTGTAGTATTTGTGTTGTGAGACTTTGTTGGCTATATCATCGATTCGCGGAAGAGGATATGCATCTAGCATGGTAAATCGGTTGACGGTTTGAGAGAAATCGATTACCATGCGTTTTTTTTTTGTTTCGGTAGATGTGATGACTACTTGAGCACGCCAGGGTGAGTTACTGGGTTCAATTATCTCATCCCTGAGTAGCTTTTCGATTTCTTTCCCAATGAAAATTTTGTCCTCAGAGCAAAATCGTCTGGACTTCGTGGCGATGGGACGACAATCGGCAGTTAAGTTGCCGAATAGTGGTGGGGCTGAAATTCTTGATCGAGTAAGGCGCATATATGGAGTGCTGGCTCCGGACCTCCGAAATTGATGTTCAATTCCTTGTGTCTGATTAAGAATGGGGTACCGAGTATTATGTCAGCGCACAGATCCGACAAACGGATAGTTCGAGCTTTTCGTAGTCGCGGTCTCCCATCGTAACCTTCACTGTACATCGACCTGAGATGGCTGCGGATAGATTAGGCGAAGCCATTGATACGACGCCCGAGTGCGGAAGAATGGGCAGCTCTAAGTGTTTGGCTAGATCCTCACGAATGAAGTTGTCCGAGCTGCCAGTATCCAACAAGGCGAGACACGAACGGCCGTTGACGAGGATATCGACTGTTGAGTTGGTAGGCATGGAGGAGCTACACGATAGAGTGGTACTAATGGTCGCTAATGCTGCGGCTGAATGAGACGCTGTGGTTTTATCCTGTTTTTGACGTGCCGAGGAAGTACTTGAGCGGCAGACTTTGGCCCAGTGGCCGGTCTTTTCACATTTCGCACAGATAGAATCCTTTGCCGGACACCTGCTTCGTGGGTGGCGTCGAGACCCGCAGAAGAAGCACAGAGCGGCTTTGTTGTCGAAATTCGTAGCGGCTGAAGAGTTTGGGAGATCGTCTCCTTGGACGCAGGCAGGCCGGGCAGAGTCAGTAGTCGGCGACGGTTCGTGGCGAGAGCCAGTGGCTGCAACAGCACCGTAATGAGTGAGGTACGATTCTGAGTTTTTCTGGGCCTGATCTAATGTTCGAGCCTGGACGATAGCCTTTTCCAGTGAGAGTGTGTCATTTTCGAGTAAGCGGGTGCGGATGGCGCTATCTCTAATTCCTCGGATGAAAGCGTCTCTCACAGATGAACTCCTGTTTTCGTCGGCGGAAACCGATTTGAAGTTGCAGTCATTGGCTAGTTGTTGAAGAATTTGCAAGTACTCATCGAGGGTTTCCTCGGGCTTTTGGTGACGGGTGGACAACAGGTGGCGAGCGCATACCTCGTTTGGCTTCTTGACGTAGGTGGCCTCTAAAGCTGCCATGGCATTCTCATAAGTAGAGCAGTATTGAATGATATCAGCGACATCGGGGCCGATATGTATGAATAGAACCTCCAATTTATTGGGGTTGTGTTCGGCGATAGTACTCAAGAAATATTTGAATCCGCGACCATAATTTCCATAGTTTCCCAGCTTGGGGAGAATTCGGAGAAGTAATAAATTTATCCGGGCGAATCACCTTCTCCATGATATAGTAAGATTACTGGATGAATATTTGCTTGCTGTATCTGAAAGGCCGACTGAATGGCTGATTGAAATGTTGAATAAATTGTGGTGCCGCGTTTGTTAGCGGGCTAAAGATAAAGTAAAGGCCAATTTGAGGCTTTATTCAACATAAACATAGCATAGATCTGAAACACAGAAAACAATAATTAGTAAAGACTTGTTACACAGAAAACAATAATTAGTAAAGACTCATTACACTTATATAATGCAAACTCATTTCCACACCACCTTTGAGGTAGAGTTTAGGGCGCGTTATTTTTAGTGGTTTCCCTAGTAGGCCTATTCCACGTTTTTCTTGTTTAAGATGATGTCATTAAGTACTTGAATAGTCCTCTTCATCAATCATAATCAGGTCATTAGTGGAATCATCTACAGTTTCAGAATTCAGGCAACTTTGACCATGGCAATTAGTGCACATTATAGAACAGCGTAAACCAGCTTTTACACAACCACACCGCTTCCCGCAACCTAATTTGCAGCCACATGAAATAAGTTTCAAGAGATTTGCGGGGGCTGGTCTCCTCAATTGTGTAGATAAGTGACAGAGCACTGCAAATTTTTTTCCAGCCCCACAACTCAGGCTGTAGTGTTTCTCCTCGCGAAGCTTGAAATTGGTGAGAGACACGATAAGAATGTTGCCTAGCTGCTGCAGAAGTGGGCGGAAGACCTGATAAGAACAGTATTATTTGAGTAACTGACAGATTTGTTAAAAGAAAGAAATCTGTAATGATTGAGATTTGTTTCAGTGTGTGGAGCTTTATACAGAGCGAGAATGAAACGCTCTCCAGCGGCTGCAACTTCATCATGTGTCGATTGAGGATTGCTGAAAATTGATACCATATCTTGTAGAGAGTCATCGTTGTTGAGGAGATTGATCGTTTTCATTTTTCCAAATCCGTAAAATGAGGACGTTGTGTCACAACCACTAAATGCATGAGCTACCAAAACTGATTCTTTGCAGTTCTTTAGAATAGTGGAGCATTGCAAATCTCGAGAACTATAAAGTCTTGCTCTGAGGTTTCCCTGTGCTTGTTTTAAATACATAATATCTTTGTCTTCTGGAGTAAGAGCAATAAGTAGAGTAAGAAGATCTACATCCTGTCCAACTATAACAACGGAGTCATGCTGATAAGATGCATTGATAGCTCTTTGAACAATTAGTACATCAGCATCATCTGCAGCAATATGTGTCTCAATACCTTCGTTCTCAAATCTCTGTTTCAGTTGCATAATTAGACGCTCCTTGTTTTTTAGATTACTCAAGAATTTTTCCTTAGGTGTAGTTAGAGCCGTATTCTCATCAAATAAGATTTCAGCTGAAATTCGTTTCAAAAGTCTTTGTTGACGCTCGATGCTCTTTGTACTGACTTCATTAGTTGAATAAACATCAAATATTACAGTTACATCTTCACCGTAATGTTTTCTAATGAAATGGACATAAGCAGCATGAACGTCTGCAATTGTGCCTTGCTTCGGCCAAACTACACGGTGGATTAAGTTACCTCGATCAATGACATATTTGCACCATGATAATTTAACTACTCGTTCTTCGACAGTGTTGAAAATGTCATACAAAGACGATTTCTTCGTCTTTCTCATCAACCTGTTTCGTCAAACATGGGGTGCGGAAATGAAGCCAACTCATGACTGAAACAGGTCTCCAAGTTTTGCAGCAACTTTACAGTGCAAATTATTCTCTGAAATAATTGAGTGGTGTCAACCTCTATGATGTCATCTGCGACTTTGACACTGGTATTCATGTAAGAAATTGACTTCACTCTGTTGCTGTGTTTTACTGTAAAATCTCTAAAAGTGCCTTTGCCTTTTATGGCTTCATTAGCAGTTTATGTTTTCAGTTGCAACCAGACCATTCGACAGCGAAACGAGCTCTTCTGTTTTGATGAATGGAGAATGCTGCTGAAGCCATACAACAAACTTCTGAAGATCCTCTTCGTCCTTCTTAATCCTTGAATCTCTCAATTCGATATGCTGGAAACTAATGCTGGTTCGAATCCCACAAAACTCTTCCACATTCTCGCATACGTGGTGAGCTACTGGCAAACCAAAGATCCATTTATTCAGAACACTCTCTGTGAAGCCTCTTCCGTGAGTGATGCCTCCAACACTCTTCATATTTTTCATTAAAGTCTGCTCGATAGTCATATCAGACCATATACCAATCCAGCACTTGTCCGAACGTCGAATTGTGAAACAACCCTCTGATGTGAATCTGTGAAACTCCTTGTCTGTAATCTTGAGATGAAGAGAATCCATATCTTGGAGGTAGAGCTGGCAGGACTTAGCATACAAAAAATGTTCACTTGCATGAAAAATGGGCAGCATAGCTCAAATGCAATCTAATTGAAGCTTCGAATTTCCTATGCGCTCTGCCTGAATGAACTGTAAAGCGATAGTCACAAGATCAAAATATTGTAGCCATAATTGAGCTGTCTTTCCTTTTTGCTTGAGTGATGTCATGTGATTTATGAACTGCATATGGAGCTCTTTAATTACATCATCGTTTTCCACAGCGTCAAATGTTGGAGGCAGATCTTTAAAAGTAGTGAGAATTTGTTGTACATATTGTTTGTCAGTGTTATCTACTGTGACTTCATGAAACATGATCTTTGCCAAAGCGCAGTATGTTAACAAATGTGCTCGAATGGCTCGTGCATAGGCGTGGCCAGAAAGCATATGAGGTACAGATTAAGAAGCAAATACTGTGGACCACAGGTCTGACAGTCCACTGCCTCCCATAATGTAGCCAATTGATCCGAGATAGGACATTAAAAGATCAAATCCTCCTAACCTCACAATAACGTTCGAAAGTTCACTTTCTTTTTTTTCATTTCCTGGAGACACAATATCCTTAGCCTTCATGTGTAGTGGTTGATCGAATGTAACAAAACACACGTTTTTTGTTTCGATTTCTTTGTTTCTTCCGCGCAAATTTTAGTACAGTTAGCATTGTGTTGTACTCTGTTGGCGGCAGATTAACGAAAGGTAATGCAAGAACCTTTGATTGCTCATATGGCAGAGTACCCATCATGGCATCCATAAAACCTTGCCACGATGGAAGAGAAGGTGTCTGCAAAAATTTTCCGAACATCCACAGAATATCCTGGGTCGAGGGCATTGTATCATTCTTGCAAGCTTCATCATTGTACACCTTTTGCAATTTCAACTCATTCAAACCAGCAATTCGTTTTCCTCGAAAAGTTTGTATTTCCATTTGTCCAATGCTTGCTAGCTCTTTTGAAGAAGGAATGGTTCGCAATTTTGAAATTTCCTGATTTATTACCATCTTTGCTGGTGTTATGCATTTTATTCCGCCCATTGAGTGAAATGTTCCTTTACCAGTTAAGGTCTTCATATTAAAATCTGCATTGTCAAAAACATACTGACAGAAAGAAGCTTTGTCCAAATCAGGTTTCCAAGATTTAACAGCAGATGACTCGAACAATGCAACATCATTATAGCTTGAACAAAATCCCAAATTTGACACTGCAGTGACAATGCTTTTGGAACCCACTTTCTGAAATAAATACACAGAGAGACCAAGTAGCATGGAAGACAGAAATGAGCGCGGTCTTGTTGCAGCAATTATAGAATGAGCGAGTGCAGTACAATGTTTTGCTACTTTTTCCTTTTTGTATTTTCTGCTTTTTAGGATGACGGTATCCAAAAATGCCTGCAAAGTTTTGGGAACCACGTCATCTGCATCCTTCATAAAGTCTGTAATATCCGGGTAATCCATTGTGTTATAAGCAGTTGTCCTAATATCCTCTCGAACTATAGTAGCTGCAGCTTCGACGATTCTTAAGGCTCATCTTTCTCATTTGTTTTTCTTTCTCCGTACCAGGAATTGATAAGTTTAAGTCCGGAGCCACGGAAACAAGCAACTGGTAGTCTTTTGTTCATTTGTACAAACATGACTCCATCCCCGTATGCGTTTGCTAATTTTGTTTTCAGTGTTTTTTCAGTCATCGATGACCCTTCTGGGAAATGGTTCTTCAACTTTCCTCATCAAAGCCATGTCTTCATCCTGTGGACGTCCTCTTTTTAGAGTTGATGGTCGGTTGCATGCAAATTTAGAGTAGCATTTTCCGTGATAGGGCGCTTCTTCTGCTACAAGACACATCACACTGTTTACTCGTCTTGACACTTTCTCACCCCACTCGTCGTTCCTTTGTTCGGCATCCTCCAATAGTTTATCTTTCACAGTCAAAGTACGAATCTCGCACACTACTTGGCGTTTCTCTGCAGGCTTTTTATTTTCCGCAGGAATGTCACATTTTTCACCACAAAACAAACAATTCCTTTTGAAATCAAATTGTTCTTCTGATCGCAATGTATACTCATTCAGTTTTTTAGCTTCTGCTATTTTCAAATCCCTGGCAATGTTTTTCTCTTTAATATACTCACGTCTGCAAACTTTATGCACTTCAATTGTATTCACTTTCTTCAATTTTTCAAAATTTCGGATTTGATTTACACGTCTTAAGTTCTCCATTCCGTCTTTCACAACCACTGTTTCTCCATCTGCTAAACTTTTATCACAATAAAAACATTCACTTGTGCACGCCATACTGAACACAGACATATTCTAAGTGATACCTGCAAAAGAAAAATTTTTAATGAGTCAGGAAGCTTCAAAATTTTTACAGAAATATGGTTTTCACTTAACCGAATAGAGAATTTTCCGCGCTACAATTTCAACTATATGCATTTTTAATGAAAAAATTTGGCGTTTGTGAGTTATTTGCCAAAAACTGAGCACCAGAAGCAAATTTCTCGCTGCACGCTAAAAGTCTGTCCCCACTTCAGACGTGGATTTCACAAAAACTGTAACTTCTATGGGAAAAATGCATATATACAATCTTGTTTAAAATTATATTTCAAATATTTTTATCTATATGCAGTTTTATCGTCTGATGCACCGTTTAGCACAAAACAGCGAAAATGTAGTTGCAAACCCCCCTCAGGGGGGTGTTGGGGGTCAAAAAAGGTAAAAAAAGGGGGGATGCTGCACTCGGACGGAGGGGAACTCTTTTAATCTTTATTTCTATAGCCTTCAGAAGTATGCATGCAAAATTTAATCTTTTTTATAATTTTTTTCCACCAAAAATCCTAATTTGACTGGACTAATATAAAAGATTTTGAAAAAATATTTAAGCCAGAAAGATCATAGTTTTTAGTCACAGAGTAGTAAATTTGATTACTACCCACTGAACGTCATTCCCATTCGCATTTGCGACAAATTCATATGGAAAAGGATATTGGAGTGGTAGTCGACAGTAAGCTGAGTCTTTCGGATCATCTCGCACAAAAAATTAACAAAGCAAACAGGATAGTAGTCAGCGCGAGTAAGCGCACTGTGTTGGTAAGCCTAGCCTTTCCTTTTCTTGGCTCTGATGCCTGGCTCTGGTGACATGAGGCGGGGATCCCACACTGGAACTACTCCAAAGGCCAGGACTAATTCTAAGGCTGATGGAAAGGTTGGGACTAGTTCTAAGGATAATTGCAAGTTTCCTTTGGTACATGCAAGGCTGATGTAGGTCAGGAAGATGCACTTCAGTGTGAGCTTTGCGGTGTCTGGACTCATGGTGCGCAGACATGTTGGTGGGCTTCCCAATAAAGTTTTCAAGACCATTGCTGAGTATGCTAGTGCTGGAGTGTCATATGTTTGGACCTCATACAGACTGAAGAGTGGTGATGAGAGAGTGGGCCAAAGGGACTCAGGGAGTGCCCACCTTTTTGAAACAGTAAAAGGTTTGAGTCAGGTGGTTCAGGCTCTGTCCGATGACATCAGGAAATTAAAAGCTGATGTTGCCTCCTCTGCTTTATCTCAAACTCCTGCCACAGTTGATCATCAACTTGTTAAAAAAGTTCTCCATGAGGAGGCCATAGAGATTAGGGAGTGGGAGAAAAGAGTGCATTCACTTATTATTAGGGGACTGGGAAATAATCCTACAGATATCCAGGACAAATTTAATGCGAGTGTTAGTTCCTTGTTTACTGATGGTAGATCAATCACTCTTCATGAGGTGGTCCCAATAAAAGATAATCTGATTCGTGCTAAGGTTATGGACCAATCTCTTATGCGTGAATTGCTTAATAGTGCTAAAACCTTAAAAAACTCTGAATTTAGACATGTTTATATTTCAAGAGATCTTACTTATAAACAGAGAATGGAACACTCAGTGAACGTTTCAGTGACTGGAGCGTTCAGTGAATGGTATGGTGCTGTCAGAAGTAACCCAGACTAAGTATCTTGGCCACATACTAACTGATAGTCTTTCAGATGACTGTGATATTCTAAGGCAATGTAGACAATTATATGCTCAGGGAAATACTTTGGTTAGAAAATTTCATGTGTGTACATTACGTAGATGTTAAGTTGATTTTGTTCAAAAAATTTTGTACTCCAATGTATAGCCTATAGCTCATTTATGGTGGAACTACAGGATGTATAATTTGAGAAAATTACATGTTGCATATAATAATATTTTTAGGAGTTTATTAAGAACTCCAAGATTTATAAATGGTGCTCCTTCTAGTGCCAGTATGCTACTTGTAGCCAATAAGGTGCCTAACTGTGCCAGTGTCATTCGCAATTTTGTATTTAGATTTATCACTAGGCTTGGTGAGTCAGTCAATAAGATAATAGAAGCCATGGTTAGTGGACTGGTCTCCAATATATTTTATAAATCTCAAATCTGGAAGCATTGGCGTAGGCAATTGTATATTCATTATACACAGTTATTCACTGGCCTACTTAGTCAGTGCTCCAGACAACTATCTCTAAATCTTCTATGGACCTCTTGTATAATGTTTGTACCTGTTGAGTCTGAAATAAAGTGTTTGTTTGTACACAATAATACTTGGCAAAATCTATTTTAAGATAGTGATGTTAATACACAAACAAACAAAACCACTTTATTTCAGACTCAACAGGTATAAACATTATACAAGTGGTCTATAGAAGATTAAGAGATAGTTGTTTGGAGCACTGACTAAGTAGGCCAATGAATCACTGTGCGTAATGAACATAAAATTGCCTACGCCAATGCTTAATCTTGGTAGCTAGCACAGTCACACAGCTCTAACTCATTAAGTTCAATAACCTCTACGAGTTGGGAGGGTAGCATTGAACAGGGTGTTTAACTGTACCCTCGCATGTTCTATTTCATCCGAATCATAGAAATCATGACAAACAGATATGATCTACTTTGTCAAATATAAAACACAAAGGATTTTCTACAAGAACACGATTTTCAGCAGACGATCCCATTGCACCTGTATCGATGGAGGAGCAGGCTAGCGTGGGGGTGGTTGGGGGTGGAGGGAACGCGATAGGAGTTCCACTTCTCGTCCTTTTAAATCAGTGCCCTTCAACCTTTTTATGCCTACCGCCCACTTTTACTATTTTTATGTGAGATAAATTAGCCAACCGCCCACCAAAATTAAAAATCCAACAAACATATATTAAAAATTATGTATGGTACATTATATATATTATATAATAAAACATTATGCATTTACCTTTAATTTAGTGAGATCCTTGTGCTTGATGCTTGGAAACTAAATTCCGAATGTTTGGCTCGAATTTAGTGAGGAACAAACGAATGTCCCCTCTTTCAGGGATTTTTAAAGCATTCCTGTTTTTGGTAAGAATGTGATTCACAGCACTAAAACCTCATTCACCTAGGTACGAAGTAGGAAAAGCGATCAGTAATTTAAAAATCTTTTTCCACATATTGGGATATACAGTACAGTGTGTCCGTAAAGTCATGGTGGGATTTTAAATAGCTATATTATTGCAACGAAACATGATAATGAGATGAAACAATGCCAAATTTAAGAACAACTCTCAAAGTTGTATCTTGTAGTTAGTCTAGGCTAAGCTTAACCTTTATCTCGTAGTTAGTCTAGGCTGTCCACATGCCTATGTTGAACATGAGCGTAATAGCCCGAAAGTTAATGTGGGGTGTGCTCTAGCACGAGATCGAGTGATTGGCCCATTTTTCTTCGCGGAACCCACTGTGACGTCACACAACTACCTCGCTATGTTGGAACATTTTGCAGTACCCCAATTTATTGACAATAATGTCATCTTTCAGCAAGATGGTGCTCCTCCGCACTATGCCAACGTTGTTCGAGAAT
This sequence comes from Bathynomus jamesi, assembly GCA_023014485.1. Classification (NCBI taxonomy): domain Eukaryota; kingdom Metazoa; phylum Arthropoda; class Malacostraca; order Isopoda; family Cirolanidae; genus Bathynomus; species Bathynomus jamesi. Next base: position 637,678 of record JAJOZX010000899.1, on the reverse strand, counting down.
TCCTTAATGAAAAATTTCCACAGAGATGGATAGGAAGAGGAGGATGGAAGCCATGGCCTCCACGCTCTCCGGACCTGACACCTTTGGACTTTTATTTGTGGGGTTACGTCAAGCAAAGCGTGTACAGTGTACCCATTAGGGATATTCATCACTTGCACGAGCGAATCACGGAAGCTATCGCATCAGTCACTCCTGATGTTCTTGGGCGTGTGTGGCTGGAATTGAATCACCGCCTAGATGTCTGCAGGGCTACCAGAGGAGCCCATATCGAACTACGTTAAATAAAGTTATTCTTTTAGAGTTGTTCTTCAATTTGCCTTTTTTTCATCTCATTATCATGTTTCGTTGCAATAATATAGCTATTTAAAATCCCACCGTGACTTTACGGACACACTGTACATTTGACATCTTTTTATTTTGCCAAAGCTGCATATAACCACCGTTATTGAAATTTCCCTTGCTTTCCTCATCATGTCTGAGTTCTAATAGCTCCTCTTGACATGTTACATCAGCTTCAGTAACATTTGCAGTAAACGGGTTTACCATCCAATCATATACTTCCATGGTTAAAACATCACTGAATCGAGTTTCAAAATCCGTTTCAAGTTTATTGAGATGATCAATAAACCTTTGTGTATCAATTGTTGTTATGTCATCCTTAATAGATAACAATTCTGGAAACTGGTGAAATTCCCTTTTTGAAAGATTGTGACTGAATAAATCCAGCTTTTCAATGAATAATAAGATAACTTTTTGGCAGTTCATGAGTGTCATATTGGCTCCTTGAAGCTGCAAATTACAATCATTGCATTTCTTAAATATTCCTGCCAAATAACAAGCATCATTTTTTATCATTTTTAACTTTTGGCTAAGATCAACTTCATTTTGGTCTTCTAGAAACTGCACTACGCTCTCATATAGTTCAACAAAACGAGTTAAACATGCACCCTTCGAGAGCCATCGGACCTCTGTGTGTAATAATAACCTAACAAATTGTTCATCATTGTCATGACACAACTGACGAAACATTCGATCATTTTTTGCATACAATATTGTAAATTTTGTTGAATTTTACAAGAATTTTATAAATTTTCTTGCCGCCCACCTAAAAGCTCAAATCGCCCACTAGTGGGCGATATCGCCCAGGTTGAAGACCGCTGTTTTAAATAATGCTCCAGACACCACCGGTTCGATGCTCGGGCATCTTTTCACATTAATTATGTAACCAGGGGCTTATTTAGGTTTCCTGGCGCCAAGAGCCATACTGATTTAACCGCCCTTCGGACACTTACGAAGTTACCATTTAACAATAAATAGTTATTTGATATAAGGGTTTTCAGTAAAATGCAGTCAAATGGTTTAGGCATTTACTCTAGCAAAATATATCTTAACATATAAGATATTTTTATATCAATCATAATCTATTACATATATTATGATATATATATATATATATATATATATATATATATATATATATATATATATATATATATATATATATATACAGGGTGGGCCGTAAGTTTCCATACATAGGAAAATTTAAATTATGGTCTTCACGTGCGTCGGTATTTGGATCAGCAGTTTCCGGATGCTTGGATTGGTCGGCGTGGTCCTGTGGAGTGGCCTCCCAGATCCCCAGATCTCACCCCCCTTGATTTCTATCTTTGGGGGCACTTGAAGGCCATGGTGTATCAGGAAAAGATACGAGACATAAATCATCTAAAGGAACGTATCACCAACGCCATTACAAGCATAACGTCAACTGTGCTAATGCGTGTTCATCAACAGTGGGGAACACGTATTGAAATGTGTTTTCAAAACAATGGCAACCATGTAGAGCATATTATATAAATAAAAATGGTTGTCCATAAAAAAATGTTTATTTTTCCTATGTATGGAAACTTACGGCCCACCCTGTATATATATATATATATATATATATATATATATATATATATAACAATCCCTTAAATGTGTGAACAGAAATGCATTGTAGGTTATCTTTACGATTTTTATGTTTAGTTACGAAATCGACCGTTGTAGAAAAATACTCAAAGCAGTTTCCGTCGAGATTGCTGAGCAGCAAAGGAGTCAATAAGATTTGTATAGCTAAGAGCTCTCGTGAGTTCCGATTCAATACTAAGGATAGCTAAAGAGTTGAGACGATTTTCTGACATCATGACCGTAGAAAAAGATCTTTCCGCAGAACAGTCGGAAGCCGGCGTACATAGGAAGATCCTAAGCGCAATATCAACATATAGGTAAACTTCTTTTGATCCTTTTGCTTGGATCATCTCAAGAATGCTCGTAGGAGTTTTCTCCAAATTCAGAAGAAACCCACGGAAATGAAGACACTCATTAACAAATGCTTCCGCCAAGTCATCCTTGTAAAATTCCCAAAGCTTAATAGCATTGGCAGTTATATCTGTCGGATTCAAGGTGGTGACTTTTGTAAAAAATGCAAACCGTGCATGAAGGTTTTCATACACATCTTTGCGACGGTTTAATTCCGACAATAATCTGTCAAGTACCACAAGATAAGTATTAATGAAGAAGTTCCTCCGTCCGTCTAATTCTACCTCGCCTTCGCGAGTTTCGTCGACTCGAAGTTTTCTTTTCTTTTTTTTCTTTCTTCATATTCGCGGATAGATGATTTCTCAATTGCTGCTTCTTCATAAAAGTCGAAGTTGTCTCTTGCATCTTTTACATAGAATGTCAATGATGCATACAGTTCTGCTACGACACCAAGATCAGTGTAACTATTACTAACTGTATGTAACTGTATGTATGTAACTATTACTAACTATGACACATAAAAGTATATACGCTGAGTCACTGTACGATTATAACGTAATGAAACATACATTTCCCGCTGTCAACGTCAAAAATTTTTATTATTAAACGGAAGATTCGCAGTGTAGATGGTGGAGGTGAGGCGGGAGGAGGAGAAGGGGATGCTAGTAGGAGTGCCCACTTCTTGTCCTTTAAAATCACGTTCCAGATACCACCAGCTCCCATCCTTTCACATTAATTATCATGACACTATTACCCACTATAACATGCTAGGTATATACGCGGGATCACTGTGAGTTCATGAACATAATGATATCTAAATTTTCCGCGGAAACAGTCAAAAACCTTTACTATTTAACGACAGACTAACAAGAAAGGTAACAAGAAAGCACGTTTTAGGTAGGGAAAAAATCCAAAATTTCTGGTATTTTTTTAGCTAAAAAAAATGGAGAAAAGTTAGTACCACTTAAAAAAAAATCTCATTACGTTTGAACGAAGTCGATTTCAAAGTTGGTCCTTGGCCTTAATATATTTTATTAATTTTAATAATATCTTTATTTTAAAGCTAATTATTTTTATTTTATTTCAGATTTATTGTTTATACTTTACAGAGTATCAAGCCAAAAATTGACCAATTATTTTGTTTATGGTTTTCTCTATAAAATTGAATTTATATTTTTTTCTGTTTTGCAACTTTGAACTTTGAAACTGGACAACATTTAAAATTTAAAGACAAGATTGTGTTTATCTCAGTTTAGTACAGTAATGGTATTTATACTAGAGAATATTCATTATTATTGATTGGCGTCTTCATGTTGATGCCTTTATTTTTCATGGATGTGTTTATGTTTTGTTTGTATGTTTCAGAGTTCCATCATTGTTTAGCGTTATGGACATTGGTCAATAAACGTAATAACAAAAAGTGGAATCTTATTTATGTACAAGGTAAGAAGCAGGCAGTTTTTAAGACAATTTTGAATTTTTTATGTTAACTGCCTATATGTAGTTAGCTGTTAGAGACCTACTCAGCCTGGCTGAGCTATTTTTTTTAAATATATAATTATAATATATATATGTTAGAGACCTACTCAGCCTGGCTGGGCTATTTTTTTTAAATATATAATTATAATATATTTTATTAATTTTAATAATATATTTCTATTTTAAAATATATTATTTATATTTTTAATTAATTTCAGATGTATTTGTTTTTTCAGATGAGTGATGGGAGAAAAAGACTAAGCGGCTCGGAGTATAAGAAGAGAGCTCTGGAGAAAGCTGAAAAACAACGAGATTATGTCAAAGACAAAACTATGAAATTTGATACTTTCTTCAAGAAATCTATATAAAGAGCAAAAATGTTGAAACAAATCCGAATGTTCTTTTAAAAGAATTGTGATGGAATGTACCGAGATTAGGAGTTTCCAAGAAGATAAAAATGTTAATGAAGGTCCTAGTAATTTTAGATTATCTGGTAGAAAAGTTCAAGAATCCTGCCTACCCCATACTAAATCTTGTGATGTAGGTAGCATCACAACTACTTCCAGCAATACTTCCATTGGACAAGACCCAGCATTATGGGAAGTTAGTGATGCTACACGTCATTATGTGTCAGAGCATGGCATAAATCAGGACCTAGAAAACATGAACTTTTCTCAATGAAAGAGACGTTTTGGTGAACAATTCAAATATTTTTGTAAAACCTTATTTGAAACACAGCTTTTCAATGGAGAGAAGGTGAAGAGAACATATTTAATGTATTTGGAGAGCACAGGCTCAATTTTCTGCGTTACATGTCAGTTATTTGGTGGAACTATTAAAATTGGTAAAGAAGGATTTGATGACTGGAAGCATGGTAGTGAAGCATTCATTAACAAACCATGAAAATTCCTCTGAACATAAGTCGTGTGTGTTAGTTATGAAAATGAGAAGTTCAACTCTCGGAAGAATTGACAGACAACTTTTCTATCAAATTGATGAGGAGAAGAAGTATTGGAGGAATGTTTTATAACGAGTTGTCGCAGTGGTCCGGTCACTGGCATCTCATGGTTTACCTTTTAGGGGCCACTTTGAGAAATTTGGTTCTGTCCACAGTGGAAATTTTATAATGGCTTTGGAACTTATTGTTGAATTTGACCCTTTTCTGGCAGAACATATTGCAAAATACAAAAATCCAGGAAAAGGTCATACCTCATACGTGTCTATTTACATGTGAGCAATTCATCAAACTAATGGCTGACGAAGTTACCAAACAAATAAATAACTGAGGAAGTGAAATGTGCGAAGTACTATTCCATTACTGTAGACTCCACCCGAGTCATATCACATGTCGATGAACTTGCAGTTATTCTGAGATACGTAAAAGAAGATTTTTGGCATTCCTTCCCAGCGTAGGTCACAAATCAGAGCAGCTTTTCAACTCAGTTTCCAGCATATTAAAAATGCATGATCTCGACATTGCAAACTGCAGAGGACAGTCGTATGATAATGCTCCCAACATGTCAAGGACTTACTCTGGCTTGCAAGCCAGAATAAAAGAAGCGTCCCCAGTAGCAGTTTACGTACCCTGCTCTGCACACTCATTAAATTTGATTGGACAGTGTGCAGCAGGTTGCTCTAAGGAAGCCATTGATTTTTTCGTACTTCTCCAAAATCTTTATGTGTTCTTCACTGCCTCTACTCACCGTTGGGAAATACTACAAAAATCATTTTACCAAATCTGAAAATGTAGCGCTAACGAGCTTATCAGACACTCGATGGTCAGCCCGTGAAGAAGCGTGTAGGAGTCTCAATAAAGACTGGGAAGAGGTTATAGAGGCACTTACGTCCATTGAAGAAGATGAATCAGAAAAGCCTTGCACACGCAGTGAAGCATCAGGCTACTTCAATCAACTGCAACGCCTTGAAACTACAATTCTTTCTTTAATGTGGGGTGACATTCTGGAAAGGTTCAATGCTACTAGTAAACAGCTCCAAACAGTTAACATTGGTCTTGGTGTAGTAGCAGAACTGTATGCATTATTGACATTCTATGTAAAAGATGTAAGAGACAACTTCGACTTTTATGAAGAAGCAGCAATTAAGAAATCATCTATCCACGAATATGAAGTTACAATGAAGAGAAAAAAAGAAAAGAAAACTTCGAGTCGACGAAACTCGCGAAGGCGAAGTAGAATTAGACGGACGGAGGAACTTCTTCATTAATACTTATCTTGTGGTACTTGACGGATTATTGTCGGAATTAAACCGTCGCAAAGATGTGTATGAAAACCTCTATACACGCTTTACATTTTTTACAAAAGTCACCACCTTGAATCCGACAGATATAACTGCCAATGCTATTAAGCTATGGGAATTTTACAAGGATGACTTGGCGGAAGCATTTGTTAATGAGTGTCTTCATTTCCGTGGGTTTCTTCTGAATTTGGAGAAAACTCCACGAGCATTCTTGAGATGAGTGAGATGATCCAAGCAAAAGGAAAAGAAGTTTACCCATATGTTGATATTGCGCTCAGGATCTTCCTATGTACGCCGGCTTCCAACTGTTCTGCGGAAAGATCTTTTTCTACGGTCAGTGATGTCAGAAAATCGTCTCAATTCTTTAGCTATTCTTAGTATTGAACCGGAACTCACGAGAGCTCTTAGCTATACAAATCTTATTGACTCCTTCGCTGCTCAGCAATCTCGGCGGAAACTGCTTTGAGTATTCTACAACGGTCGATTTCGTAACTAAACATAAAGATCGTAAAGATAACCTGCAATGCATTTCTGTTCACACATTTAAGGGATTGTTATATTATATATATATATATATATATATATATATATATATATATATATATATATATAATATATATATATATATATATATGTGTTTGTGTGTGTGTGTGTGTGTGTGTGTGTGTACACATATTATCATAATATATAATATACTTATTATGATTGACATAAAGATACCTTATATGTTAAAATATTTTGCTAGAGTAAATGCCTAAACTATTTGACTGCATTTTACTGAAAACCCTTATATCAAATAACTATTTATTGCTAAATGGTAACTTCGTAAGTGTCCGTCCGAAAGGCAGCTAAATCAGTATGGTCCTTGGTGCCAGGAAACCTAAATCCGCCCCTGCTATAATCGGACGTCACGACCACTGGCTCTATAGCGTAGCAATGCCTTGAAGTTTCCTGTATTGATACTTGAGTCACTCCCATAGTGGCTATCGTTTCTGTGGCCCCTAAGCAGAATATTCTGGCGTGCACACAACACTACCGTCTCTGCTATAGTCTCTAGCACTGCCATGTTTCCTCTCTTGTTGGGCGGAATTGAGTGACATTGACACGCTTTGTTTTTCTCTTTCATGCATCTCTGGAAGTCTTGGCTGCTGGTAAAACAATCCATGTATGCTCCAAATCCTGTACCTGTCTTATGACTGGAAGTACTGGTATCCCCAGAGTTGTGCTTTTTCTTGAAGAAATGTTCATCGAACATCTCTGTGGAACTTCTCCCAATTCCTAAACAGTTCTGTCACTGGCTGACCTCCCTTGGAATCAGTGCTGAAAACTACACAATGAAGGCAGTTTGCATCATCACAAATTCACAAGAAGTGAATACACTAGACCAGGGTACCGTGTCAGCTATGATATCCGAAATGATCTGTTTCTGGATTCACACTTGGTCTGTGGGAATACCAGTGCCGGCCCCAACCTTTTGGGGGCCCTACGCGCAAATATCTTTGGGGACCCTAATATATATATATATATATATATATATATATATATATATATATATATTCCGAACAATAAAATGGTTTATATACAGTTAAATACACAAAAATCTAATAAGTTTATTTAGATAGATATATATCACATACATTCAAAACCTTTCTCTCCTGGCTTTTTTTATTGCAAATTCATCAATAATATCATCATAGGACAGCTTCCGGCCTACCTCCCGATTGATGCTCATGATGGCAAGCCCACTCAGACGTTCTTGTGCCATTGTTGACCTGAGGTACGTTTTAATTAGCTTCAACTTGGAGAAGCTCCTTTCAGCTGTGGCTACGGTCACTGGAATAGTGACTGCAATTCTGAGAGCAATGCAAAGGTTTGGATATAACTCTATCAGCTGCTTCTTGTGTATGTAAGTCAGCAATTCCAGTGCAGTCATCTTCTGAGATGGCAGATCTGATGGCACACATTAGGCGTTTGTTTACATTTAAATTTTTATGATTTTAACAACAAAAAAATTGCTAGATTTTATATGGAAATAAAATGAATGGCGCTGGAAGAGTTTACAAAAATCAAAATTTGGCCCATTCTTTTATATGTCAATCGACAATCATTCATTAATTAATTTTTTTATACCGCTCGCTGGGGGCTCTCCCGCCTCGCGGGGCCTCACGCACACTGCATGATCTGCGTAATGGAAGAGCCGGCGCTAGGGAATACGGGGCTCCAACAAACCTTAGCCCCCCCCGCCCATGGCCTAAACCATTAGAGGTACAGTAAAACTAAACATATCTTACAAAAGAGAATTTAATCCTGCATTTAATGAGAAACAATTAAAACTTGGTGTTCCCGCCATTGGCTTCCAAGACAGCCTGAATTCGCTTTGGGTAGCTTGCCAAAAGTGACGTGAATAGATTTTGATCGTTACGCAAATTTGCTAAAACAGTTTCAATGTGTTGCGTCATTGTATCCCTCGAAAATCGATTTGCTGCAGGTTCTTGAAACAAGAAACATTGAACCTTGTCCTTTATAACTGATCCAATGTGTTTACAGACGTTCAGGTCAGGAGAATTTCCTGGTCATTCTTCATTTCCAAAGAAATCGATCTCATGGTTCCGCAACAACTGTTGAGTGGCTAATGCCTTAAAGCAGGGGGCCTTATCGTGCAGAAGTGTGACCTGATCGACATCCATAACATTGTTTGGGTTTCTTAGAAAAGGAATGACATGCTGGGATAGAATAATATCACGAAAATACTGTCCATCCCAACTCTGACCATTTGGCTTCAGCACCCACATGAGCTTCTTTGCAGTGAACAAAACAAACACACCAACACAGTCTGGACTTTTTAATAATTCGAGATAATGTTCATTGTCATCGATTTCATCTGGTGTTGTGGCCCACACTCGATCATTTTGGTAGTTAAGCCGACGTGTTACGTAAATAAAAAATTCATCGGAGACAGCTAAATGCATGAAATCATCCACATTCCAATCTTCAAGATAATGGGCAAACCACATTCTGTCATCGATGTTAAGTTGAGTTTTTCTTGGCTTTGGAAGTTCATGCCAAGGCTTTAAACCTTGCCTATGACGGTACAGTCGAATGATCTCACCACTAACGATCTTTCCTCTCAACACTTCGATCTCTCTAGAAAGTTTAGCACAGCTGTTTTTCCGCTTACGCGTACCGCTTTCAATGATGTCCTTTGTTTCCTGAGAGAGTGGCAAATTTGGGCGCCCAGATTTGGTTGTATCCATTTCACATTCATCCAAAGTTTTATTCCAATTTCTTTTGACGAAGGACTCACCTCTTCGCAACTTTTTGGCAACCCATGAACGTGTTATAAAGGTGGCTCCAGCATCACGAGCTTCCCGAAATGTTATTGCGCTCGTATGCGATCTATCACACGTTGCCTCTCCAAATCACCAATTAATTGAGAAGCCATTATATTATCACTTTATCAGCTAGAGTTGTTGTTGTTTAGCCGATCAGCCCACCCTGATCGAGCAAGCCGGCGGCACGCAGGTAACCGATCGCCCTCTCCGGAGTGGACCAGAGGTTTAGCGCACTAGTGATGTTGTGTTGTGTTCGTTGTTGTGCTAGAGCGGTACAGTCTGTCAAAATGTGTTCAATTGTTTGTGGTGTGTCCTGGCACAGGTGACAGGTGTCGTCTATGGAGTTGTCTAGTCTGTGTTTATATGTCCGTAAGTTGGGGTGATGTCCACATCGGAATCGTCCTAAGTTAACTCGATCCGATCTGCTCAGTCTGATCTCTGACCTGTTAATGGGTGGCGGCTTCGCACCTAGGACCGCATTCGGACCGAGTCGTGTCAGTGCTTTGTGAGTTAGGTGTGTGTGTATGTGTTTTCTGTACTGTGTGATATCTGTGGGGCGTGGTATGGAATAGAGTATTTGGTTATAATGTCTCTCTGGTGTTACCTTAATGGTGCGAGGTGTTGGTGCATGATTGTTCATGTAGTGGCAAGGGTGTTGTGGGTTAGTTGTCGCTGCTGCCATGAATTGTGTTCCCCTCATGTCTAAATGTTCCTTAACTTTCAGTATTTTTGTTTCTGTGTGCAGGTGTTCTATTGGTGTTGTTTGAGTGCATCCTGTAATGATACGAAGTGCGTTGTTTTGTATTGTCTGTAAGGTGTTTATGTGTGTGTTTGAGGTAATGGGTGCCCAACATGGGCTAGCATAGTCCATAACTGAGCGAATATATTGTTTGTATATGAGTGATGTTGTTTCCTGCTGGTGTCCAAAGTTTGTGCCTGTTAGTACCCTAAGCGTGTTAAGTCTTGACATACATTTGTTTTTAATGTCCTGAATGTGGTTTGCAAAAGATAATGATGTGTTGTATGTGACCCCAAGTATTTTGGTCCTGTGAGTGTGTGGAATGTTGATGTTGTTTAGTGTAAGCTGTGGAATTACCTGGTTTTCTTTTGTGTTGCTTGTAAGCAAGGTGATGGTTGATTTTGTGGGCGCTACTTTGAGTCGATTGTGTGTGAGCCAGTCTTGTATACTGTTTATGTATGTTTGTAGGTTATTTGTAGCGGTGTCGATGTTGTTGTGGGTGGATGTTAGAGTGATGTCATCTGCATATGATGATAAGGTAAGCTTGTTATCTATGGGTGTTGGAATGTCATGCATGTATAAGTTGAAGAGCGTTAGTGAGAGAATGACTTGCCATTAAATGTGACATGTGAGTATCTTCCTGAAAGATAGTTGCTTAGCCACCTTTTGGTGTTATTGTGCATGTTTGTGTTGAGTATTTTGTTTATGAGAGGGAAGCGTGGGATAGCATCAAATGCTTTACTAATGTCTGTTGTTGCTAATAGTGTACGTTGAGCTGGTCGTCTGGAGTTGATGCCATCCATGATGTGCTGCGTGAGGTTAGTGAGTAATGTCGTGGTTGAGTGGTGAGGTCTGAATCCATGTTGAGTAGGCGATAGTGGAATGTGTGGGTTGGTGATTTGTAAGATTAGTCTTTCTGTTACTTTGGAAGGTGTGCATAGTAAAGTAATGGGTCTATAGGAAGCTGGTTCTGTTGGATTTTTGTTTGGTTTGAGTAGTGTAATAATTTTACCTTGTTTCCATATATCAGGAATAATACAGTGTTGGTATGAATATGTGCTGATATTTGTGAGAGCTAGTATTCCTTGTGGGTCCAAGTGTTTAAGGTGTATGTTAGATATGTTGTCTGGTCCAGTAGCGTTCGAATTCTTAATGTTTTTGATGATCTTGGTGGTCTGGTCTGTATTGAAGGGTGTAATGGTCGTGTCGAGTCTGTAGGTTTTCTTGTGTATGGCTGTTTGTCTGTCTGCGTGTTTCTGGTTGTTGTCTCTGTTTAAGTGACTTATCTTTGCGTAGTGATTAACTAGAAATTAGAATGTTAGCTTGTTGTGTGTATGTTGGGATATTATTTTGGCTGCGACAGATAGCCGCGTGTGAGGTGTGAATGCCGCTGTTAGAGTGGGTAATGCTATATACAGGGTGGGCCGTAAGTTTCCATACATAGGAAAATTTAAACGTTTGTTTTTATGTTTCAGATACCCTAAGAATATGCGTTGTAAGATCTTGTTTACTGATGAAGCAAATTTTTACGTCAATGGAGAGGTTAATCGGCAAAACATACGTTATTGGAGTAATGCTAACCCTAACTGGCTGAGTCCGACGAAGATGCAAGGTGCCGGTAAAGTGATGGTGTGGGCCGGGATATGGGGTGACAGAATTATTGGACCAATTTTTGTCAGTGGAAATCTTAATGCCGAAAGGTATCTTAACATGTTGCAAGAAGAGATTTTCCCATCCCTGCTAAACGAGGAAGGTAACTTCCCAGTTTACTTCCAGCAAGATGGAGCTCCACCTCATTATGGTCTTCACGTGCGTCGGTATTTGGATCAGCAGTTTCCGGATGCTTGGATTGGTCGGCGTGGTCCTGTGGAGTGGCCTCCCAGATCCCCAGATCTCACCCCCCTTGATTTCTATCTTTGGGGGCACTTGAAGGCCATGGTGTATCAGGAAAAGATACGAGACATAAATCATCTAAAGGAACGTATCACCAACGCCATTACAAGCATAACGTCAACTGTGCTAATGCGTGTTCATCAACAGTGGGGAACACGTATTGAAATGTGTTTTCAAAACAATGGCAACCATGTAGAGCATATTATATAAATAAAAATGGTTGTCCATAAAAAAATGTTTATTTTTCCTATGTATGGAAACTTACGGCCCACCCTATATATATATATATATCAGGGTTGGCACTAGTGGGCCCAGCCCAAAAAAAACCACCCGGGCTTTTTCAAAAAAACCCACTTGAAAAAACCCACTAATTTACCCACTTGTGGTTTTTTTCATGAAACTTAAGAAGTGCATATGCAATTATTTTTAAAAATTGTCATATAGGCGCCTATAATGATTTTACATGCAAAGCAAGCAAACATGAGTCAACAAATAGACCTACAGGTATAACTCTTTGGGTGAGGTAGCAGGTTATAGTGTGTAGACATCAGCCAATCAGGGTGGTATGGTACTCCAGGATTGTGGTGGGTGGAAGTCAGTCAGCAACCCATGGTTCAGAACCCATGTTAAGCTGTAGGTCCCCTCCTCTGTCATGTAACTCTATATATAGCATGTTGCGAAGGAGGTTAAACAATCCTAATAAGTTTTAAGTGTCCAAGCATCTCAGCATCCCCAACTTTTGCTTTTCATAGGGAGGGGAGTTTCATGGGCATCAGACTTTTCTTCTCCCTCCCATGTAATGTAAAGGTCAAAGTTCAAAAGTTTACTAGATAAATCCATACAAAAATAAATAAATGTTTTCCAAAATTTCCAGCATGAAATACATACTGGTATATACATAGAAAAATATTGACTTATTATATGTGGTTATATTGAACATTGTAATTTGTACAGTAAGTTGAACAAATGAAACTATATATTGTTTGAAATTTGAATATACATCAACTGAATGACTAACTATTCTTCATCACTTTTCCAATCAGATGGGTCAGTCATCCTCAATTGCCTGTTAATTTTTACAAGGTTTACAGTTTTTTCAAGGCCTAATCTATTGCGTAATTTGGTCCAGACAAGGCCAAATGTGGAGAACACTCTTTCAATCGAGGCTGAACTTGGTGGGCAGCTTAGTAATTTGTGGATAAATTTACAAAATCCTGGTGGCAAATTTCCGGCTTTTGATGTTCTGCACTCCATAATGGACCACCACTTGGCTGGTTTTCCTTTATATAAGGCCAAGAGCTGATCTGAAAACATGATCTTTGGAAAAAGATCAGTGTCTTTTATTCTAAATGCAGTTAATGCTGCCAAATAATCAGGATGAAACAGAAATCCAGTTTTCTCCTGACTCCTCTTGAAATGGTGTTAGCCTTCTTCCTGTAAATTAAATATAAGTATAGATTAGCTTATATTGTTTTATACTGGCTAGTCTAAAATTTGTATCTGCTACTGGTAACTGGTACCTATGTAACCAGCATTTTATTTAAAATTATTATTATAAAAATTCTGCTGTCCTGCTGTCTGCCATTCAGGGCTCAAAGAAAAACTCCAAAATTGAACACTTCAAGACTTCAAGTATATATACATTATCATATGTTATAATACATTCTTATTATTAGGTAGGTAGAGTGAAACCAAAGTAAACATATACAGTAGGCCTACTGAAATAACTACCAACCAAGATATTGAGGATCCATCATGTTTGCAACATAGAAGAAAGGTTTTATTGCTTCTTCCATCCTTTTCTTGATAACATCCTTGTATGGCTGCAGTACTTGACTTTCTAGAAGTGTCACCCACACTTCTACTGCTGTAGAAAGACTGGATGAATCACTCTGTACCTAATGATAAGTAAATTTATTGTAATAATAACAGTCATGACAATGATAATTAACAATAACAGTTACAGTATACAATAATGTGGCAATGAATGTGGTTCCTGTTACCTTGTCAAGTGCCGTAGACACTTCAGTCAGTTGTTTTTTCAAATATTGTGTTTCACGATAAAGTGACTGATTGTTCAAAAGTGTAGTTATGTTGGTATCAAGCTTATCCTCATTAGCAAGCTCTACATATTTGTAATAGTTGGTAAGAAATGTCTCGACACACGCTTGTTGTGAATTCCATCTTGTGTCATTAGGAATTTGTGGAATCATTCCTCCTTTCTCTTTAAGCCACCCCTGAAACAGATCACAGAATCACATATCTACATCATATAACTTATTTAACTACTGTACAATGTTTCATATCTATTTTTTTAGATGTGATGGCTAACTAGATATATAGTAATTATTAATTATTACATTCTGCAAGCATTCAATTTATTAATTGAAAAATAACTATTTGATTCTTGTACATTTCGAAGTTTTTAAGATTATATTACTAATTTTATATATAATACAGTACAGTATTGTTAAAAATTCAAGAACTGATAATTACTAACATGAGGTTGATGGTGGTTTCTGAAATATTTTTGAATAATGATGATATGTTTTAGGACTGTTTTAGGACTCATTTCCTGTTCAAGTAGATTGATATAATGTGCTGAACAACCATATGAAAGAATTCCACTAAGCTCTTCATTTTCATTCATTTTTTCCCTCAACATTTTCATCTTTGCTTCATTATCAGTGCATAAAGCAAAAACCTGTAAAGAAAAAATCAAAAATATAGTTTCCAATCAATTTCATTTTAGTAAAATTAATGAAAATCACATTACCCATTTTGTTTATCAGTTCTAATACCTTGAAATATTATTCAGACCCCATTTTTTAGAAATAGACAATATAAATAATGTAAATATAAAAACTTACATTCATGTTATACTTTTTCTTGACTTCATCAACAGCTTCCACAACACATCTTAAGCAATATTCCCCTGTCTTCTTCTCTGAACCTGAATCTGTTGCTGTAAGCAAGAAGGATTGTTGGCCTGTGTGTATGGAAGGAAGTTGCCATAATAGGATCATTTTTGACTGAAGACCATCCATCCATACACAGTGTTATACATCCTGATTCTTCAGTCAACTGCATCTTCAAGGAATTTTCTACTTCTTCATGGATTGTATTTAAAAGTGGACCAGACAAATTTCGACGGGAAGATGGAGTGTAGCCTGGTCTTAGAGTCTCTATCATTTCAATAAAATACTTAGACTCTGCACATAGAAATGGAATATTATTTGCATAAAAGAATTTGGCTATTTTGTTATCAATGACATTTTTCTGCAAAGTTGTTGTTGTCATGCCAAAATCGCTTATTTTCTTTTGAATTTTTCTTTTTTTCATCTGTAATTGTGTCAGTGGTGGTGAGGATGAGTCTGGATCATCTGAGAGGTCTATGTCATGGCAGTATGAAGATGATGTACTGGCAGTATTGTCAGTCTTGTTTCTTGATTTCATTTCCATGTGTTTCAAACATTTCATTAAATGCATTTTTATTCGCTCTATTTTATTACTTATTTCATTATTGCAATGTTTGCATCTAGCTTTACTAGTCCCATCAATAATATTGACTTCACTCCATTCATGCCCTGATTTTCTTCCTGATCCAAAGGTCTTTGGCATTATTTATTTAATGCAGTTATAACTTCAAACAGACTAATTCTGTTTGCTAGCAGTAAAGATAAATATGCTGTTGCCAGTTTGTTTTATTTAACTGTGAAATAAAAGAAAAAATATTCAGGAATATGAATTAAATAGATATAACTAGCTGAATTAAGTTCCCTTTGGGAGCTGTAATTCATCTACTTCCAGCAGAAGACAGGGGCCTGTCTTCCATAGGAAGTATAGCCTAACAAATAGGATAATTTACCACACCAAATTTAGTTCAAATTGGTCCATGTTTTCCAAATTTTGTTGTGAAGCTCAATCTGAGAAAATAATAACTTTTTATGCTTAATTGCCTGGAAGGCAACCTTTTTGCTAAAAACAAGACAAATGTTATATTAATAGTGTATGGTACAGTACAGTATTATTATAAAAATAAGAATAGGTAGGTCTAATATGAACTACCATATATGATATTAAAGCCAGCAGATGACCAAAAAATGGACATATGAAAAAACCCAATTTTACCCGGGTTTTTTCGGGTTTTAGGTGAAAAAACCCGAAAAAACCCACCTGGGTTGGGCTTTTTCAAAAAAAGTGGGTTTCTTGCCAACCCTGATATATATACTATATACTATATACACTATATCAGCTAGAGTAATTTTAATACCTGCAATAAATAAAGAATTTTACATATTTTTATAATCACTAAAAACTATTTCGATATAAGTAAACATGTAAGCTGGAAATGGGGGAGGGGGGGGGCTAAGGTTTTTTGGAACTCCTTACATAGGTAGCAGTTGGTTGAAATACTTTCATTAAAACTCTGAATCGTTCATGGTCTGAAAGTCTCTTTCCAACAAAGTTCTGAATGTCAAAATCATCTACTGTGGTGGTGACTATAAGCGATGCATTGGTACCTAACACTGATCAAAGCTTTTGGCTTTTGGTTGAACGTTCAGTGGTTGATTCTGACTCAAGCAGACCCGGATCTAGGGGGGGGGGCTATGTGGGCTGCAGCCACGGGCCCCGGATTTGAGGGGGGCCCCCAAATTTTCTACATTATTTAGTTTAATTTTAGGTTTTTACATTTATTATTACATTTACTAATTTCATTTATTATTATTTCAGATTTTTTATTGTGAGGTGAAATGTCTAAGCGATCTTACGAAAGTGGAAGTAGCAAACGAAAGAAGGCTACTGCAAAAGCTGAGTCTCTACAGAAGGTCATCGCAGAAACAAAGTCTATTAAACAGTACTTTGCGGCTACTGCCACTACGTCTGGCTCTGAAGATTCTGCTTCGCCTGTCACTGAAGGTGACACTGAAGGTGTCCCTGTAAATGTCCCTTCATCTACCTTGGAAACAGAAGGGGCCTCAACGTCGCAGCAATCCGAAACCGCTGATTTTGTGTTGGATGTTGGACTATGGTTGCAGCCTGTACAACCAGAGATACAAGCTCAACTAATTGAATCTGAGTTGGGAGAAGGAAAATGTCCACTTCGGTTACGCTGCCAGCATAAGGACGCCAATTTCTCAGCATCAAAGCGTGGTTACAAAGATCAGCATCGTTATTTTGGACAAAATATGTTTATTCGCGTGCATCCATTGACAAAGGAAAAAACAGAACGTTCATGGCTTTGTTACTCACCCGCAACTGGTAAAGCTTTTTGCTTCTACCGCCGCCTATTCTCAGCTGGAAATACTGATTTCGTCAATGGATTTGATAACTGGAAGCATGCTGGTCTAATGATGGAACGACATGAAAAAACACAAATGCACTGGAATTCTACAATTGCATTTGCACAACGTGTTTCTGCGCAAGGCTGCATTGATGAGAAACTTGAAACAAGCCTCAGGATGGAGAAAAGCTATTGGGTATCCATTCTGGAGCGTTCGCTCAATGTGATTTTGTACTGTGCTGAACGTGGATTGCCTTTGCGTGGGGAAGATGAGGTTTTTGGTAGGGAGAATACTGGAAACTTCATGGGACTACTTGAGTTGATTGCAAAATATGATATTTTTTTGGCGACTCACATTGCTAAGTATGGTAATCCAGGGCGAGGACGATCATCATACCTGTCGTCAACAACCTGCGAAGAGTTGATTGATTTACTGGGATCAGCAGTTCTTAATGCAGTGGTTCAGGAAATCAAGAAAGCGAAATACTACTCTGTGTCCATCGACTCAACTCCAGACATTTTGCATATCGATCAGTTGACAATTGTCATTCGCTACGTCACATCAAAAGGGCCTGTTGAAAGATTTTTGATATTTTTAGAACTAGATACGGCCCATACAGGCCAAGCTTTGGCGAAGCGTCTTTTAGACTATCTTTCTAGTATTCAAATTGACATTGCCGATTGTCGAGGGCAAACTTATGACAACGCTGCTAACATGTCAGGTGTGTACAATGGTGTCAGAGCACATATTGAAGCCATCATTCCGCTAGCTAATTATACTCCATGTGCGGCACATTCGCTCAATCTTGTCGGCAATTCTGCGTCTCAGTGTTGCTCAGAAGTGCGCGTTTTTTTCGATTTCATCCAAAAACTATATGCATTTTTCAGCAGTTCAACTAGTCGATGGGGTTTATTGGTAAAACATCTTCCAAAAACTGCGCCTGTCCCGAAGCAACTCTCTGATACTCTGGTCTCGACGAGCTGACGCAACGCACGCTCTTCGTAGGGGCTATGGAGGCATTCGTGTGGCATTAGAAGAGCTTCAACAGATCGATGACCGGCATTCACGTACGACGACCAGTAGTTCCGAAGCGACTGGTTTGCTGGCAGAGATGAATCAGCTTGAGACAGCAATTCTTACTGTCACTTGGGATACAGTCCTGAACCGCTTTAACCGAACAAGCATGCAACTCCAAAGTGCAACATTAGATATGAACAGCGCATCCATACTACTGGATTCTTTGGTTGACTTTGTGTGGTCAATGCGCAACAACTTTGAAGAGTACGAAGACGAGGCTCTGTTGCTGACAAGTACCACCGACTACAAGCAGGAGAAACGACGAAAGCGAATTCGCAAAGGAGCATTCGATGAAGGACCCAGCTCAGAAACGTTGCGCACTGGGCGTGAGAATTTTTGCGTAGACGTCTTCATTGTGATGATCAACCAATTGAAGTCAGAGTTAGAGTTTCGCAAGAAAGCATACTACAACATAAATGAAAAATTCGGCGTTTTAAACAAAATCCGTGACGGCGAAGATACAGTGCTTCGCAAAGGCTGCCAAAATCTGGTCGATTCATATCCCAATGATTTAGAAAAATCGCTTGGCGATGAAATGATTCAATTTGCTGGTGTTTTCCGCCGTTCTGATGACGCAAACGATTCGTTCAGTGTAGAGCTTCGTGCATTCAATATGCTTATGCAGCATCAGCTTGGAGAAGTTTTCCCCAATGTCTTAAATGCATACAGAATGTACTTGTCATTGATGGTGACCAATTGTACCGGCGAACGGAGTTTTTCTAAGTTAAAGCGACTGAAATGTTGCACATGTTGAACATGCTCTGGCCAAAGAAGTCGATTTTCGAAATATTACACTGGGGAACAAATTTCAACTTTTTGTCTATTGAATTAGATTTGACAGTTAGTTCTAAGTAATTTGGGTGCGCTGAGCACGAATTTTTACTCGGTTTTGCTCTATCAGGTCCTGATTTTGCTCAACACCCCTCCTCTTTCGTCGTATTCATAAAAAGGTTTTTTTCTCAATACTCGCTAAGTCTTTTTGCAGTTACACATTATGCAACTAGGTTTTTATCTAGGTATTTGTACCTATTGTTATGGTATTGTTGTATTATGTATATTTTTATATGTAACACCCTAAAAATATTTTTAATTTTGTCATTTTTAACCCATTTTAATATTAGTAAATTAAGCTAAAAATATCATAGAATTCTAAAATTTTCTCGAGCGTTCCTGTTCTCTGTAGAGTATTCTAGAGGGACAACTAAAATATATAAAAGCGACTCGTTTCCAGAGTTAATCAGTCAATTCAATCAGTCAGTCAGTCAGTCAGTCAGTTGAGTTAGTTAATTAAGTTTGGGCATTAACATAATTTTGAATTGGCATATGATTTAGTGAGTAATTTTGTCATCGTGATTTAATATAGTTGATTTAATTAGACGTAATTTATATTGTACCTACTCATCCGTGTTTCTAGTTTAATTTCATAGATTGTAAGTACCTATTTCATAATAAGTACCTATTTAAACTAATTTTTGTGTTTATATTTCAGATTTTCTTAAATTTATATGAATTAAGGGCTTTAAATACCTTTACAAATTGGCAGAACAATCAAGCAATATGTCATCAAGCACTAGAAAGTTCAAATGCAAAAACAACCCTGATTCCTTCTGTTATATACAGTATGTGGAAATTTTACACTTCCACATCAACGAGCAAATATAACTGACTTCGTAAAAAGAGCTTACTTAGCTTATTTTGGCATAAAACTGGGGGACCAAGATAAATCGTGGGCTCCACATAAAGCCTGCACTATATGCATTGAAAGACTGCGACATTGGACGAAGGGTTCGGATTCAAAAATACCTTTTGGAGTTCCGATGGTAAGTTTATGATTTCATAAAACTACGTAATTTAATCACTAGTATACTGTAACTTACCTAAATGTAATTGTAACTTAGGTATATAAACAAAAATTTACAGAAAATGTTTATAAGAATCTCAAATATTGCATAAGGTTGAAACACAGAAATGTTAAATGTTTGGGTGATAACTTTTGATAAAATTCATAAAAACAAGTCTCTCGTCGCTTTTGTTAACGCTTTACAATTTTTTTTCCATATCAGGTGTGGCGAGAGCCTACTAACCACGAGACCGATTGCTACCTTTGCTTTGTCAAGACTTCGGGCTTCACTAAGAAAAATAAACATTGTATCGAGTACCCAAATTTCGACACCGCGATACGACCTGTGCTACATTCAAATGAGATCCCCATTCCAAAATTTAAGGGTCTGCCAACTCAAGAATTAGTTGAAGATGTTCCTGAAAATATTGTTATGCACTTTGAGGAGTCAGACACCGATTTTGACCCCAGCGTATTTGAAAGTCAAAACGATCCGCAAAAGTTTAATCAGGCCGAGTTGAATGATCTTGTAAGGGATCTAAATTTGCCAAAAAAGGCTGCGGAAATTTTAGCTTCAAGACTTAAAGAGAAAAACTTGCTTACTTCAAACACATACATTTCATTTTACAGAAAAAGAGAAGAAGAACTTGTTAAATATTTTAGAACAGAGGATAGTTTAGTATATTGCTGCGACATAGTTGGTTTGTTAAAGAAGATGGGGGTTGAGTCTTACGATGCAAATGATTGGCGCTTGTTTTTAGACAGTTCGAAAAGAAGTCTTAAGTGTGTGTTGTTGCATAATGGCAATCTATACGGCTCGATACCGATTGGGCACTCAACAAAATTAAAAGAAAAGTATGAACATATAGAAAAGGTTTTAAATCTTATCAAATATAGGGAGCACGAGTGGATCATATGTGTTGACTTAAAAATGGTTAATTTTCTGCTAGGACAACAAGGAGGGTATACTAAATATCCCTGCTTCCTTTGCTTATGGGACAGCAGAGCCAAGGAAGAACATTATTTCAAGCAAATCTGGCCAGCACGAACATCACTTACTGTCGGAGAAAAAAACGTAATTAATCCACCTTTAGTGAGCAGAGATAAAATCATATTTCCTCCTCTGCATATAAAACTAGGCCTCATTAAACAATATGTAAAAGCTTTAGATACGAACGGCGAGTGTTTCAAATACATAACTTCAAAATTTCCAAGTTTAAGTTATGAAAAAATCAAGGCGGGAATTTTCGACGGTCCACAAATAAGAACAATGATTAAAGACAGCAATTTTCCTAATGTCATGAATGAACGCGAAAAAAATGGCGGTTCTCATTCGTGGACTTGATAGAAAACTTTTTAGGCAATTATAGGGCAGATAACTACGAAGAAATCGTAAAAAAACTTTTAAGGGACTACAAAGAGTTAGGTTGCAATATGAGCATAAAAATGCATTTTTTGAATAGCCATCTTGACCAATTTCCAAGTAATTTAGGTGATGTAAGTGACGAACAAGGGGAGAGATTCCACCAAGATATCAAAATTATGGAGGAACGGTACCAAGGCCGCTGGGATTCCCACATGATGGCTGATTACTGCTGGTGCTTGAAAAGAGACCTGCCATCAACAAGCAAATACGCTAGAAAGTCTTACAAAAGAAAATTTTTGCCACAGTGAAAGCTTCATATCTGTTTGTTTTTTTATTTTAAGTCATTTCTATCGTTATAATGTAATTTTACTGTAGTTTGAACTGCTTGTATTCATGAAACTTGAAAAAAAAATTTAACACATGACTTAATTTTTTAGTCCTAATTTGAAAAATCTGGAAAATGGCACATAGGCTGTCGACAAGAATCAGGACCTGATAGAGCCAAACCGAGTTGAAATTCGTATTCAGCGCACCCAAATTACCTAGAATCAAGTGTCAGATATCATTCAATAAAATACGTGTTGCCCAGTGTTATTAATGAATTTGCACAAAAGAAGGCTCGTCGGTTCAATCGGTTGCCAGCTCATAATCAGTAGGTAGGTGTGTATAAAATTATTAATTCAGGAAAATATAATATGTAAAATAAAGTAAAATATTTGTAAAGTAATGTTTGTTCTGAAAACTAAATGAATAAAGTAAAGTAATATGTTTGTCTGAAAACCTTTAATTTTCCTCGTAAACAAAGCTTATAATCCTTATATAATAAAAATTGTAGCCAAGGGGGGCCCCCAAAAAAATAATTAGCCACGGGCCCCCATTCTTCTAGATCCGGGCCTGGACTCAAGTGACCTGAAAAATACATATGTAAAAATGCATTAACACTAAAATAAAAAGGAATTTTGTATCAAAAAACTTTTTAAAAAATTGAAATCATGCTCTGAAAGTTTTAGCATGGTGGCCTATAGCCTAAGCATTTTTTCACCCTCCCTTCCTCTGAGTCTTACTATTAAAACTGACAAAAAATTGAAATCATATACTGAAAATATCGGCAAAGTGGCCCCCTAATTTAGACATTTCCTTTGACACCCCCCTACCACTCCCAATTCGTAAACTTAAAACTAAAACTATGTGCTGAAAATTTGGGCATACTGGCCCCCTAATTTAGGCATTTCCTTTTACCCCCCCCCCCCCCTACCACTCCCAATTTGTAAACTTAAAATTAAAACTTTGTGCTGAAAATTTGGCCATACTGGTCCCTAGCCTAGACACTTTTAAGACCCCCACCCCTTTTACCTCTCCCCAAATTACAAGAAAAAAATAAGGGACTTAAAATTTAGAGGCATTGTGTGTCCCTTAGAAACTTTATTTTCATCAACACTTTCCATTTATTTATTCTTTTTAGCTGCAACTGAAATATGTATTTGAGCGAACTGTCATTAAGCCACAAACTTGACAGACCCAGGTCACTAAAATAGGTATTATCCGCTAATGGGAATAAGCATCAGACTAAATAAGCTCACAAATGAGGATATGAATATGATCACTTTCAAAAGGAAATACTGTAATGCAATAATTTGTTAATTTACCATTTGTTTGAAGCACTGTTCCTAAATTTGCGAATGTCCATTGTCGTTTTTAGCTGTGATATTTAGTGGATGTTTATTGAGAAGATCGATTTTTTTATATAACTTTTTTTTTCTGCACAACACGAAAACACAAATAAATATAATTGAAAAGGCTATATTTATTTACAATTAATTTGTATCAGAGATAACATTTACATCGATTTTTACTAGATTATACGATATTTCTACTATATTAACTTGGGCCCCCCTGGATCCGCCGCCCCTGTCTGTAAATAATAATTCAAACAACAATAAACGAGTAAATGAGGTAATGTGCAAGCCGTGGAACTAGTGCATGTCTTTATCTCTCAACTTTTCAAAGCTTACATCACTTTATATTTATATATCCCACAACGATTAATTTTACGCCTCATGAATGAGATTCTCACTGTTTTGCAATTTGGAATATTCACACAAGGCCAAGGGTGCTACGAACTAATTTTAGTATGAATTTTTATTAATGAAAACAGGACTTATGGGATGACTTCTTGTACCAGATCAGACTATAATTGAACACACCCATTCTAAATTCAGAATTTCTAAATGTATGTGATCACTTTGTCACTTGTAACTTTGTTACTTATTATTAATAAATAAATAACGAAATAAATTAAATGCAGAAATAAAATAATTATTAATAAATAAATAAATAACAAAATAAGTTAAATGCACAAGTAAAATAATTATTAATAAATAAATAACAAAATTAATTAAATGCACAAATAAAATAACATACACGTTTGTAGGCCTACAGCTACTTCGAAGAACATCCAGTCTTTTGTTTTGTATATAGGCCTATTAACTGAATTATGTGGAAAATATGAAAATAGTTATAATTAAGAATGAAATGAGACTCACAATATAATAATGGATCGTATTATACCTATAGAGTGCGGGTAAACTCTTAAATGCGCGAATTAAAGATACACATTTATATTTCAAATAAAAATTGGTAAATATTAATTTTCGGGGACACCAACCTAGAACGGCCGCCTAACCTATTGTAACCTAACCCAGACGTAAGAGTCGTCCTGACTTGCCTGAAGTATAAAATGGGCGGATCACTGAAATCTGGTAATGCCGATACTTAATATTAGCCAAAATATTGTTTATACCTGTAAAAAATGCTTAAAATGTGCATGATTATTCTGCGTAATCACTTTTGCTGTATTTTATTTAGGTTAGAATGGAAATTTCACGATATTGAAGAATGACATTTTTCCCAGTGAAATTCTAACCCAGAGCTTTCCAAACTTTTAACGTTGGCGACAAACTATTTAAGCATAACAATTTTCACGACACATTAATTAATTTTTGTTATCAAATATCAAATATCAGATAATTTTTCAGTAGGTGGTTTATCTTGTAGCCGATTTTGTTGATAGAAAAATCAAAATTTTCAAAATACAAAAAACACTAATGTGTCGCGACACACCAGTTTGGAAAGCTCTGTTCTAACCCTTCCCATTTTCAAGTTAGAGTTTGTGCGTCCAGTATGTTTTAGGTCCCAAGACTAGAATGATACACCAAAACCTAACAATAGTTTACTCAGACCATGATTGTACAACATTTCATTCTCTTTTGTTTAAAAAGATGTAAAATCATAATTCTTATGTTAGGCCTCACTCAGAATATTGCATTCAAGCCTGGTCCCCCTCACCATAGACATGATACTGATATGCTTGAATGTGTGCAACATAGAGCAACAAAGCTTATCCTTAGCTTAAGAAGATTGGAATACAGGGAAAGATTAAAGGAACTGGGTATGTTTAGTTTTGAGAGACGTTGTATGAGAGGAGATATGGTACGGATGTTCAATATTGTTTTTAGGTTTGGACAGTTTAGATGTAAGTAACTTTTTTTTATTAGAGGCTGATAGAAAAACTCGAGGGCATAATAAGAAAATTAGAAACCAGACTTGTAGACTGGATCTACGAAAATACGTTTTCAGTCATAGAGTATTAGAATTTCGGAATGAATTGCTATATCAAGGGCGGATCTAGGTATTTCAGTAAAGGGGATCCAAAGAAAAAAGGGCATCCCCTAAAATAAAAAGGGCACAGTAATAAAAATTGTTTCTTAAAACAGCCCATCAATGAGCAAGTGAAAAATCAATTGTATTGTTTTATTAGATCAGCCTCATTCAAATATGATACAAAACAAAAATCTAATTTGGGTACAACAATTATCACAGAAAAATTTTCAAACAATTACAAATGTCTTGCCAATTAAAAGAATTATCCACTGCCGTAGCAAAGACTTCCCAAACGGGGAGGGGGGCGAAATTGTAGAAAGGCAAACCTTTTGGTGCAACGACCTAGTCACTGCAGAAGGGGTTTAGAGTAGTTTAGAAAAGTTTGTAAAATTTCGAAAGAAAATGACAAAAAAATGCAAGTGTATGGATATTGGTCAATAAACGTAATAACAAAAAGTGGAATCTTATTTATGATGGAACTTTATACAAAACAATAGTGAATCTCAACAGGTCAACATGCCCGTGGTGAGATGTCCAATTGAGGGGTGTGCATATGAGACCCCCGCACACAGCGACGCCATTGTAGCAGCACTCCTCACAGTCCACTGCACTGTCCATTCCGTGTCCGCTGCCGGCGCCACGGCACAAGTGGAGAAGGTGAAGAGACCAACAATATCTTCAGCCGGTACGAGCGAGGAATGGTCATACTTCACATCGCGATGGATGGACTATGTGGATGCCACCAAAATCACGGGTCGTGACAAAGTGGTGCAGCTACTGGAGTGCTGCGATGAACCCCTTCGCAAAGACCTCACACGATCAGCCGGTGGTAGCCTGACAGGGAGAAGTGAAAATGAAGTGCTCGCAGCCATAAAGAAACTCGCAGTCAGAGAAGAGAGCACCATGGTTACTAGAGTGGCGCTGCACAACATGCGCCAAGACCGTGACGGAACCTTGCGTTCATTCGGCGCCCGACTCCGTGGCCAGGCAGAGGTATGCAAGTACATCACCAAATGCTCGATCTGCGATGTGGATGTGAACTACACGGAGGCCATCTTGCGCGACGTCCTGACCCGCGGCATTGAGGACCCCGAGATTCAACTGGACCTAGTCGGCAACACGAACCAGAACATGACATTAGAGCAGGTCTTCCAGTTCGTCGAGGCCAAAGAATCCGGCAAGCGCTCAGCATCACGTCTCCTCGACTCTCAGGGCGTCGAAGCTGCTAACAGCGCCTACAGACGGAACAAGAAGGACGCTCTGAAGGAGATGACAGTCGGCAACCATGAGGTGTGCTCATATTGCGGCAGGAAAGGGCACGGCAAAAGTGCCCCAGGCAGGGTCCGAAAGAAAGACTGCCCAGCCTATGGCTACACATGCAGCCACTGCAATCGTGAGAACCACTTTGAAGCAGTGTGTAGGAGCAAGCACAAACCATCAAGAGTCGAGATAGTAGCGAATTCACATGCAATATGCGAAGAAGGTGCTGTATTCGAGGCCCTCTGCTCGATTGCCACAACTGGCCGAAGCCGCATCAGGAGAGTCATCGCCCTTGACCATCATCTTTATCATCGCATTTCCGACACATGGATTAAGCAAGCCTCCAAACCTCAGCCATTCATAAACCTCACAGTGACAGCCGTCGATGAAGATTACGCTGCATGCATTCGGATTCGAGCTAAAGGCCGCGCCCAAGATTGCTACAACAGTGCGATGGCTGACACCGGCTGCCAGAGCTGTCTGGTAGTCATCAAAGTCATCCACCGCATATGCCTCAAACAAGCCGACCTTATCCCCGTCACGATGAGAATGCACGCCGCCAACAATGGATGCATCAAAATACTCGGCGCCGTCATCCTACGACTCTCTGGAAAGGACAAAACCGGTAAAGTGGTAACAACTCGTCAACTCACCTATGTCACGGACAACTCCGACAAGCTGTTCCTCAGCAAGGAGGCATGCATCGCGCTCGGCATGATCACCGACAACTTCCCGATGATCGGTGAGACGTCTTCGCATCGACTCGAGGCAACCTCGACAGCCGATACCGCGAGCAATGAGGTGCCGGCGAAAGATAGTGCTATCAGCAGCGAGAGCGGTCAGACCAGCATATATTATCAATTCCGAGAGGACCTGTACACGGTGGACGGCGTCGTCGTATTCAAAAACCGTGTTGTGATCCCTTCCTCACTCCGGCAGGAAGTACTGCACGCGCTCCACGCAGCCCACCAGGGCGTATCGTCGATGGTCGCGAGGGCTGAGGTGTCGGTGTTCTGGCCCGGCATCACCCCTGCTATCACTACCCTCAGGAACAGTTGCAACCATTGCAACCGTATGGCATCTTCGCAGCCCAGTGCTCCTCCAATTCCTCCGGTGTCCCCCGTCTACCCTTTCCAGTGTATATGTGCCGATTATTTCCACTATAAAGGTACCAACTACCTGGTGATCGTCGACAGGTACTCAAACTGGCCGATTGTGGAGAGGACCACGGATGGCGCCAGAGGCCTCACCAACAGCCTGCGGAGGGTGTTCGTGACTTATTGCATCTGCGACGAACTGTCATCTGACGGCGGCCCTGAGTTCACATCCACGGCTACTCGTCACTTCCTGGGGAACTGGGGCGTACACCACCGTCTGGCTTCGGTAGCTTTTCCACATTCAAAGTGTAGAGCCGAAGTTGGCGTGAAAACAGCGAAACGACTGATCACAGACAACACAGGACCGAACGGTGAGCTCGATACAGATGCTTTTCAGCGAGCCATGCTACAATACCGCAACACGCTTGACAAAGATACCAAGCTGTCTCCCGCTATATGTGTGTTCGGCCGTCCGATCAAAGATTTCATCCCGATCGTGCCCGGCAGGTACAAGCCACACGATTACAGGAAAATTCACCGACGACAATTCACCGAAGACAAATCACCGACAATTAATTCACCGACGGACAATTCATCGACAAACAATTTACCGATGAACAATTCACCACTAACTATAATTCGTCGCATAATAATTCGGTGAATAAATATGATCTAAGTCGTAAGCAATTGATTTATTAAGTTTTTTTACAGAAATATGAAAATTGTAAAATTTTATTCAAGGGTTATAAAAATTTATTTAACATTTAAAAGCACTCTAAAAGGAGATGTTGTGAGCTATTCCTCTTAAGAAAGAAATGATACACTGGTTTGGCTCGTAATTTTCAACAAGTCTTCTTATTCTTTTTGCATAATCGCGATATTTTCTTCTCTTTTTAGGAGGCTCTTGGCCTTCTATATACTGTTCAATTTTGGCTTCATTTAACGTTTGCTCCCGTTTAATGCATTCTATAAATTTCCAAATGTTCGGATGGTAGGCAGTCAGCTGCTCTTCAAACGCCCTATGCCACCCTTCGACATTATTGTTTGTCTGAGGCAAGTTATGCAAGACAGCCTCGTAAACGTTCCACATTTCGTGTTGAAATTGAAGGGATCGACGTCGGTGCCTCCGATCTGGACGTCCTATCCAAGTGTCTTCGAAATAGTCCACGACTTCTTGCGCCTCAGGAGGAAAAATGTTGTTATCACACAATGTTTCAAATGCTTCAATACCTTTACTCTAAGCCATGTGCTTGAATTGTACGCATGACACATTGGGAAAAGTGGAAAAAGCAGCCTCGCTGCTTGGTGTTGGGAAAAACATGCTTACAAGCTTTAATCATTGCTTTCTCATAATCTGTCGTTATTGATAATGGGGTCGATGAAGGCTCAAAGTTCTTTATCTTTTCCAAAAAAGTCCTATAGGTTTCCTCTGATTTGTCTGGTAGCAACGCATACACTAATGGAATTGAAAGGTTTTCTTCTAAGCCATGCAGTGTGTACAATTGGTAGAATGATAAAGGCGCTGCTTTAAATGTTCCGTCGGCGTTCCAGTGTTTGCTTTTAAATAACAATTGGAGATTTCGTTTTGTGGCAAAGACTATAATGCGGTTTTCAATATTCCCTGAATCAAAATATAACAAATCTTCTCCATTGGGCAATTTTGTATAATCCAGAGGAAAATTTATGTCTTTGCGATGAGGTGGAAGGGCCGGTCCTGAGGTTTTTTTACATCTAATGTTTCTCATTGTCCTTTTCATGCTTTCTGTACTTGGAAGTTTTCCGACTGCTGCTTGACTGCATCCAGGCAAAAGCATCAGATAATATCATATGAGGGGAGTAAGTTGTTTTTTTAGTTTTCTCACGAACCTTCTCACAAATTCTTGATGCTTCAACACTCGCCGCATCTGCAGTGTGATTGTGCTCTTTCGAATGCTTAATTATATCATAACCAACCGTAGTCACTCGAGCCCGACACTTAGTTTTCCGATAATGCTCACATTTCCAATGTATTTTCTCTTTATTTTGCTTTTCTTTGTGGAATAAATGCCCACTAATGTATAGTTTTTTCTTTTCTTTCTCTGACTCAACGAATTGTAGCGCCATACTAAAGGGTACTGGACGATGAATGATTTACTGAAAAGAAAAGACCATTATTTTAGACAACGTGTATATCCATGAAATTTAAATTATCCTACACATATCCAATGATAAAAAGATAGTTTAGAAGTAATACGAGTCTTACATTATAAAAAGGGAATAAAATCTCAGTTAAAAAAAAGTAAAGTAACTGCAGCAAAAAGTAAAAACACAAAAAATAAAACATAAAATCAAAATATATCAAAAAGAAACTAAATCAAAATAAGTATCACAGTAAATTACCTGAGTGGAGTTGAGCTTCGATTCGAACTGAACTAAACTTAATTTCAATGTAAGTTGGTAATGTTGGTAGGTAAAATTAAGCGTTGCCAGTTGGTAGGTTTTTGCATTTTGTGTCATACGGTGTCGGGGAGTCGTTCATCGGCAAATTGTTTGTCGATGAATTGTCCGTCGGTGAATTGTTTGTCGATGAATTGTCCGTCGGTGAATTGCCGTCGGTGATTTGTCTTCGGTGAATTGTCGTCGATGAATTTTCCGCACACGAAGCCACACGATACCTGGCTCAGGACGTTGGCGGCGAGGGGGGATGCCTTGCGGAACAGGCACATGAGAGCCACTGAATACTGGTCCAAGCACACCAGACGGTTACCCCCACTCGTGGTCGGAGACAGGGTCAAAATCCAGAACCAGATCGGCCCCAACCCCAGGAAATGGGACAAGACTGGCCTGGTAATAGAAGTGCGACAGTTCGATCAATACGTGGTGAAGGTTGACGGTTCAGGCAGAGTGACTCTGCGAAACAGAAAATTTCTGAGGAAATACGAGCCCGTCCAACCGCAAAGACGCCGCCTCACCATCGGGGACGACTCCCACCTTCACCTCTCCAGCCCTGCGCCCGGATCGGGGCAGTGCGCGACCTCACCCCCAAAACCACGCATGGACGACTCCCGCCTTCACCTCTCCAGCCCTGCGCCCGAATTGGAGCAGTGCGCAACCTCACCCCTGAAACCACGCTCCCCATCCGCAGTCGAGCGATCATCCCCTACCGCCCACCAACCGGCTGGCAACGTAACCTCACCGACCAGCCCCACATCACTTCCACTGCACACCCCACCACGAGGCCTGCCCTCCAGACCAGCTGCGCACCCTCAGCAGTGCCCACCATCACCGTCCCTGGCACCCATTGAGCGCTTCCAGCAACGAGATTCCTTGCAACCTGCTGCTTCAGGTGCTGCGTCCAGGTGTCCCACTTCTCCAACCGATGCCCCTGCCGTCAGACGCTCCGGACGCGATAGGAAGATACCTTCATGGCAGAGTGATTACGATATGACGAACACGCTACATACTACATGAACAACCCCCTCTCGCCATCGACACCCATACCCTGTACCACACTACTACATATATAACAGTCTTTGTTCCCCTTTTTTTCACTTACTATATCAAAGACTCGGGGGGAGATAGAGAATATTCATTATTATTGATTAGTGTCTTCATGTTGATGCCTTTATTTTTCATGTATGTGTTTATGTTTTGTTTGTATGTTTCAGAGTTCCATCATTGTTTAGCGTTATGGATATTGGTCAATAAACGTAATAACAAAAAGTGGAATCTTATTTAACTAAATGATGTTATATATTATAATATCACATAAGTTATGACTATGGTTACAAAAGTGGACCTTTCCTGTGAAGGAGAGGTCGAACACAGGGGGGATCGTTCGACCCCCTTTGGCTACGGGTCTGCTATCAGAATTAGATGCAGATAAAAATAGTGATATGGCTGCACCAGCACTAAGGGCACCTATGAAAACGACTGCAACTACAAATTTGGAAGTACAATGCACACAGATAAAGAGTTAAAATAGAATTTGAATAAAATAAAATAATCATGATCTATTTACAAAAACAAAATTTGTTTTGAGAGGTACACACATCATTCAAATACGGCACTTGCAAGAAATTGAGGTGGGGGGGTCCGGACGTCGCTGAGCCCCCCCCCCTCCAGATCCGCCCTTGTACTATATGATGGAGCAAATAGTAGCTCCTCAGTTAGTTTTAAGAAAAATGTAGACACTTTCATGGATGAGACAGTTTGTATCATAGATTATAAATAGTGTATATTTTTAGTTTAAGTTATGTAGGCTACTTTGGTAGCTCAGACATGTCAACTCTCACGAATTTTAAGTCTAATAATAATAATAATAATAATAATAATAATAAAATCGGGGGAGAATGAGAAATCTCACAGATTTTCATACTTCAAGGTTGACGTCTCTGGTAACTCCTTTCAACCTTTCAAATTTTCCGTGCGATGATGCCTCATTTCACGAAGGTCAAGATTGTCGTCCCTCCTCTCAATAAATAGTAAGGAGTTTTAACTTTTATGTTAGTTGGCTGAAATATAGCTTATGATTTGCATAATGTCAACAAGCCCAAGTGGTAAAACGAAGCCATCAAAATTTTGAGCTTCACATTCAGAGCCAGTGAGTCGAAAGTTGTAAAACTGCGTTAAAAATCTAAATGGCTTGCGAGCTTAAAGTAAATGTTAAGATCTGACTGGCTTAAAATTTTCGGAGCAAGTGTAGTTTACGTACCCCTGACGCAAAAGGGGACACAAACTACACTAGGTCAAAGTTGGGGAACGTAAACTACACTAGGATCTTTAGGAGACATTTTTTAAATGAATCCATCAAATAAAACAGTAAAACTAACAAAAATATTATGACAACCTAACCAATCGTCAATTTATATATATAAATTGACGATTGGTTAAGTTGTCTTAATATTTTCGTTAGTTTTAGCGTTTTATTTGATTATGCATACGCGGACAAAGTTGGGGAACGCAAACTGCAGTTGGATAATGTAGGGAAATGTAAACTACACTAGGATAATGTAGGGGAACGTAACCTACCTTAGGCACCACAGGGGGACGTAAACTACACTTGCTCCAAATTTTCTGTCCAAAATCGTTTGAATCAAATTATTTATGTTATAATGTGAGCGTCAGTCGACTAGCTATCTGTAGGCTTTGGACACCCCCCAAAATCAATGAAGTTTTTATCAGTCTACTTAAGTAGAATGATGAGAACAAGAATAATAAAAGGAAAGCTCAACTATGTAAAAAGTATCTTGAAAAATGGCACAGGAAGGATGGTAGGTGAAATATTTAGTAAAGTAAAAGAAGAAACAAGAGGGAAGTGGATGAAGGAGGTTGAGGGATATATGAGTGACTTGAGAATGAATATAAAATACCTAAAAGATTGCAAAAAACAGGAACTGGCAAACAAAATATGTACCTGGGATGAAGACCACTGGAGGAAAGATATGGATGGAAAGGAAAGTTTTGTTGTGTGTTTTGCTTTATTGGGCCTATTTTCAGCTACTGTATCATTATTAGTATGCTTTATTATTATTCTTTTCTCTATACCTTATTAATGTTGGTATGTGTTATTAATTGTTCTTCGCTGTTCTTTTCAGCTGTAATGTTGATTTAGTTGAATAAACCCTTACTGTAGGGATTTCGTTTGATTGAAACCTACACCACAATACACTACAATTTATTCAACTAAATGGAAAAAGTTATACGCCTGGACAAGTTTGACGGGGCTACCTCTGATCCTCATGCTGCAAAGCTATGGAAGTTATGGTACAGGAATTTTCGTTACTTCCTCACTACTATTTCTGAACTGACACCAAACAGGCTGGAAATACTGTATCTGTACATTGGGCCCAATGTTGCAGATATAATTGAGGGATGTACAGACTACTCCAGGGCTATTGAACTATTACAGGCTGCTTATGTGAAAACTCCCAGCGAGATTCATGCTCGTCATTTGCTTTCAACCCGAGTGCAACTATCAGATGAGTCAATTGACCAGTATCTCGAAGCACTCAACGGCCTTGCTGTGGATTGCAGCTTCAAGGATGTGACTGCTGCAACCTATCGTGATGAGTCTATCAGAGATTCATTTATACGCGGCCTAAAGTCTCCGAATATTCGTGCACGGCTGCTTGAGAATCAGCAGCTTGACCTGGCAACTGCTACGCAGCAGGCCCGATCGCTGGAGCAGGCGCTGCTGAGATCGGAATCGTACTTGGCACCGCCATGCGCGGCTGGACCTACAGCGGCTGCAGCATCTAGCGATTCTGTTTTGGTCGCCGTTCCGAACAGTGATGATGAAGACGAAGTTAAACCTTTGGCTGCCGCTGCTGCGAAAAAGAGGCAGCATACTACAATTGTGGTGGCCCACGTCATCCTAGAGATGATCGGCAGCTTTGCCCTGCACGTGACGTTGTGTGCCGTAAATGCGGAAAAGCCGGGCATTTCGCTAAGGTCTGCCGTTCTAAAGTACGCTTCCCTTCGGCTACATCCTCAGCTATAGTGTTGGCGTCTACTTGTGCTACTGGCGACTTACTACCATCTACTGTTGCTGTCCAGGTGAATGAGAATGAACGATTACTACGAGGGCTGATCGATACCGGTAACTCGGAAAACTTCATCAACGAGACAGTAGCGTCATCTATGCGGCTTCTCATACATAAGCGCCCGTCTGTAGTTCAGAGCTGGGCAGTATTTAAATACATTTGTATTTAAATACGTATTTAAATACATTTGTGTATTTAGAACTGTATTTATAAATACATTGTTTTTCATGTATTTAAATATAGTATTTAAATACTTTAATGAGTATTTAAATACAATGCATTTAAATACTCAAAATATAAAAATGTAAATACTTTTACTGGTTTAATACACGTTCTGTACTAGCACAGTACGACGCGTCGACAGTGTAGTACAGCATGGTTCATGTTTCAACGTGTCAGTTCAATCAGTTGTGTGCCACTCTTAGTCGAAAGCGGTTGATTTCTTTATCGTGTGCGTGTCATGGCTTCAACAAGCAAATTTGTATGTATTTAAAATGTATTTACAAATGTATTTAAATACAATTGATGTATTTTGTATTTAGTATCTAAATACATTCGTAAAATGTATTTAGTATTTAGTATTTAAATACATTTCTCCCATGTATTTAGTATTTAGTATTTAAATACATTCAATGTATTTATTGCCCAGCTCTGCTGTAGTTTCTATGGCTTCTGCGTCTTTTTCGGTGGAACTGTCCGGCTATTGCGTCGCCAATTTGTCACTGAATGGACGTGTTTATGACAACGTCAAACTGACTGTGATTCCTAATTCATGCGCTGAAATTATTCTCGGCTTGCCTTTCCTAAAACTACACAAAAGCGTCAGGGTGAACTATGGCGGCGGTGAACCGTCACTAAGTGTGTGTGCTCTATCTAAGCTTAAAATTCCGCTCGTGAAACTGTTCAAAAATTTGTCACCCGAATGCCGCCCGATTGCTACTAAATCCCGCAGTTACAATGGTGCGGATAACGTATTTATCGAATGTGAAGTTAAACGCCTGCTTCAGGAAGGAGTGATTGAAACGAGCGACTCACCATGGCGCGCTCAGGTGGTGATTACTTCAAATGAAAATAGAAAGAAACGTATGGTAGTGGACTTCTCCCAGACGATAAATCGGTACACTCTTCTCGATGCTTATCGTCTGCCAAAGATCGAAGACGTGGTCCATAGCATCGCGAAGCATCGCTTTTTCAGTATTATCGACTTATCTAGGGCTTATTACCAGATTGAAATTTGCCCCAATGATCACCCATACACCGCGTTCCAAGCTGGAAATAATCTTTACCAGTTTAAACGAATACCAATGGGTGTTACCAATGGGGTCTCAACTTTTCAACGCTTCATGAACAAATTCATCGCTGATAACAACCTATCTGGTACGTACGCCTATCTCGATGATATTACTATCTGCGGAAAGACGAAGGAGGAGCACGATCGCAATCTGGCTCACTTCATGCAAGCCGCTTCCCGTTACAACCTCTGTCTCAATTCAGACAAGTCAAAGTTTTCACTAACCTGCATCGATGTTCTGGGCTATCGTATTTCTGACGGTGTTCTGAAACCAGACCCGGAACGAATGAGGCCGCTATTGGAGCTACCTGTACCTTCCAGCAAAAATCTCTCCAGCGCTGTTTAGGCTTATTCGCCTATTATGCTAAGTGGGTGCGTAACTACTCGCAGAAAGTGCGTCAGCTAGTAGAATGTCACCGGTTTCCGTTGTCCTCTGCTGCCATTCTTGCTTTCGAAACTTTAACGGGTGACATCGCCGAATCCTCAGTGAAAGCAATCGACGAGCAGCTGCCCTTCTCCATTGAGTCTGATGCATCGGATGGAGCAATCGGTTCTGCACTATTACAGTCCGGCCGCCCAGTTGCCTTCTTTTCTCGCTCATTGAATCGGGCTGAAATGAGGCACCATATCGTTGAGAAAGAAGTGTATGCGATAGTAGAAAGCGTACGCAAATGGAAACCGTTCTTGGCTGCAGACATTTTACTATTGTTACCGATCAGAGAGCCGTATCATTCATGTTCGATACTACCGCTAGGGGTAAAATTAAAAATGACAAGATAATGCGCTGGCGCATGGAACTTTTGCCGTTTTCGTTTGACATCCGCCATCGGCCAGGTCACGAGAACATCGTTGCTGACGCTCTTTCGCGAGCACACTGCAGCGCTATCTCTGGTGTTTGTGACTTAAAATCACTTCATGAACGCCTCGTTCACCCAGGTATTCAGCGTATGTTGCATTATGTCCGCGTCAGAAATTTACCCTACTTGATCGATGAGATCCGACGTGTTACGTCTGAGTGTCAATTGTGCGCTAGGATTAAACCGTGCTTCTACAAATCTGACGATACTACTTTGGTACGAGCGATTGCACCATTTCAACCTCTTTCTATTGATTTCAAAGGGCCGCTTCCGGTCTCATCACAGTCTTGTCGCTACATGCTTACTGTTGTCGACGAATATAGCCGCTTCCCATTCGCGTTCCCATGTCGTGACATTTCATTTAAAGTGGTGATCGATTGCCTCATGAGTCTCTTCACCATGTTCGGTCTACCAGCATATATTCACTCGGACCGCGGCTCCTCCTTTATGTCCAATGAATTGAAGCAATTCCCGCTACGCCTTGGCGTCGGCGCTAGTCGTACCTATCCTCACAATCCGCGTGGTAATGGCCAATGCGAACGCTATAATGGCATCATTTGGAACACTGTCAAGCTGGCTCTCGAATCTCAAGGGGTAACGATGAATGCCTGGCAGGACGTTCTGCTTGAGGCATTGCACGCCATACGTTCCTTACTATGCACGGCTACTAATGCTACCCCGCATGAAAGACTTTTTACTTTCGAAAGACGTTCTGTTAGCGGCTCTGCCTTGCCTTCATGGCTGTCGGAGCCCGGCGAGGTTCTTCTAAAACGTTTTGGAAACCGTAATAAGTATAATCCTGCCGTAGATGTCGTAGAGCTAATCGATGTCAATCCTACTCACGCGCGTGTGAAATTCCGGGATGGAAGAGAGGATACTGTCGCACTCCGCAACCTGGCACCTTGCCCAAGAAAGGCTGATCTTGAAACTTCCGATACGCGAGACTCGGATCGCTCCAATAATGTGGACTCAGGGGCACCGCTCAATGAACTGGACTCGAATCGCCCCAATAATGCGGACTCAGGGGCACCACTCGACGAACTGGACCGCACGGACTTGCAACTCAATACTAGCCCGCAACAGGACCGAGCCCAGGCTTCGGATGGTCCCAGTCCTGGTGGACCCGCAGTTCCGACTTCTGAGACGTCAATCCCCAGACGGTCTTCACGTGTACGCAAACCAGTGCATCGCTTGAACTTATGAGTCGCTTATCTACGGCTGCGCATTACAAACCTATTTAACCCCGCTAGGTTTTTTTTCTTCTAATATTTGTATATTAATCTATTTATTGCATTCTATTTTGCGGGGGCGAGTGTTGTGTGTTTTGCTTTATTGGGCCTATTTTCAGCTACTGTATCATTATTAGTATTCTTTATTATTATTCTTTTCTCTATACCTTATTAATGTTGGTATGTGTTATTAATTGTTCTTCTCTGTTCTTTTCAGCTGTAATGTTGATTTAGTTGAATAAACCCTTACTATAAGGATTTCGTTTGATTGAAACCTACACCACAATACACTACAAGTTTAAAATTATATAGGAAATGGAAAAGAAGCATTGGAGGCACGGAGGATATATATGATAACACCCCAGCCTCAACCATATTGTACAGATGTAGGGCAAATAATTTGAAACTTAATGACAGAAAGAGATATATGGGAGGGGGACACCAAATGCCCCATGTGCGCATACGAAAAAGAAGACCTGGAGCATTTCTTGTTGGACTGTAGTGCATACAGGGAGGTGAGAGTAAAAGACATCGAATTACAACAGCCGTTAAAGGCAGACAAAGAGGAGATGATTGGGGGGTTTATCTTTGGGAAGGAAGATATAGACCACAAAAAGCAGATAATATATACATTCTGGAAAATACGATATCAAATGGTTAGAGCACAGCACAGAGAATGAAGACATCAGGAGGCGCCGTTGAAAAGTCTTAGGCCTCCGACATTTCATCGCATCGGCACATAAAGACAAGGCGGTAGGGGCCAGAATGGACGGTGTTAGGCCATAAACGCTGTGATGTTATCAAGATTTGAGACTTTGACCAAAAGATAAAGGAATGAATTGGTCGAAGGACTTTACCTTTACTGTAGGTTGGAAGCACAATAAACAGAATTTTAGACATTCATACTTTATTGTAGGTTATATGGAAAACAAGTATCCCAAAGTATTTGTGGTCTGCATTTAAAACGCAAATTGAGTCTCATTTCGATAGGTCCTTTATTATTCCTGGAAATAGGACTTCAAAGCTTGCTGCCTAATTAGTTCAGTTTGCTAGGAAAGCCATAGACCTAAAAAAATTATTTTAGTCATCATAATTTGGGTAATTATTCGTTTTTACACCCAGTCTGTTCTTATGATGAGAACAAACGGTAATTATTCGTTTTAGTGCTTTTTCTCCTTTCTGAACCAAAACACATTTTTCTGGTGTTTTTTGGTGTGATTTGTTCAAATCTGAACTTCGTTTCTTTGGGAAATGAGCCGTTTTTGAGAAATTTTAAAATTGAAAATTTCTCAAAAACGGCTCATTTCCCAAAGAAACGAAGTTCAGATTTGAGCAAATCACACCAAAAAACACCAGAAAAATGTGTTTTGGTTCAAACCTAACCTAACCTAACCCGCGTTTTTTCGCAATTTCTTACCTTAAATAGCACCGTTGGGGTGTTTATACAAATCCGCGGCGACCAACATGAATTTGTGGAGACGTTGTTGAGAGGGATATTCACGGTTAAACAAGTACCATGCAAGATACTTTGAATAGGATTGGGTTTTGTTGCCAGACCGTAATATCCAGCTCTTCACGTCTTTCCAACAATGCTCAATATTTTGAATGTGAACGGTGTCTTCCACGAACCGAACTGCTGTGAATGGTTGACTGTCCAGTGAATGTAGCCTAGATTTCGAGTTGAGAATACGCACGCCACTCGTCGGAATAGATTGTAGTCCCAGGCCTAATATGTTGCTGGATCAGGCGAACAAGAGTTGCTGCGTCTCTCTGAGGAACCGCAAACAACAGTAGTTTTTTGGAACTGTGTTCCAAGGTACCAAAAACCCAGGCAATCACACCCTCCGGAAACCAGACTGAAAAAGCATTCTTGAATGAGTATGCATTATGAGAGATTCAAAATGTACATTTCTGATTGGTCGGATAAGGTCACGTGAAACAAAAACCAGATTTAATTGGCTGATTTGACCTATGTTTCCTAATTTTGCCATGAGATGTCTCCCCATAAAACTGGAGATGGCGAGGTTCGTTAAAATTTTAATAGCATTAAGAGCTAAATACTCAGTCAATGGCCTATAATGGCTGCTTTTTACGTCTAAATTTTTTTTTTTCCTATAAAAAATAATTATTATATTTCCTTGATTTTTATTAGTTTCCCTGAGGTTTCAAGGTGTCCTGAATACGAATTTATATGTTAAATTGTCAGAATGTCTCCTATCGAAAATGAACAAAGCATTAAAACGAATATTAACCGAACAAACTTTTCTGGTCAATTTTGGTATTTTGCACGAATCTGTCATCCGTTTCCTGTGCAAATGCGTAGTTTTCAAGATATCGTCATCTTGAAAACTATGCATTTGCACAGGAAATGGATGGCAGTTTTGTACAAAACACCTCAAAATTAACCAGAAAAGTTTGCACTCATCATTTTCGTTTAAACTAACGAAAATATCATGATAACCTAACCAATCATCAAGGGCGTACAGTTGAACTAACCGGTGTCACATACTGAATTGTCTGCAAAACATTAGGACCAATCAATTTGTGATGCATGATCTTTACGGCAGCTCTGGCCCCATACCCCCAAGACCTAAATTATACAAATGATAATGTAATAACGTGCCTACCTTGCCTGGGTAGTCTGCTAAATTTTGCATTCCCTTAAACTGAAATGAGACACGTTTATTTTTAGGATTTTTTTTACGGCACCTAAAGACCTGGTCTTTTCTTAAAAAATAAGCACTATTGCATTTAGGGCAGGTCACGGATGTCTTAATTATTCTGTGATTGAAAAAAAAGTCTAAACTCTTGTCTTTATCGAGGGCTATATGGCGGATCACGTCTTCAAAATCAAATATGCATAACTGACACGTCATACTTCTAGTCACAAAAAAACCGAACTGAATAGACAAACAATTGCTAAAAATGATTTACTTGTAAAACAGGATAAATTGAATTACACAGAAGTAGCCAGAATCGCCAAAAATAGGAAATATTTACCAAATAGTCAATATATATATATTAGAGTGTCCCAATTTTTTTGTTCCTGAAGTTTGTCATGCACACCCTCCTAATTTCTTCCACTCGTGAAAACATGCCAGCAAGATGAATTTCATTCGTGTTCTTTAATTTTAAGGGTCCCCTCAAACCATGTGTTACTATTGCTGAATGGCTACTCTCTACCTTATACTAATTGTAGCATATTTCTTTTCAGGTTATGGATACAAGAAAGCAGGAGACTGTGTGGTTGGTGGGGGTGTTGCGAAATGAACCCCTGGAAATGCTGTGTCAGCTCCCGACAGTGGGAGATGTTCTTCGACGTCTGTTGTTCTTCACTCAGAAGAAAAAAATGTCCACGGCGGAAGCTGCCAATGTGGTAGCTGATGAAGTTATGGTGGTGTGGGCTCGGGCATCTATTCCGACCTCCCACAAGCCCAAGTGCGTCGAGAGGATCAAGGCCCTCTCCACGGACTACGAGAAGGTTGCCAGAAACTGAAACTGTGGGGGAGAGAAGCAACTGGAGTGGGAAAAGGGATTCCAAGCCAACCTGAATACACTGTTCGAAACAGCTCATGCCAATGCCATGAAACTCATCAAAGTCCCCGAAGATCAAGACTTTCTGAATGACCAGCGAACCGTGTGGAAGATGTACATCGGAGGAGAGGACCTGGAGTTTGCTCGCAGGGCAGCGGAGTGGGAGAAACGCCGAGCAGCTGAAGAGAAGAGGAAGAAGAAAAGCCGCGAAGAGATGGACTCGCTGCAAGCAAAAGGAACGGTGAAAAGTGGGTCTTCTTCTTCTTTGGAGTCCATGGCCGAAGCATCCAATGATGATGTCCAATATTCCTCTCCTGGTCCTTCGACTCCTCGATCCGCTCCCAAGGACGGCCAAGTGTCGGCAAGGAGGATCATCCAATATCCCAATTTTGCCGCAGCCCTGGATCGAACTGGAACCTCAGTACGCCAAGCGATGCACATTGTGGCTCCAGCACTCGCTGCCACGGGAGTTGAGTTATCCTTGGTCACCTTGTCCAAATCAAGTCTTCACCATTCATGGCAGAAGTCCAGGAAGAACTTGGCAGCCGGAATCAAGACCGAGTTCAATCCTGATACGCTGCATGTCGTCCACTTTGATGGCAAACTCCTCCCTGATTTGGATGGAGGGAAATCGGATCACATACCAGTGCTGGTCAGCGGGAAGAATCTTGAGAAGTTGTTGGCGATCCAAAAAATCCCTGACAGCATGGGACAGCAGATGGCTGGAGCTGTTCTGAAGGTGCTGGATGATTGGCCACAAGTTCAACCATGGATTGCCAGTCTCTGCTTCGACACAACAGCGGCGAATACCGGTATTCACAGCGGTGCTTGTACGATTATCCAGGACCAAATGGACCGCCACGTTCTTTTCCTGGCTTGCAGACACCACATGATGGAATTGGTAATCACCTCAGTCTTTGACCTGTTCTTCAGGTCTTCTGGCCCCGAAATTGCGCTGTTCGCTGCTCGCTTCAAATCCCAATGGGAGTTCATCGACCAGAAGCAGGCTTCTCCATTCAACGGCGATGGCCCAAGCGACATCCTTTCGGAATGGGTGGCATTGAAAAAAGAGCAGATTGTCCACTTCATTGAAGAACAGCTTGAAGTTGGCCACCCAAGAGACGATTACCGGGAGTTCCTGATCCTCGCTCTGGTCTTCCTCGATGGTCATGGCAAATGAGATCTCCGGTACAATCGTCCTGGAGCATACCACCGGGCCAGGTGGATGGCCAAAGGCATTTACTGTCTTAAGATGTTCATCTTCCGAAGCAAATTCCACCTGACCACTCATGAGGTCTGGTCACTATGCAGGATAAACGTCTTTGCCATCACCATCTACCTCCAGAGGTGGTTCGAGGCTCCATTGATGGCGGACGCGCCCGTCAATGACCTGGAGCTGTTGGAGGACCTAGAGTGGTACAAGGCGGTGGATCATGATGTAGGTACTGCCGCATTGACGAAATTCTGGGGCCACCTCTGGTACCTAAGCGAAGATTTAGCTGGACTCGCTATGTTCTCCTCCAAAACCACCGATGCAGAGAAGATGGCCATGCTCCAAAACCTGCACAAGAAGACCAAAAACCCAAAGATCTGCGTCGGCTGGAGGGAAAGAGGGTCTTGACCGTGAGATGGTCGGATTTGAGCACCTTGGTCACGAAAAGGACTCAAAACCTTTTTCATTGCCTGAAGTTGCCGGTTCCAAAAACCCCCAAAGATCTTGAAGGATGTGCACCATCGTTGAAGTCTGTGAACAACGCGGCAGAATGGGCGGTGAAACTGGCGGAAGATTTCAATGAGGGCCTGACAAAAAACGAGGAGGAATGGCAGCTCATGTACCAAGTCGTCGAATACCACCGCCGGCAGTTCCCCTCAGCAGACAAAAATATCCTCTGTCCCCCGAAATGAAATGTGCCATTAGGAAGAATTTCCATTTCCTTTAATTTAGTCATTAGAAAGAATTTACATTTCATTCTTCCATTCTAGAATGATTAATGCTGAGCATTTACGTTTGTTCATATAGGTCGAATAAACAAGGTCAATGAGGGGACCCTTCCCCTCCTAATAGGCCAATGAAATTTTGCCCATTTTTTCCTTTCTTCAAGTGTAATTAATTAAAGGGGTGTGCGATTTGACTCTTGCAAATTTTTATTTTCACATGTGAGGCTGGGACACCCTAATATATATATATATATATATATATATATATATATATATTGAAAAAATAGGAAATATATTTTAATAAAAAACACATTTTATACAAATCTGCACAAGATAAGATACATATTTTCTTAGTTTTGAATCGCAATTCAATATATTGTACTGTTTTAACCACATGTGAGCGGGTTCAAAGACTAATATTAACCATAATTTGTGACAAGGCACACTAGTTAAACTGTTCAAGCCTGTCCAATATTACATTACATTTTATTTCGAAAACAGAAGCCACTCAGGTGGGGTGGTTGGGCCTATCGAGGTTACCCAAGTCATGACTAGGACAGGGTTCTGATTAATCAGTTAATCATTATTTCAAATTTAATAATTAATTAATCAAAAAAATATTTTTAGAAAATGATAGGAAGTGATTAATTTTCCTCAATTTCAGCATCAGCATCATTTTACCTTGATCCTATATGGACAACTACAAATTTTGGTTAATATTCATTTTAATGCTCCCTTTGTTTTCGATAGAAGGAAACATTATGACAATTTAACATATAAATTCGTATTCAGGACACCTTGAAACCTCAGGGAAACTGATAAAAATGAAGGAAATAATATAATTATTTTTTACAGAAAAAAAAAAAAATTAGACATTGATAAGCAGCCATTACAGGCTATTGACCCAGTGTTTAGCTCTTTCCTCAGTTAAAATTTTGGTAATTATGTTTTATCACACTCAGTCATTTTACACACCAAAATACATTTTTCTAGTAGTATTTGATGTGATTTGTTCAAATATGACCTCCATTTCCGTCGGAAATGAGATCCAACAAAGTTATAGTACTTTGAAGTTTGGCTCATTTTCAAGGGAAATGGAAGTCAAAATCTAAGCAAAACACATCAAATATTACTAGAAAAATGTATTTTGGTATTAATTAACCTAACCTAACCTAACCTAACCGTGGCTAAACGAGCCTAACCCTGGCTAAATGAGCCTAACCCTGGCTAAATGAGCCTAACCCTGGCTAAATGAGCTCTTGTCTGTATCCACCACCTAATCCATAATAAGGTAATACTCTAGGCTCGTTTAGCCAGGGTTAGGCTCGTTTAGCCACGGTTAGGTTAGGTAAGGTTAGGTTAGGTTAATTAATACCAAAATACATTTTTCTAGTAATATTTGATGTGTTTTGCTTAGATTTTGACTTCCATTTCCCTTGAAAATGAGCCAAACTTCAAAATACTATAACTTTGTTGGATCTCATTTCCGACGGAAATGGAGGTCATATTTGAACAAATCACATCAA
Source organism: Bathynomus jamesi (assembly GCA_023014485.1). NCBI lineage: Eukaryota > Metazoa > Arthropoda > Malacostraca > Isopoda > Cirolanidae > Bathynomus > Bathynomus jamesi. Next base: position 593,197 of record JAJOZX010000899.1, on the reverse strand, counting down.
ATACTACTAGAAAAATGTATTTTGGTGTGTAAAATGACTGAGTGTGATAAAACATATAATTACCAAAATTTTGCTGCTCTCCATCCTCTCCAGTTTTATGGGGAGACATCTTGTGGCAAAATTAGGAAACATAGGTCAAATCAGCTAATTAAATCTGGTTTTTGTTTCATGTGACTTTATCCAACCAATCAGAGACGTGCATTTTGAATCTCCCATAATGCATACTCATTCTAAAATGCTTTTTCAGTTTGCTTTTTGCTCTGGTTTATGGAGGTTATGATTTGGATTACTATCAATTAATACAAGATATTTATAAAAAAGAAGATGGTGCTGAAGTTTTCTTTACCAGTCATGGTGTTTTACCTACTCGTGTTATTTGTCCGCAGTGTGGTCATGAGTATAATTATAGACAAGTTGCTGACCAATATTATTGCAAAAGAGTTAGGTTAGGTAAAATATTTTTCTGGTGTTTTTTGTTCAAATCCGAACTTTGTTTCTTTGGGAAATGAGCTGTTTTTGAGAAATTTTAAAATTGAAAATTTCTCAAAAATGGCTTATTTCCCAAAGAAACGAAGTTCAGATTTGAACAAATCACACCAAAAAACACCAGAAAAATGTGTTTTGGTTCAGAAAGGAGAGGGAACACTAAAACAAATAATTACCCAAATTTCTAACCTTTCATATACATGCATTTATAACTTAACCCTACAGAAAATTCTGTCCATAGAGGGTTAAATTTTGTAGTGTGTCATTTGACTTTGGCACCTTTTTGCGTACATGTAAAAATATGAAAAATTTGAAAAAACAGTTTTATGTTGAGTGCTGTGGTGCCTATACTAAAGCCTAGCCAAGGATAAATTTTTTTTGAGTTATAGAGAACCTTTTTGGGCATCCCTAGAAATTTGTTTTTTTTTGGGGGGTTGACTTTTTTTTTTTAGGGGGTCAAAAACAAAAACAAAATTTTCGCTCATTTTTTTCCTAATTATTTTTTTGATTCAGTCACTTAGAGCAAAGTGGCAGGGCTATGTTTTCTCTCTAATTTGGCACTAGAACCAACTCTCTAGCTCAATTAGAACCAGAGATATAAGCATTTGAAAATTGTCCCTACGCATTCAGCCCCCATTTCTCGGGTCCCAAGGTCCGGGCAGACAAAAAAATTTTTTCTGAGTATATCTGCCCTAGGCCTACTTGCAAAAATTTTTTTGGGATAATTGGTGATGATCAACCCCAGAGGTGTTTCATTTGACTTGGAATGACCCATTAGTAGTTTGTCAAGAGATGGAAGAAAGGATCTACAGATCTACAGAAGCTAAGGCTAACAAAGACCCTAAGATCCACTCTAAGGTTAGCCCGAGAGAAAGGAAAGAGTAGCGGGTTAAGAGAAGAGAAGAGAATAAGGGGTTAAGTAAGAGCAACACCTATCACTCATGGGTTAACATTCATTCAGAAAAAGAGGAAAAGTGTCTCATCATCCGCCGGCCACTGCCGACAAGTCAGAAAGATAGTCGGAGAGAATAGGAGAGGGGTGAAAGATGAAAAGAAGTAAAATAAGAACGCTTACAAACCATGCAAACACAGTCTTAACTCACTGTCATACCATGCAAACTACAAACATGCAAGAAAAGAGGTAGACACATGCAAAGTAAGGAGGAAAAAAAAAAAAAAAAAGTAGGTAAAGTTAAACAAAAAGTGGGTTAGTTTACGCTATGAGCTACATCTACATTCGTGTTAGTCTAATTTTTATTTTATTTTTTTATAATTTTATTGCTGGCATCACACGCTGGCATGTCACAAGCTGGCATCCATCGTCAACAGACTCATCCTCGAGCACCACCACCAGAGCTTCCATTGCTAACTTTGTTTTTTAAATTAAACAACGTTAATACCTTTAAAATGTCTGTCAAGACGGTTCTTAAACATATTAACGCTGGTAGAATGAATGACTGACGCAGGAAGATTATTCCATTTATCAATTACTTTAAACATAAAGAAGTTTTTAGCGATATTAGTAATAAAATGCCTGCCATGCAACTTAAATCCGTTATTGCGAGTATTACTATTATCAAAAGTGAACAATTTGTCAAAATTTACATTATCGATGTTATTAATGATTTTGAAAACGTCAATAAGCTCCCCCCTTAATCTCCTAGTTTCGAGTGAATACAGGTCTAGCTCTTTAATCCTATCTTCATAAGGCTTATTGCCAGGGTTTCGGAGCCGGAGTCGGTGGAGCCAGTGAATTTTGCTTACCTGGAGCCGGAGCTGGAGCCAGAAACCTTGAAAATACGGCTCCATGGTCTGGCTCCGGGCGATATATTGCTACCTAAATTGTTATTTGTTAAATATAGGTTTAGTTGCAAATTATAATTCTTGTAATATATTACGAAAAATGGTACCATAGGATTCTTGGATTTTATGGAGGTGTGGGAGTTGCAGGAATAATCTGCAAATTTCCATTTTTTAACCATTAAATATTTGGGAAGATTTGTCTTAACAACACTTAATTATATAGGTAAAATTTTTTTTATGGCAGTGGAGACCTTAGGTAGGTAGGTACTAACTATTTATCTAAGTAGGTAACTACCTAGATACATACCTAGTAAGGTTGGTCCTTCTGACTTGGATTGAACTATTTTTATTTTTAGGTCAATTATCTTGTATTGCTAAATTTCTTTTTTTTTCAGATTCTTTGTAATTTGTACTTGATTCTTTAATTATAATTATCAGTCTATGACCCTTCATAATGGATAGAGATTCAATAAAGAAGTCTGATATATTCAAGTATTTTACTGAAAGTTCAGATAAGAAACACTATGTTTGTATTTGTGAAGTTTCTGATGCTTCGGGAAATATTTCAATGTGTGGAACTAAAATTACCAAGCCTCAAAGCAAAAAGCCTGATGTCTCCTCAAGAGCATATAATTTGAAAAGACACTTGAGTCGATTACATCCTGAAATATCAAAAATGATGGAAGAAAAGAAGCAAATGCTTGAGCTTTCAAGACCCAGTACTTCTGCCAGTTCAAAAACTAAAGCAAACCAGCAAAACATTACTAAATTTTTGATGTCTCAAAAAGTCACTATCTCAATGACTACAGATAATTTTAAAAATAGCATAATTGAGTTAGTTGTTAAAGATTCTATGCCTCTATCTATGTTTGAAAAGCCAGCTATGCACAGTCTACTAGAAGAAATGGCTCAGAAATTCAAGATTAGTTTAGATAAAGACAATATCCATCATTTAGTGATAGAAAAATCAAAAGAAGAAAAATTTGCTCTCAAAGAGCAATTAAAAGGGCGCTTCATATATTTAAAAGTTGATGGTTGCACACGAATACGGACACATTATTTTGCCATCAATGTCCGATTTATTGATGATGATAATAAAATCCTCACCCGCACTATAGCAGTAAAAGATACACATGCTCAGCAAACTAGTGACTACCTGCATGATCTAATTATGAGAACTCTGGAAGAGTACGGCATACCGAAAGAATTTGTGCTCTGCATTGTCAGTGATAATGCATCAAATATGATTAAAACTGTTGAGAAGTTGAATGATAATCAAGAGGCAACTTCAGAAGATGATATACAAACATTTGGTGAACATGATGATGATTCAACAGACACTCAGGAAGTGGCATCTTGTGTAGAAGAAATTGACAGTATTGTATCTGAAATTTCACACTTCTCCAGAATCAACCACATGCGTTGTGATGCACATATCTTGCAACTTGCTATTTGCGATGGATTGAGAGATAAACATGCTATCTCTCTCATAGGTAAGTTGAGACAGGTTGTAGTAGCAGCAAGAAACCCAAAAGTGGAAGAAATAATTAAAAGACATGCAGGCAAGGTTGCTATTTTAGATCAACCTACTCGATGGGGCAGCACTTATTTAATGATAGAGCGCTTATTAGAATTAAAACCTGTACTCTTGGACATGGCAAATTCAAATGTGAATCTTTCAGAAATAATGTGGGAACAAGCAAGAAGATTGGAAAGAGTACTGTACCAGCCATATATAGTAACAAAAAAAATTCAAAGTGAAGATTTGACTCCCGGTCAATTTTTGAAAGAGTGGAAATCTTTGATGTATTTTCTTTCCAAGATAGAAGGCACCATAGCTGATGACATTAAAAGTTCCATGGAAAGGAGAGAAAATATTTTACTTGATAATGAAGTATTGCTTGCTGCTGTTTATATAGATCCTAGATATAGATGCTTATTAACATCTGAACAGGTAGTTAAAGCCAAGGATGCCCTATGCAATATAGCAATCAGAATGAAAAGTAACCTAGACCTTTCAAATAAAGTCTCTCTATTAAGAGAGGAATGTGGAACCGAGATTATTGCATCATCATCAAATTCATCATCTCCTTCCACCACTTCTGATGTCAGCGAGTTTGATTTTGAAAAAATTATTGATATTCAACATGGTAAGAAATCAAAACGTCCTCGTTTAGAAAGTGAACTAATACCACCTCTCAGTCCAATGTGTACCCTCAAATTGCAAGTTGAGGAATCTTTTCCTGAGATTGAAAAATTTGACCATTTGTCAAAACTGTCTTTTGAACAAGTAATAGAAAGGTATCCTAAAGTTATAAGAGATGTTGCAAATCTTCTAGTAGCTATGCCTTCAACACAAGTCAGTGTTGAACGGCTATTTTCAGCACTGAAAATTTTAAAATCTGATTTAAGGGCATGTATGAAAGAAGATATTGTTGAGGCTATGTTATTTTTAAGAACAAATGTTTATAAGTAAACTTAGATAAATAATTTTAATTCATAATTTTTTTTATGGAAACAGATTTACAAGGAGAATATCTTGATTTTATGTTTAAAAATTAGTTTCCTACCTTAGCTACATTAGTAAAAATTTCTGCAAAAGTTATTATTTTGCTTTCATTTTTTAATACAAGGAGTATTATGATTTATGATACTGTAAATGTATCATTGAATTTGCAAACCTTTTAATTTTTTAATATGTAGTTTGAACTTTAAAGATAAAGTCTGATTTAAGGTTACACTTAAAAAAAAATATAATTGAGGCCATCTTGTTTTAAAAAAAAAATTATAAATAAACTTAGTAATTTTCATTTTCAATTATTTTAAGGAAACAGATTTACAAGAAGAATATCTTGATTTTATGTTTAAAATTAGTTTGATTATACCTTAGCAAGAATAAAAAAAATTTTGCAATAGTTTTCATTTGTTAATCCAAGGAGTAGTATTGATTTTATAAGCGTAGGGTAAATGATTTTGTAAATTTTCTTTTATAATATGTATTAGTAGTTTGAACTTTTGACTTTTAGTTGAATTGCTTTTGTTAATTAAATTACAAAACTTTTTGACTAAAAGAAAATCTCTTTTTAAGTAAATAATATAACCTATTAAAAATTTAAAAACTGAATTTTTTGAAATATTCAGCTCTTTTTCAAGCCAAGTTGGCTTTCATGAAGCTTTCAAGTTTCAACACTTAAAAAAAGATGCATATATTATCTCAGAAAGTTTGATTGTTACTATTTTCCATACGAGAATTCTTAAGTTTGAACTTTGAACTAATTAGGAGGCAAGTTTCTCTAATTTATATAAGCTACCATTGTTAATAAATATTTAATATCATTTAGTTTTCATCATTTTCCTTTAGTTATTTAAATAACTTCATTCTATCATTATATTTGCCTAATTTAAAATCATAAGAAATTTAAATTTTGAGTATTAAAGTGATTTAATAATAAAATATTTTTGTGCAATATTTTAAATTGGACAATTAGTTATATAAATCTAGATATTTATTTTATAATTAACAGAATTTACTATAAAAGAGCCGGAGCCAGAGCCGGAGCCAGACTGTAAAAAATTTCTGCTCCGGAGCCGGAGTCGGAGCCAGAATTTTTTTTACCGGCTCCAAAACCCTGCTTATTGCGCAATGACGGAATAAGTTTCGTGGCACGATGCTGAACCCTTTCTAACCTATTAATATCCTCACGCAAGTACGGGCACCAAAACTGAACGGCATATTCTAAATGAGGCCTGACTAGGGACTTGTAAAGGGGCAATATAATATCCTTCGATTTAAATTTGAAATTACGTGCTATGAAGCCTAACATCCTATTAGCTTTTGCGCAAGACTCCAGGCACTGGTTCATAACCTTTAAATCTTTAGTTACGCGTACGCCTAAATCTACTTCCTCGTCAACACTCGCTAACTCCCTATCATCCATCGTGTACGCGTAATTATTGTTGCGAGAACCTATATGCAAAACTTTATATTTATCTACGTTAAATTGCATCTGCCACTTATCCGTCCACTCCATAATCCTATCTACATCGTCTTGGATCCTATTTCTATCATCCTCGTTAATAACCTTACCGCCTATTTTAGTATCGTCCGCGAATTTTGACACGTTACTAGTCAATCCTACATCTATGTCGTTAATGTAAATTATGAATAACAATGGGCCTAACACTGAACCCTGTGGGACACCGCTACCTACATCTAACCACCCCAATTCACTACCATTAACTACGACCCTCTGCCTCCTAGCACGAAGCCATTCTTCTAACCAGTTAGCTACCTGACCGCATATACCGTGCGCTTTAACCTTCGCAATTAGTCTCCTATGCGGAACTGTATCGAACGCCTTTTAAAAATCTAAATAAATAACGTCAGCTGCCCTATGCCTATCGTATTTGCGCACTACTTCGTTATAAAATTCTAACAAATTAGTTAAACAAGACCTATGGCGTCGAAACCTGTGCTGACTACTATTAATCAAATCTCTACTTTCTAAGTGATCGATAATACGATCCCTAACTACGGATTCCAAAAGTTTACCGACAATTGATGTTAAGCTAATGGGCCTATAATTGCTAGCTACCGCGCGGTCGCCTTTTTTAAAAATAGGCGTGACGTTAGCTAATTTAAAGTCTTCAGGAATAATCCCCGTTTCGAGTGACTGATTAAAGATCTTCGTTAAGGGGCCTACGATAACTTCTTTCAAATGTCTGGGATAAAAAGCGTCAGGGCCTGGAGCCTTGCTAACTTTTAGCCTATCGATATAATGCGCAATCTCAGCCTCGTAAGCAGTTATTTCATCTAAAATAGTCTCGCTACTAAATGAGAATAGGAAGGAGATGGATGATGGGTTAAAGGCAATGGTTAAGAGAATGAGTGAGTTGGAGGGCAAGCTTGATAGGAAAGAGAAAAAGGAAGGGAAGGGGGGTTTTGAAGGGGAAAATAGTAAGGGTGTTGGTAGTAAGAAAGGGGCATGTCCAAAGGATGTAGCAGTAGGGGGCCTGGAAGGAGAAGGGAGTGAAAGTGTGAGTGAGGGGAAAGAAGAAAGACCTTACAAGGTGATGGTGCATTCCACCCCTAAGGAGGGTAAGAAGAAGCTTGAGGGTGAGGATCAGAGGGAGAAAGGTAAGGGGATGGAGGGGCAAGGTGGGAATGAGGGGGGCTCGGAGGGCATCTGGTAAGAGGGCTTCTCAGATGGTTCAACGCTGCATTAGCGCAGATGACTCCCTCTATTCCAGCATTGAGGATAGTATGTGTGAGAGTGAGACTGAAACCGAGAGTGCATAAGGGAATCCTAATTAGGGAGATTCCGAAGGTTGCAAAATTTAATGTTTATAGTGGGAAAGATGTACAAGAGTTTTTGAAAGAGTATGAACGTTATTGTAAGAGCAAGTATCCAGACGCGCCTGAGTATTGGGTGAAAGAGATGGGTGACTGTTTGGAAGGTAGGTTGCTAGAGTTTTACAATGTTGTTGTAAATTCAGAAGTACCTGTGTTTCCTAGTTATGCGGAAGCATTAAGAAATACTAGGCCAGGCCAACCTCCAGTTAGCAAAGCATCCAGGGCCCAAAACCCAATGGAAATGCTGGCTAACTTTGTGAATGAATTCACAAGGGTGTATGGAGGGTCAGCCATGCAACAACCAGGGCCTCCTCCCACATTGGGTCCCAGAATGAATGGTCCAATGCTGGGGCAAACGTATAGAAGGCAAGGGCCTCAAGGCCAGTCAAGAATGAATGAGCAAAGAGGGCCAGTGAATGGAGGGAATATGGGGAATGTAAGAGGGTGTGCATATTGTGGTGAGGGAAGCTATATTTATGGGATCTCTTTGCGAGAGACCCGTTGCCCACGTCGGGCTAGCATCATGAAAAAGAAAAACTATGGTATTTGTCGTTTACCATTACTTATTCGGACTATAGTGGATTTAATTTTCCCAGAAGAGTTCCTTGTTCCATGCACGGTCTGTGTTTAACATATAAATTTCTCGGGGGACCATTCTGAGTTTGTGTATATTAAATGGACGTGTTACGTGCCTTGAAAAGTGGACGCTCAATGTCCCGGTTGAGGTTTAAGTTTTGTTTTTTTTGGCTAAAAATACAATAGTTACCCCTTTTTCTTTGTTTATTCAATCCGACGTGAATGCAACGAGTCTTTTACTTATATAGAGGTTCTGAATGTAGGGACTATGCTTGCTTTAAACCCTAGGTCCATGTCCCAAAGCTGGATCCTGTCTGCTTTGCAGATAGCTGGTGAGGGAAGCTATATTTATGGGATATCTTTGCGAGAGACCTGTTGCCCACATCGGGCTAGCATCATGAAAAAGAAAAACTATGGTATTTGTCGTTTACCATTACTTATTCGGACTATAGTGGATTTAATTTTCCCAGAAGAGTTCCTTGTTCCATGCACGGTCTGTGTTTAACATATAAATTTCTCGGGGGACCATTCTGAGTTTGTGTAATATATATATATATATATATATATATATATATATATATATATATATATATATATATATATATATATTAGGGTGTCATTAGGTAATAGGGGGAAATTAAACGATGGATATTTTCCTATGACACCCCCTAAAATTGTTCCATTTGGTGTAAAACATACAGAAGAGAAATTTGGTCCTGATTGGTCATCATTTAAAGGTCGCCCTCGTTAGGGTGTGACAGTTGCCCCAACTTTGTCCTACAATGCTGTTCAAAATTTTGGTGTTGCATATTGACATAAAAAATACCCACGTGCAATTTTTTGAAGATTCATGCATATTCGAGTGAGCACCAGCAATTTGAAAAATAGCGATTTTGCTTATACGGCATACGCGCCTATATATGAGATTACACAACCATCATAAGGGATATTAACACAAATCATTTGCCTGTCTTAATTAAAAGCTGTTATCACTAACACAAAAAAGTTAATCATTCTTATTCTCTCATGGTACATTAAGGGGTTTTAACTTTTATCATATATTCACAAGGTATTATTTCTCTAGAGCAAGAAACCATGATTTCTGTTCGGAAACAGATGATCGTTTGCGCTGATTAGGAACGCGGAGTCTGTCATTTTCAACTACTTGAAGGACTTCTTGAAAGCGCTCCTCATCCCTGGCAACATTAAGAAAGTCATGGCAAAGTTTTACACCACGCTCTGCAGCCTCATTGACGACCTGAAGCTTGTCCACAACCCGTTTCATGTTCAGGTAGTCGTCATGATCCGCCCATTCACTGGCTGGACTGTGGAGAAACTGATAGGGCATACCTAAAATGGTGAAGAACCGTCTTGAGTCAGGCCCAATTAGGTCCACCAGGGCAGTGCCACTTTCTGGGACAGGGGGAAGATATGGCTTTCCATAGCCCCCATGATTGAGCCCCACTCTCTTAGTAACTTCAGTGCCTTCATGGCAAAGAAGGGCCTTCCTCATCTACTCTCTTGTCCTTTCTTTTACTTGGGACGAGAACAAAGCCAGTGGGGCCAACTCCTCAGTTAGGTACCAAGTGTGTCTACCGAGTGCCACACGTGCTTTGTCAACTATTGTGGCGTCATATGGGGCAAATTCAGCCAAGGTTTCGACCAAATTCAAGTCATTCAGTGGCGCACTTGCTGGAATGGGGCAAACAATCCACCATGGGACATAAACAGCGACTGTGAACACAGCAAACCGTTCTAACTTGCTGATTTGACTTTTAGTCACAACCTCGGCTTTGGGAAACTGCTCTTTGATCTGGCCTGACAAAAGAACAATTTTGAGGGTATAGAGCAGTTTAGCCATCCACCTTGCTTTGTGAAGTGCGCCGGGGTAGACCATTGTGAAGTTCACTGGCTCGGATCCTTTAGTTACAAGCAGCAGACAAAGCTCTACCAGCTCCTTGTAGTCGCCACGTGTAAATGGTTGGGCTAGAGATTCACGGAAGAAGTCAGCCATCTCCTGCTGGCGCTCCTCAAACACTCCAGGCATTGCAGGGTAGTAGTATTTCTTTTTTTCATTGTACGCCAGTTGAGAGAAATGGTTCTTGAACCTAGAAATGCAATTATTGGGATTATTGTATTTCGTACTAATCTATAATATTGTTTTAGGGGTATTAAGATTGATATGATCGATCATTTGCTTGGTGTTAGTATATCTTATAAGTCTAATAAAAGAAATTCCACTAAATTTGTTCATTAGATAATAATATTCCTTGTTATTTTGTAAAGCTTATGACTCACCTCTGGAAAACCATTATGTTTGGACTTGAAGAGCCCTCCACTTTCAAGCAATCCCAGCAAACACCTAGGATGACTTCGCCCACATGCCTGCGACAGGTGCACCAGAATACGGCACGCTCTAATTCCTTTTGGAGGGAGACGCAAGCAGCTGTTTTTTGTCCTGAAAAAAAAATGTAATTGTAGTTTAAGGTCACCATTTCAGGCACGTGCTTTTTGCAGATTTCTGTTAAATCATTCACTGTATTTTGGTATTAATGTTGTGATAAATTCACGCTGATGTTTGAAATAGGTTTACCTGTATTGGATGAAGTTTTGTCGAAAACCATACCAACGACATTCTGTTCACACTCCCAATCGACCAGAAGTTGTTTGGTTGCTGTTGATATCAAGTCTCCTTGAACCAGGCCAGCTTTTTGAGTCAAATGCGGAAGAGGTGGGACTCCAAGAAGCTTTGTGCCATTGACACCAGACACAAGAATGGGCAGGCAGTCATCAGTGCCTTTGGAATCCAGCGTGTCCATAAGTTTACCATCCCAGTGCACCAGTACTTTGTCTGATGGTTGCCATTCATCCATGATTTTTAAACTTATTTCTGACACGATGGAAGCTCGGTATCGGTGGGCCATCCTCGCATTTAGACTCAGCTTTGATGTATCTCCACCACATGTAGATACAAGGGAGTACACAATTCTCAGCATGATCACATTGCTCTCTCTCTTGTCACTTCTCTTCTCGCATCTGCCTTTTCTGTCGCTTCTGAACCTTTTCTGTGAGTACTTTGTTTACCCCAGAGTAGGTAGCTAGTCTGTCACTTAGCATGCTTTTCATAAAGAGTATGTCAGTATCGATGGCATCTTGTTCGGCCTGAGTTTTCCCCTTTTTCGCAGCTGCCATGTCTTTCAACACTGTGTTCTTATAAAATTTCATCGTCAGGCTCAATTCTGATTTAAACTTCATAATTTCAGGATCATCAGTCCATCTTCTATCCTCATTCTTTTTCATAAGCATCATGTAGTCTTTGTCATAGTAAGTTTTAATCACTCGGCCAATATTGTTCCTGCCTGTAATGGTTGGGACATTCGCCTTCTGGTAATGCAAAAGCACATTGTCAATGGTGGCAGATAAAGCCTGGTCCCAATGCATATCCCGAAGGTTTGCTAACAGACATAGTAAGACCTGCCTATTAGTTGGCAGTTTGCAGCCCTTTATTTCCTTTTCTTCTTCTCGGGGTACGGTGCCCAATAACATTCTGACATACTCATCATCTTGCCGTGTATCCATGATTAAATTCTCTATTCACAACATCAAATCACTGTCAAGGGAAAAGAAAAGAGCATCATTAAAATTAAATGCAATAAAATAATACGTGGAAAATTTGTGGGTCAGCGTTCCAGACCCGGAAATGAAAATCTGATAAAATGTGCTATTTTCACACTTATTTATGAAGTTCATAAGCTGAAATAGCAATACTTGCTGGTACGACGGTGCTAGCTCAAACATGCACCGATCTCCAAGAAAATTTACAGGGGTGTTTCCTAGATAAATACACAACACTAAAACTTTGAACAGCATTGTAGGACCATTTTTTGATTTTTGGAGGGCAACGGTCACACCCTAGCCCTCGTCACTGAAAACAAGACCCATTTGTTGACGTCAACGAGCTGTTCAGTGTTCACAGCTTGGGCTGAACCAGATAATAAAAAACAAGGCAATTTGGTGAAATAACGAAAGTAAGACACTTAAAAACGCAAAGAATACAAACAGTTTATTATACAGGGTGGGCCGTAAGTTTCCATACATAGGAAAAATAAACATTTTTTTATGGACAACCATTTTTATTTATATAATATGCTCTACATGGTTGCCATTGTTTTGAAAACACATTTCAATACGTGTTCCCCACTGTTGATGAACACGCATTAGCACAGTTGACGTTATGCTTGTAATGGCGTTGGTGATACGTTCCTTTAGATGATTTATGTCTCGTATCTTTTCCTGATACACCATGGCCTTCAAGTGCCCCCAAAGATAGAAATCAAGGGGGGTGAGATCTGGGGATCTGGGAGGCCACTCCACAGGACCACGCCGACCAATCCAAGCATCCGGAAACTGCTGATCCAAATACCGACGCACGTGAAGACCATAATGAGGTGGAGCTCCATCTTGCTGGAAGTAAACTGGGAAGTTACCTTCCTCGTTTAGCAGGGATGGGAAAATCTCTTCTTGCAACATGTTAAGATACCTTTCGGCATTAAGATTTCCACTGACAAAAATTGGTCCAATAATTCTGTCACCCCATATCCCGGCCCACACCATCACTTTACCGGCACCTTGCATCTTCGTCGGACTCAGCCAGTTAGGGTTAGCATTACTCCAATAACGTATGTTTTGCCGATTAACCTCTCCATTGACGTAAAAATTTGCTTCATCAGTAACATAAAAACAAACGTTTAATTTTTCCTATGTATGGAAACTTACGGCCCACCCTGTATAATCAAAATAGAAGACATAATTTGGCGAATAATGGTACAAAATGGAGAAGCAACAAAAGCAAAACTTTGAGAAATAAAATACATATACAGTAGCAGAATAATTGGTGCTCATACGCTGATCAGTGATTAGTTCTTTCGCGTCCTCACTAATGCTGATTTGTTCGGAGCTGGGTGTTGCTTTCTGTGGTCAGTGACAACTTGAACGAGGAACTGGAGCTGTTCTTCTTTCACTGTCAACTTTCCGTTCAGCTCCTTCACCAGAGCCACGGCCCGTTCTGCTCTGTCGTTCACCACTGCAAGTTTGGAGACCACATCCCGAGCTTGCACGTATTCAGAGTTTGACGTCCATGAACTGGGATGGTGGAGCAGAAAGCAATCTGGCAACTGAAGTTTTGAGAAGAATCCTCGGGTGTTCTTTGTGATCAGTTGCTCCAGTCCTTTGCTGTCACTGAGGAACATAGTATCAAGAACCAAAGGTTGTTTTGGCGGCATGTGAGGGGCTTCTTGATCTAACGCTGCAACCATGCTGCACTTCACTTCCATCGATATCCTCTCATCAAAGAACGCCAGACCCACTGCCTCCTCCGAATGGTACCACAGGTGCGCAGACAGCTTCTTGGTGGTACCATCAGAGATCTTCTTGTGCGGGTATCGAAGGAGCGTCCTCATCAATTCCCAATCATTCAGCGGAGCTTCGATGGACAGATGAGCTGTTGCCCACGCTTTCATGTAAACTAGAACAGAAAAGAGGCAGATATCTCGAATTCCGCGTTCCTCAGTGTTCGTCAGTTTAAACTGTCTTCGGAAGAGCCAGATCTTGATGGCATAGAGCCCCTTAGCCATCCATCTCGCCCGGTGCATAGCACCAGGGGCGTGGAAGTTTAGTCCCTTGTATGGAACTCCTCCAAGAAAGATGACGGAAAGATCGAGGAATTCCTGATAGTCATCACGAACTTGAAGTGCTTGTGATTTTGCAAACTCAATGAGCTCCGTTCTATGCTTAAAAATAGCTGCTTTGGTGAACGCATCTGTGTCTGCAGTTTGGAACTGTTGCTGGTCAATGCAGGTCCAATAATCATGGTGTGGAGGGTGAGCCCTTTCCCCTTTTAGTTCTCAGCCCTTTCCCCCTGGCCTTGATTATTATTATTTATATATTAAATTTCTTTGATTTTTGAATGAAATATTTGTTATAGAAAGGATTTTAATGGTTCTCTCTCTCTTTCCAGCAAACAAATAATGAATAAGAATGATAACTGTTATAAGAAATTAGAAAGATAGTAGTAAACTATTAAGCATTAAGATAATAAATAATAAATATTAAGTACTAAATTATTAATATTAGCAAACAAATAAATAAAGAAATAATGTTATAAGATATGTTAATGTTAATATTTTAATGAATGAAAAGACTAAACAATAAGTTATATAAAGAAATGTTAAACTTGTAAACAAGGAATGAGGAATAAAACAGTTTTATTAAATTAGTATGGGAAAAAGAGTGAGAGTTGGACAGTCGCTTGTTAAACCCTGTTAGTAAATGAATAATAAAGTACTAAATTGTTAACATTTTAACAAACAAACAAACAAATGAAAAGAAGAATAAACAAATTTAGTAAAAGAGACACTTCTGAGGTTTAAAAGTGTTGGCGTGTGTGTCAAAACTCAAGTTTTGAGAAGTGGAGGGAACCAATTGGCGCATGTATGGAAATATAAATAATAAAAAATATAGTTTAAGAGGGTAATTTGACAAGAGAAAATAAAGAACATAACAGAGGAAACTAAAGTCAGGCTGGATTTGTCTGAGGCTGAAGACCGTTATTGGGCCAAGGGAACTTTAAGTTCTGTTAGGAAGGGGATGCCGGAGATAGTGAACCACTAACAGAAGGAAGCTATTCGGGTCATTCTCTGTCAGATCAACCAGTGCCTAACACCCTCATCTCTCAGATTTTGCTGAAATTTGGTTTATAGGGAGTTTGTGGGCCCTGAATCCATTTCTGAAATTATAAGGTCAATCCGACCAACGGTTCAAGAGATATGACCTCAGGAAATTTGAGGTCACTAACATTTGGCGACCCATAACTTGGGTAATAATGGTCACAATTATATAAAAGTATATATATTTAGAATCAGAAAACGACAAGGAATCCAAATATGTAAGTTTTAGAACTCTAGGTTGAAAAATAAAAAAGTTACACTGTAACCAAAATTTGAGGTCACGATTTGACCTCTGGGGTATCAAATGAGAATTTTTTTTTTAAATGTAAAAAATGAAGGCATAGGCATTGGCTATTAGAATCAGCAAAAAAAAGTTTGTTTGTTAGTATTTTTCATGTAACTAACATATAAGTGAACACCATATTCATAAGTTGTGCGTCAATTCTACCTATTTTTTCACACTTAAGCTCATAATTTGACCTATAGAAATTAAAATTACATTTTTTTATAGATATAAAAACAAAGGCAAAAAATGTAAAATTGTATTTCACTGCTAATCTACACTGGCAATAATAGTTATAATAGTGAAAGGGGAAGACCAACTTAGAGGATTCATGTGCTAGCCTAATACAATTTTTGCATGCTCGATGCTCTCATCAATTTCTTTTTGTGGAAAAATGTATTGAATTCTGCTGCCTCCTCTTAGGGTAGGACAACTCATTACAGTTAATATATGATGTCCTGGCACTGCACATGAATCCTTGTTTGATGGATAACACTGGTCAACACTCATTTTATTGCCAATCATATTAGAGTGATTTTGGGGTAACTTTGTGGTGCTGATTCCGAATATGACATCGGTTTTGCTAGATTGGCTCTAATTTATGAGATAATTGGTACCCCATTGAAACACGTAAAAATGCAAAAAATTTAATGTTCAGGCGGAGCCTACTTACAAATCGCATTGAAATTGTCTCAAATCATATAAAAGTAAACACATGAAATACATAATGGCATTTTATTCGGTCTCACCATCTAGAATGTTCCGGTAGTTTCCCATATGCACACGTTATGGTTATGTTTTCTATTAATTGAGGGTATTCATTATCAAGAACTAGAGCCAAATCGGAAAAACTACTTTCATTTTGGAATTCAGCAACCCCAAAATACCCTAAATTCGTACGAATTTCCTTGGCAACGAAAAAAAAAATTTTTTTTGTTGACCTGTGTAATAATATGCACTTGATCCTGATGACCCAGAGGGATGTAGAAAGTTCACAGTGAAATCATCAAACTCTTCACAATATTCCTCCACAATTCCATACCAAACTTGCATGTCATAAATGCAGCCAACATACTCTCCTGGTTTGACACATTTTAGGTTACCAAGCATTGCAGGTTCATTAGTAAAATGACTTTTCCTTATTCTTTTCTTTTCTCCAATGCCACTTGAAATGGGATACACTATCAGTTCTTCCTTGTTTAGGGGAACAAATCTATGATATTTCTGAGTTCCAGGAATAGCCCTACTATCCTTGAATCGATGTTCCAACCGTTCTTCTGCATCTTTCAAATCAGCTGTAGTTACAAAGAAAAAATTTATCTTCTTGCTCAAGTTTTCTTCACAAAACTGAAACATGTGTTCTGGTGTAAGAATTTGCCTCTCTGTAGTTCTCTGCAAACTGGCATGAGCGGTAGCTCTTTTCACTGTTCCTCCAATCCCATCACATGCATTTTTGCCATGGGATGTAGCAAAGAAGTGCCATTCACAAGACAGACCAAAATCCTCTTCATGGTAACAGAGATTTGTGAAGTTGTATCTGTTCTTATATTGGCCAGCACATCCATCTGAGAAATAGTGCACCTTCTTCAATTGTGGGCATCTGAATTTAACATATGTCATAAGCTTCAATATGAATGAGTAAACCATTATAGTGTTGTGTTTTAGTGATGCAGATAAGAAACAGACACTAAAATGGCTAAGTTCCTGGTCTGCAGATGATCTATAATAGATGACAAAAGGGTGAACTGTACACTGTGAATTGTCCCAGTGAAACCCTTGGGCAGCATCCTGGACAATGAAAGAATAATTCTCAGAGAAATCACCTACTATAACTACCTCGCTCTGAGGTGGTAGTGTTTCTTTCAACTGCTTGAAGTACTGTGATTGTTGCTGAGCAACAAAGTGATGACGAACCATGCGGGATATTTTCATGCTTTGGGATGATAAGTATTCATGAAGTGGCTCCACCTTATCAACCATTGTACAACGGTCAACAGTCACCCATTGCTTGTAAGATATTTCATTTGGAGCTGATTTCACACTGTCAAGTAACTCAAGAAAATCCAGGACACCCTCTTCTCTTGGGCAATCATTGCAAAGTTGCATCATGCAAGTCTCTCTTTCTGTACTGCAGACACTGTAATCCATAAGATCCTTGTATGAAAGACCTCTTTCTCCCAATGCAGCCAGCTGCAATTTTGGATTTTGATGGTATGTGCAGACACAGACAGAATGAGTCCCACCACTACCGGCAAGCACACAATATGATGGCCGTAATTTTGCAAATGTGGAAAATCCTATTTTGGGATTCTTTTCATCATTTTTATATAGTTCAAACATCTCTCTCAAATTCCCGAGGACCAATCGTTTTTGCACCTTCATTGCACCTTCAGCACTGATAACTTTCACGCAATCATTTTGGCCAGGACACATACGACTAACCTCTTCTGACTCATAGAATCTTCTAACTATATCTGTGTGTTCTTCAGATATCACTTTTCCTTTGCTCATTAGTGGAATCTTCGGAAGGATTCCATGTTCTGATTTAAGTGAACGGCTTCTTTTCACCATGTATATTGTAGTTTGAAAGAAACTAGCTGTTTTTTCAATTGTGTATGGTGAGTGTGTCAATATTTGTAGTTTGTGATGGTGACATTTGCTCTCCAGGAATGACTGTTTCAATTCATTCATTAATTTGTCTAGATGTTTTTCAGATTTAGTTTCAGGTTTTGAAGTATCACTTACCTCCTCGGTAATTTGAACACCATAACTGAGTTCTAGCCTCTCCTTCAGGTGTTTCTGAGCAGATGATAGCTTACCACGAGCCTTGCGCTTTTTCTGGCTTAATGACAGCCCTTCTGAAAAGAACAGAAAAAAGGTTTCACACACCTGAATATTAGTAATTAAATATTAATTATAGTACCTTAAATGCTATATAATTGGCTATATAGTAGATCAAACAGACCTTGTAGTAAAGTATAAGTTATTATATTAATTTATTACTACTTTTTTAACTGGTGTTTGGTCCAGAAATGCTAGAACTGGTTCAACTGAAGTTGAAGGATTTTCCTTTATCAAGCAATCACTGTCATTGTCCAGATCTTGAATTGAAGAGATGTTACTCAAGCCACTGATAGTAGATGATTCATTTGAATCCTGCTCAGACTCGTTGTTTTCAGTGGTACTAAGTATAGTGGGGTTTTTCATTATCAGTGTCCAGCAGTTCACACACAACAATGAGTTTTTTCACTCTTCCAGCACATTTTTCAACAAGTACATCAGTCACTTTTCTAAGATTGATTGTTATGCGTTTCTTGTGTTTTTGAATAGGGTCCTGGCAGTATTTCAAGTGCCGAACCATTGTATTTTGATCTGTAAAGATATAGGATTTACAATTAGGTAATATATAAATTTTAGAAAATATATAGCTATACACACTTAATATTTTAGGCCTTGATAGTCTCTGAGGCTCATTAAAACACCATACCCACCAGCCACCCACATTGCTGGCTGGAACTGTACTAACCTGTAGACAAGGAATTTTGCAACTATCTGTGTTGATTCTGCACTTAGACAAGTAGCAACATGTTTCAACAGGTTTGTTTAGGCTACATGTGAGCTTAGTCTTCCCCTTTCACTATTATAACTATTATTGCCAGTGTAGATTAGCAGTGAATATTTTAGGCCTTGATAGTCTCTGAGGCTCATTAAAACACCATACCCACCAGCCACCCACATTGCTGGCTGGAACTGTACTAACCTGTAGACAAGGAATTTTGCAACTATCTGTGTTGATTCTGCACTTAGACAAGTAGCAACATGTTTCAACAGGTTTGTTTAGGCTACATGTGAGCTTAGTCTTCCCCTTTCACTATTATAACTATTATTGCCAGTGTAGATTAGCAGTGAAATACAATTTTTATTAAATTCTTGGAGCTTGAGGTCAAATTGATAGCTAAGATATAAAAATTCCTTGAAATGACAAGCAATTTATAAATATGGTGTTCACTTATAAGTTAGTTACATGAAAAGTACCAACATAAACAAACTTTTTATGATTGTTTCTATTAGTCAAGAACTCTGACTTTGTTTTTTATATCTATAAAAAATGTAATTTTAATTTCTATAGGTCAAATTATGAGCTTAAGTGTGAAAAAATAGGTAGAATTGACGCACAACTTATGAATATGGTGTTCACTTATATGTTAGTTACATGAAAAATACTAACATAAACAAACTTTTTTTTGCTGATTCTAATAGCCAATGCCTATGCCTTCATTTTTTACATTTTAAAAAAAAATTCTCATTTGATACCCCAGAGGTCAAATCGTGACCTCAAATTTTGGTTACAGTGTAACTTTTTTATTTTTCAACCTAGAGTTCTAAAACTTGCATATTTGGATTCCTTGTCGTTTTCTGATTCTAAATATATATACTTTTATATAATTATGATAATTATTACCCAAGTTATGGCTCGCCAAATGTTAGTAACCTCGCGAGTGACCTCAAATTGCCCGAGGTCATATCTCTTGAACCGTTGGTCGGATTGACCTTATAATTTCAGAAATGGATTCAGGGCTCACAAACTCCCTATAAACCAAATTTCAGCAAAATATGAGAGATGAGGGTGTTAATTTCAATTTATTTTGGTTGATCTGACAGAGAATGACCCATTCTGGCAAGTAAGAAACTGTTGGTGGCAGGAGCCAGCAGTCGTGGAATCGGAGGTCTGGGCAGCGAGCCTGGATCCAACAACCCTTCAAGGTAAGCAGCCTGGTTTCGTGGAGTTCTTAAACAAAAGAGAAAATTCTTATTCGTTGTGCGGCCATTAGGCTACTCCGAATCCCACCACATAAAATAAGTGGCGCCCTAACAGGGACTTCCACTCAGAAAAGTGGGTTGTTTCCTGGTTGGGTTGTATAGAAGAAGAGTGAAAGAGTAGTTGTAGGTTGGGTGTAGTAGTAATAGAGTAGAAGTGAAGTAGGGTAGCATCTTTAGAGATGCCTACCAAGGAAGGGAAAGGGGGTTTTGAAGGGGAAAATAGTAAGGGTGTTGGTAGTAGGAAAGGGGCACATCTAAAGGATGTAGCAGTAGGGGGCCTGGAAGGAGAAGGGAGTGAAAGCGTGAGTGAGGGGAAAGAAGAAAGACCTTACAAGGTGATGGTGCATTCCACCCCTAAGGAGGGTAAGAAGAAGCTTGAGGGTGAGGATCAGAGGGAGAAAGGTAAGAGGATGGAAGGGCAGGCTAAGAGGGGCAAGGCGGGAATGAAGGGGGCTCGGAGGGCATCTGGTAAGAGGGCTTCTCGGAAGGTTCAACGCTGCGTTAGCGCAGATGACTCCCTCTATTCCAGCATTGAGGACAGTATGTATGAGAGTGAGAGTGAGACTGAAACTGAGAGTGATACGAGTGAGGGTGTAAGAGTGCATAAGGGAATCTTAATTAGGGAGATTCCGAAGGTTGCAAAATTTAATGTTTATAGTGGGAGAGATGTACAAGAGTTTTTGAAAGAGTATGAACGTTATTGTAAGAGTAAGTATCCAGACGCTCCTGAGTATTGGGTGAAAGAGATGGGTGACTGTTTGGAAGGTAGGTTGCTAGAGTTTTACAATGTTGTTGTAAATTCAGGAGTGCCTGTGAAGTATGAGGTGTTAAGGGAGAGATTGGTGGAGCAAGTGTTAAGAATAAGAGGGGGTGTGAAATATCGAAAGAAGGATGATTTTGAGAGAGCAAGGATGCAGAAGGGGGAGAGTATTGATTTGTATGCATATAGACTTGAAACTTTGGCGAGAAAGAAATTTGGAGATGATGGGATAGATGAGAATAAAAGGTTGGTAAGAAAGTTGATTGAGACAGTACCTGAGAGTGTGAGAGAGTTTTTGAATGTTAAGAGGAAAGAGTGTGTAAGAGTGAGAGGGACACGTTTGAAGTGGCATGAAATCTTGGAATTGTTAGAGGACCGAGTGTATGAGAGTGGGATTGTGCGTAATAGGGAAGCAGATGTGCGAATGGGGACAGCGATGAGGGAGGAACAAGTACCTGTGTTTCCTAGTTATGCGGATGCATTAAGAAATACTAGGCCAGGTCACCCTCCAGTTAGCCAAGCATCCATGGCCCAAAACCCAATGGAAATGCTGGCTAACTTTGTGAACGAATTCACAAGGGTGTGGAGGGTCGGCCATGCAACAACCAGGGCCTCCTCCCACATCGGGTCCCAGAATGAATGGTCCGATGCTGGGGCAAACGTATAGAAGGCAAGGGCTTCAAGGCCAGTCAACAATGAATGAGCAAAGAGGGCCAGTGAATGGAGGGAATATGGGGAATGTGAGAGGGTGTGCATATTGCAGTAGAGGGGGACATAGTATAGAGACCTGTAGAAGAAGAGTGGGTGCGTGTTTTGCATGTGGGCAGATGGGACACATGGTGTATGAATGCAGAACACCTGGGTATGAATGTAGGGCATGTGGGAACTTTGGGCATATTGCCCGGTTCTGTCAAGCCCGACAGCAGGGTGCTCCAGCACCAGCGGGAAGGAGTCCTGTCTCTCATGCAGGAAATCAGCCAGTGTCAGCCATGCCAGGTCCTCAACCTCAGAGGTAGGGCCCTCAAGGGGGTGCTGTCACTGGAAATGGCGAGGCTGGTCCCAGTACAGGAAACGCATAGGGCAGGGTCCTCTCGTTGGGGTTGGGGTCCCTGCTTCTCTGAATGATGAATGTGTATTTGAGGCATTAGCAGGATGGTGTCAAGTGAATAAGGAAGTGAGAGCGAGTGAGAAAAAGGCAGAGTGTATGGTTATTCCTGTTGAATGGGGAGGGAGTGTATGGAGGGCATTAATAGTGGACACGGGATGTTCACCTAATTTAATAAGTAAGCAAGGAATTGGATGTTTGTGTAAAGAGAATGAATTAGGAAGAGTGAATTGGGGAGTAACGGGGGAAATTAAAGGGGTTGGGAACATCCCAGTACGAGTGTTGGGAGAGGTGCAGATTAAAGTGAAAGTGATGGGGTGTGAAATGGAAGAATGTGTGCTTTATGTGGTTGATAAGGAGAGTGAAAAGTATGACATGATTCTGGGGTATGAGTTTTTGAAAAAGAACCGATTGGTGATCCATCCTGCTAGACGTATGATTGAGTGGAAGAATGAGTTGGGTAAGTGTGAATTCTATGTGGGGAGAAGTAAATTGGATTGGATGAGGGTAATAAAAGGGTATGAGGTGAGAGCATCTGAGAGTGTAAATCTGGAAAAAGGAACCCCAGCATTGGTGCATGTTGAGTGGCCAGTGAGTGATAATAGAAGAAAAAGGCAGGGAAGCATGATTTTTGTGAATGGTATGGATGCATCCTATAAAGTGAAAAGAGTTGGGCATGTGTATGATGGTATAATTGATGAGAGTAACCCATGGATTTGTGTGCAAACTAGGGAAGATGGGGGTGCATGGCGAAAGAGAATAAATGAGGGTGATGTGATAGGGAGAGCGTATACAGTGATTGAGGAATTATGTGAGGAGGGAGAAAATGGAATACAAATGGATGAACGAGGGCAAGAATGTGGGGAGGAATCAGGGTTGGCAAGAAACCCACTTTTTTTGAAAAAGCCCACCCCAGGTCGGTTTTTTCGGGTTTTTTCACCTAAAACCTAAAAAAAACCCGGGTAAAATTGGGTTTTTTCATATGTCCATATGATAGTTCATATTAGACCTACCTATTCTTATTTTTATAATAATACTGTACTGTACCATACACTATTAATATAACATTTGTCTTGTTTTTAGCAAAAAGGTTGCCTTCCAGGCAATTAAGCATAAAAAGTTATTATTTTCTCAGATTGAGCTTCACAACAAAATTTGGAAAACATGGACCAATTTGAACTAAATTTGGTGTGGTAAATTATCCTATTTGTTAGGCTATACTTCCTATGGAAGACAGGCCCCTGTGTCTTCTGCTGGAAGTAGATGAATTACAGCTCCCAAAGGGGAACTTAATTCAGCTAGTTATATCTATTTAATTCATATTACTGAATATTTTTTCTTTTATTTCACAGTTAAATAAAACAAACTGGCAACAGCATATTTATCTTTACTGCTAGCCTACAGAATTAGTCTGTTTGAAGTTATAACTGCATTAAATAATGCCAAAGACCTTTGGATCAGGAAGAAAATCAGGGCATGAATGGAGTGAAGTCAATATTATTGATGGGACTAGTAAAGTTAGATGCAAACATTGCAATAATGAAATAAGTAATAAAATAGAGCGAATAAAAATGCATTTAATGAAATGTTTGAAACACATGGAATCAAGAAACAAGACTGACAATACTGCCAGTACATCATCTTCATACTGCCATGACATAGACCTCTCAGATGATCCAGACTCATCCTCACCACCACTGACACAATTACAGATGAAAAAAAAAAAATTCAAAAGAAAGTAAGCGATTTTGGCATGACAACAACAACTTTGCAGAAAAATGTCATTGATAACAAAATAGCCAAATTCTTTTATGCAAATAATATTCCATTTCTATGTGCAGAGTCTAAGTATTTTATTGAAATGATAAAGACTCTAAGACCAAGCTACACTCCACCTTCCTGTCGAAATTTGTCTGGTCCACTTTTAAATACAATCCATGAAGAAGTAGAAAATTCCTTGAAGATGCAGTTGACTGAAGAATCAGGATGTATAACACCCTGATTGGCTGATGTCTACACTCTATAACCTGCTACCT
Organism: Bathynomus jamesi; assembly: GCA_023014485.1. NCBI lineage: Eukaryota > Metazoa > Arthropoda > Malacostraca > Isopoda > Cirolanidae > Bathynomus > Bathynomus jamesi. The sequence continues at coordinate 569,249 of JAJOZX010000899.1, read as the reverse complement.
CACCCAAAGAGTTATACCTGTAGGTCTATTTGTTGACTCATGTTTGCTTGCTTTGCATGTAAAATCATTATAGGCGCCTATATGACAATTTTTAAAAATAATTGCATATGCACTTCTTAAGTTTCATGAAAAAACCCAGAAGTGGGTAAAATAGTAGGTTTTTTCAAGTGGTTTTAAAAAAAAAAAACTCAGGTGGGTTTTTTCGGGCTGGGCCCACTAGTGCCAACCCTGGGAGGAATGGACGACTGAACAAATCAGAAAGGAGGTGATTGTTGGCAAATAGTTGAGTGAGAGTGAGCGAATGCAGGTGTGGCAGTTGGCAGGGGAGAAAAGGAGCGTATTGGCCCGAGGAGATGATGACCTCCGTTTAACAAAACTACCTCCCTTCAGGATCCAGTTAATGGATGAGACTCCAATCTACCAAAGGCCAAGACGCTTCTCCCCACCAGTAATGAATGAGATAGAAGAGCAGTGTGAGGAATTAGAGAGAATGGGGGTGATTGAACAGAGCACAAGTCCGTGGAATAGTAGAATAGTGCCTGTGCGGAAACCTGATGGAAGGATTTGCTTGTGTGTGGACTATCGAATGGTGAATGAAAGGACAGTGAAAGACAGGTTTCCGATGTGCTTGATAAGTGAAAGTGTATACTCTTTGCATGGAAAGAGGGTGTTTAGTAAATTGGACCTATTGAGGGGATATTACCAAATGCCAGTTGAGCCAGAGTCTCATCCCATAACTGCTTTCTCCACAGCCAGGAATCATTATATGTTCCGTGCTCTCTCATTCGGACTTACAGCTGCACCTGCTGCATTTCAGAGAGCAATGAATCGTGTTCTTGGTAAGTTTGCAAGGGAAAATGTCATATGTTTTATAGATGACATTTTGATTATGACAGAGACATTTGAGGAGCACCTGAAGATAATGAGAGCGGTACTGCAAGTGTTGGATGAAGTCGGACTACGAGTGAAACCAAGTAAGTGTGAGTGGTTCAGGGAAAGTGTGGCATTTCTGGGGCACAAGGTGAGTTTGAGTGGTATACGAAAGAGTGGGGAGTATATGGAAAAAGTCAGGGAGTTCCCGAAACCTCGGACAGTTCGTGAACTTAAATCTTTTCTGGGACTTGTAGAGTTTCAGAGGAAATTTATAGCGGGCTGCTCTGGGATTTCGAAACCCCTGACTGAAGTGACTGGAATGAAAGGTAGTACTCAGTTGGTGTGGACGGAGAAGATGAATGAAGCATTTGAGCAATTGAGAGTGGAAGCAGCGAAAGATGTGGAGTTGGCTTATCCGGACCTGAGTGAAGGAGCGAGTTTGCTAGAATTGTATACAGATGCGAGTGGATTTTGTATGGGTGGGTGCTTGTGCCAGTTGCAGGGAGAGGAAGGACAGGAAGGAAGGAGAGTAATTGGGTATGTATCTAAAGCATTCAGTAAGGCAGAGCGAAAGTACAGTACAATTGAGAGAGAACTTGCGGCAATGAGGTTTTGTGTGAAAGCTTTCAAGTCATTTTTGTATGGAATGAAATTTATTTTAAAGACTGATCATCAGCCCTTGGTATATATGGAGAGAATGAAAGTTGTGGATGGAAGAATTGCTAGAACTTTGCTTGAGTTGAGTGAGTTTGATTATAAGATTGAGTATGTGCCAGGGGAGAGGAATTGTATGGCTGACCTGATGTCAAGAATACTTGGGGTGAATGAAAGGTGTGAGAAAGAGGTGGTTGACCCTGAGTATTTGCCAGTGGGAATAGTAAAGTTGCATGAAAGTAGGGGGGGTGGCGACAGTTTGTTTGAAAGTGTATGGTATGGGTTGAAAGATTTGAAATTGGATGGGTTAAAAATGAGAATACCAGGGAGTGTGAATGAATTGCGGACCTTGGTTATGAATGAAGCGATTAAGAAACCAGAAAGGATGGGTGTTTGTAAGGTCCGCAATTATGTACATGAGCTGAAAGCCATGGGGAGCCTGGGTATTTTTCCTTTTCAAGAGGTCCTCATGGTGGTCAGCTCATTGTTTAGTGTTGAAGTGTATGTGCATTATGGTAGTGTTTGTCCAATTGTGTATAAAGATGAAAGGATCGAGGAGAAAGGAGCCCTGATTTTGCATTTGCAGTGTATTAGTGGTGTACATTACAATTGGGTGAGTGAAAGGAAGAGGTATAAAAGCATAGTGCCAGGTGAAAATTTGGAAAGGGTTTTGGATGAAGTTAGAGCTGCACAGAGAGAGTCAGAGGGAGAAGGTTGTATGGAAGTAGGTATGTTAGATACGTGATGATGATACGTGACTGTGTGGATGAGGTAGAGCTCAGCCCTTCTGTGGTTCCTGTAAGGGTTCCAGAAGGTCCTATTGAGCTCTACAGGGGTCTTGTGGATACAGGTGCCCAAATCAGTCTGGTGAATGAGCGAGTGTTGTGTGATTTAGATTTAGAGAATGTGCCTGTATCCCGAGAAAGAGTGGGTGTGAGAATACGTGGTATCGGAGGGGGAACAGTCGCGTCACATGAAGCTGTGCAGTTGAGGGTGGGATTAGGTGCATGTAAAGAGGTATGGGAGCACAAGTTCATAGTCTTGAAAGGGGAATCAATGCCCTGGGATTTTCTACTGGGAATTGATTTCCTTGAGAATATGAACTTGAGTGTGGATGTTGGTCAGGGCTCAGTAATGAGAGAAGGAGAGCATGTGGTCAGTATGGGAATGTTTCCGAGCACAGGTATAGATGCTGTGTTAGTGGGAGCAATTGAGTTAGAGGTGGAAGACCAGTGTGAAGTGTTGAGAGATGAAGATATTTTAGATATGCAAGAGGGAGATGAGGTGATATGCAAGTTGAGAGAATATGTGTATAATGGTATAGATGTGAGAGAGTGGTCAAAAGAGGTGGAAGAGTATAAAAGGTATGCGAAAAAGTTGGCTGTATGGATGGGAGTGCTATATTATATGAGGGTAAATAAGGTGGGTGAGACAGAGAGTGTGCCAGTGATGACATTTGAGGGTATGGTAGGATTGGTGATTATTACACATAGGATGTATGGGCATGGGGGAAAAAACAAGTTATGGGAATTGATGAAAGGAATGGTTTTCCACCCTAGGCTGGGACTGGTTGTTGCAGAAGTGGCAACTACTTGTGAGAGTTGCCAAAAGCGAAAATACCAGTCCCAGCATAGCCGCCCCCCAGTGCGAAAGATTGAAGTGAAAGAACCATGGGAGCTTGTGGTGGTTGATATTGTGAGTATGCCGAGAATGAGTAGAGGGAAAGTTGGAATATTAGTAGGGGTCGATCACAAGAGTAAGTTTGTGTATGTTGCTGCGTTAGAGAATAAAACAAGTGAGCATGTTGCGAGAGTGATGAGAGAGAGTACGTTACCAATGATGCTTGGAAGGCCGCGTAAGTGTTTAACCGAGCAAGGCTTATTCAAACGATGCATAAATATTCCTGGAAATTCCTGGAATTGCATACCTTTCCAGTTTTTTTTTTTGCAATGATCGGATTGTTCTTGCTAGATATATATTATTATGCATCATTTTAATGAGAAAGAAATGTACTTCAATATTATGTTTATTAAATTCTCCTAAAATAATTATATAAGACCAAAGTAATGCGTTGAAGTTGGGAAAAAAAAAAAAGTGAACAGAGTTTTAAGTTTTGAAGGCCTCTTAACCAGTGTAGTTCCCCATTAAAAATTGTTTTCTTTACGTCCTTTAGCTCCAAATTTCATGGGTAACTTGCGTATCTGAAAGAAAACGAGTTTCACTGCCCAAATATTCAATAAATGGATGGTTTTCAGAGATGACTCACCATTAGGCCATTCGCAATATTGATACGGTACCTTGTATATATATTTATAAAGTAGATAAATAAGGTAAGATAAGTAAGATAAATAACATAAATAACATAAATAACAGTAGGTACTCTTGTACATTTATAAAATTTATAAAATACATTTATAAAATAGATATTATTTATATAAATAAATAGCATACCTTATTTTTATTTTTTCTAGTCTCGGGCAGTGGGATCGGATGAATTACTCCTCGTTCTATAAAGTAGATAAATAAGATAAATAAGATGAATAAAATAAATAACATAAATAACATAAATAACAGTAGGTACTCTTGTACATTTATAAAATTTATAAAATACATTTATAAAATAGATATTTATATAAATAAATAGCATACCTTATTTTTATTTTTTCTAGTCTCGGGCAGTGGGATCGGATGAATTACTCCTCGTTCTATAAATAAGATAAATAAGATAAATAAGATGAATAAAATAAATAACATAAATAACAGTAGGTACTCTTGTACATTTATAAAATTTATAAAATACATTTATAAAATAGATATTTATATAAATAAATAGCATACCTTATTTTTATTTTTTCTAGTCTCGCTAAGCGGGATCGGGTGAATTACTCCTCTTTCTTTTGAGACTTAGATCTCTCCAGTAGTGCTCGAGTTTTGCCCAGCATTCTTCATGAACACCAACATTACATCCTGGGCAGTGGTGACGGGATCTTTGACTACAAATAACACATTTTCGTAGTTGTGTGCCAGGAAGTTTGGTGTATGTGTGCTCTGAAGCTGATGCCGATGAAGTTGAGGGAAGATGAAGCATCGATGCTGGGGCATGGTGTGTTCTTGGGTAGGCAAGTGCTTCTACGATGGAGTATATGAAGTCTGATCTTGCCAGCGGCTTGTCAGTATTCTGGCAGTAGATGATATAAGCATTGACGAGTGCCATATCAAACAAGTTCATAAGAATTTTCTTCCAGTACCATCTAGTTGTTGTTTGACTTGCATACTGAAAAATTTTCTTATCACTAAGATCGACTCCACCCATGCCGACGTTGTAATCAGAAATAATTTTTGGCTTTACGTGTTCTTGACCACGCCTGTTTCGAACATTTATATTTTCTGCATGTCCAAATGTTGATAGAAGGTAGACAATCTTCCTGGTTGGCTTTTCTTTGAAGCCTACAAGGAGCACTTGGCCTTTTCTAAAGTAGAGTGTTTCCCCAGCTTGGAGTCTTGCCTGTTTCAGTCTGTTTGGAAGATGCTTTGAAGTAATTCTAATTGTGCCAGTTAGGGAGGTTTCATTACTGAGTAGCTCTTCAGCCAGTGGCACTTTGGTGTAAAAATTTTCTGTTACAAGGTGGTATCCTTTGTGGAGCAGCTTACTTTCTTTCATGGCATGCATTACAACTTCATGCGCTAAACCTTTCGCAGAACCGGAGGCAAAAGTCTTTTCCACAGTAAAGGTCAACATGATACACATATCCAGTATTGGCTTCACACAGTTCAAACTTTTTTATACCATAACGCGCGTGCTGTTTATTTGGCATATACTGTATGTATGACGTTCTGTTCTTCATGCCTATCATACTTTCATCTAAAGATAATGTCCGATTTGGTACGTAATATGCTTTGAAGACTCTGTTGCAATGGTTGAGTAGTGTTCGAACCTTGAACCAAGGATCAAATCCTTCTTCCCTGCGCCGTCGTTGATTCGCTGTATTGGAGAGATGTAGAAATCCATTTATCAGCATAAACTGCCGTTTACTCATTACTTCTCCAAATGAACTTTTGAGAAGTCGTCTCGTATCCCAGTAATCACGAATGTTTTTTCTTTGGTGGAGTCCCATACAGAAACACAGTCCGAAATACTTTTTCAACATCTCTAAGTCAATGTTTTTCCAATGAGCGAAAGTAGAATGGGGCATTGTACTAAAGTCTTTTTGGGAAATTCTAAGGGTTGCATACCTGTTTGTTTCTCTAACAATATGAGTCAATAGCGAGTCACTTAGAAACAGATTTGCATATTGAATAGGCTCTGCATTTTGAGGCGGGGCATTATGAGGCCCTACATTTCTTGGACGAAATGTGAATTTGGTCCCGTCTGCCTCACTTTCAGGAGGGTAAACATGAATCCATAAACTGGGAATACTAATACTTTCGGGTTCACCATCACTCTCACTAAACTCGCCACTCGAATCACTTGAAACATCACTCACGATGTCGCTATCACTTTCACTTCCAGCAAGAGACATTATTGTATATTATTGTATATAAAGAAATAAAATCAATACCCACAAACAAATACACAGCGTAACATGAAAAATGAGCAAGCTGAACTGAAACAGACTGCGAGAGCAGCGAGACGCGAGACCAATTAGCGGTCACTTTGCTTAGGATCTTGGGACTGTACGACCCTGAACCAATTAGAGGTCAGTTTTCTTACAATTTTCTAATCTCAGCTGACTAATTTTTACTTACAATTGGTCAGAAATGGTCGAAGAACCGCCCACATATTGAAAATTAACCAATGATAACATAATATGTGAATTACGTATTAATGACGTTAAGCGTCTCTTACAGCGATGCGAAGATCTATGGAACGAACGAAGCGTCGTTTTCCGCGATGCGAAGATTTGATTGGTTAACAGATAATGGGCCTGAGTTTAGGGGTGCTAGTTTTGAGAGAATGTTGAGTGAGAATGGGATAGAGCATGTTAGAATAACTGTATATGTCTGCTTTGAATGGTTTGGCTGAGCGAACGGTGAAAACGATAAGTGAAATGCTGCGTGTATGTACTGAGGAAGGGGCTGAGTGGGATGCTGAGTTGGCAAGAATTGCCTGGTGCTACAATTCAACATACCACTCAGCCATTCAAACTTCCCCAAGAAGGTGTGTCTACATTTGGAAGGTTTGTGCAAAAGGATATACGATTAAATGAGAATACATGTGATAGATGGAGAGAGGCTGGTGTGCATTTTCGGTCATTTGGTGTTGGTGAGCTTGTTTTGAAAGAGGTGCATGAGGCTGGAAGAAGGAATGAGTATAAGTTGGCGCAAAAGTTTGAGGGTCCATTTGTGGTGAAAAAGGTATGGGAGAATGGGGTAACGTATGTGATTGAGAGGGAGCAAGAGAATGGACAGTGTGAAGAAGTAAGAGCACATCATCGGCAGTTGCGCAAATGGTGAATACCTCCAGAGTACATCGTATGTCACCCAATGTATGATATGTGTGAGAGGATGGAACAAAAGAAAGCGCTAGAAACCAAGAACATGATGGGAATCCAGGATGAATGGATGGATGCAGATCTGGAGTTCTTGATTTTGTCAATGCGGGCAAAAAGGAAGAAAAAGGTGAGAAGAAAGGGAATGAAAGGTGAGAAAGCCAGGCAGATAGGTGAAGTATATGAGCTGAAGGATTCTCAGTTGGACTCTGGAACAGCCGCGGGTGAGGCAGAGTTAGAATGGGATGTTCGGGACTTTGGTGGTTCATGGTGCCAGCCTGGTCCATCCAGGGAATTCTCGTTTGAGGGTTTTGGGGTCTCAGACCTTGAGGGCCTTTCTTTTCTGGGATTTTCCGAGGGTGGAGGAGAAGAGGAGAAGAAGGGAAATCTTCTTCACTCAGAAGTGGAAAGATTGTGTCAGGGAGGGGGCATTAAGAGTGTGGGATTTACAATTCTTGAGAGTGAAAGGGAAAATGTATGTGAGAGAGAAAGGAGTGTAACTGAGCAAAGTATTGTGACCTTAATGGAAAGTGTGAGGGATGAATGGGGAGTAGATAGAGGTGAAGGAAGTATAAATGAAAGAATGAGGAAGAGAATGAATGTGATTGATTTTTGTGAGGAAGTGAGAATGTTATTGCTTGAGATAGAAGAAAATGTGTTGAATAAAAGCTTAGATGTAGAATTAACAAGTAGTATTAGAGAAGATATTAAAAGTAGATGGGTTAGAATGATAGAGAAAGTGCAACAGTGTTTAGGGAGTGGTGATGGTAATGTAGTATAAAGTATTGGTGTAGTGTTCTGTAGGGAAAAAAAAAAAATAGTAGTATTGTATGATGTGTGAAAGAGTGAGTGGTTGGAAATTCAACCAGGTGGCAGCCTACATTTTGAGGCCAGAAGCTGGGCTGTGCTTGGAGGAGGAAGGTGCCTGGGTGAGTTCCCAGACCTGCTGGTCCCTGCCTCTGATGATTTGCTGCTTTGCATGTTTCAACCTCATTCCTGGTATTGTAAATAACTATTGTAAATAAAGATTAAAAAATGAAATTATAGGTATATTTTTTAGTATAACGTAAATTATTAAAGAGAAAGTAATTGTTAGCCAGCTGTTAGTCCTAAATATTGAATGTTTGAATGTTTACTGTATTTGTTAAATATAAAGATTATTAAATAACTGAATTATAATTTAAATAAATAAATGAATGATTTATAAAGTAAATTTGTAAATATGTTATTCTTATGATAGCCATGTATGTAATTAATGATTTAAAAGATTTAAAATTGAAAACAATTATTTTTAGGGAAAAAAAAAAAAAATTGAAAATTATTTTTTGTAAAAAAAAAAAAAAAAAAAAAAAAAAATGTATATATATATATATATTTGAAAATGGAAAAAATTATTTTTCGGAAAAAAAGACGGTATCTATATAAATAATTTGTTAATAAATATTTTGGTATAAAAATTGTAAGGAAAGGAAGAGAGAACCATATTAGGGTAATATAGTAGGTGTGTAGGCTATATGGCAAGACAGGTGGAAAGGAGCTTGGGGGGGGGGGAAGATGTGGAGGGTGAGCCCTTTCCCCTTTTAGTTCTCAGCCCTTTCCCCCCTGGCCTTGATTATTATTATTTATATATTAAATTTCTTTGATTTTTGAATGAAATATTTGTTATAGAAAGGATTTTAATGGTTCTCTCTCTCTTTCCAGCAAACAAATAATGAATAAGAATGATAACTGTTATAAGAAATTAGAAAGATAGTAGTAAACTATTAAGCATTAAGATAATAAATAATAAACATTAAGTACTAAATTATTAATATTAGCAAACAAATAAATAAAGAAATAATGTTATAAGATATGTTAATGTTAATATTTTAATGAATGAAAAGACTAAACAATAAGTTATATAAAGAAATGTTAAACTTGTAAACAGGGAATGAGGAATAAAACAGTTTTATTAAATTAGTATGGGAAAAAGAGTGAGAGTTGGACAGTCACTTGTTAAACCCTGTTAGTAAATGAATAATAAAGTACTAAATTGTTAACATTTTAACAAACAAACAAACAAATGAAAAGAAGAATAAACAAATTTAGTGAAAGAGACGCTTCTGAGGTTTAAAAGTGTCGGCGTGTGTGTCAAAACTCGAGTTTTGAGAAGTGGAGGGAACCAATTGGCGCATGTGTGGAAATATAAATAATAAAAAATATAGTTTAAGAGGGTAATTTGACAAGAGAAAATAAAGAACATAACAGAGGAAACTAAAGTCAGGCTGGATTTGTCTGAGGCTGAAGACCGTTATTGGGCCAAGGGAACTTTAAGTTCTGTTAGGAAGGGGATGCCGGAGATAGTGAACCACTAACAGAAGGAAGCTATTCTGGCAAGTAAGAAACTGTTGGTGGCAGGAGCCAGCAGTCGTGGAATCGGAGGTCTGGGCAGCGAGCCTGGATCCAACAACCCTTCAAGGTAAGCAGCCTGGTTTCGTGGAGTTCTTAAACAAAAGAGAAAATTCTTATTCGTGGTGCGGCCGTTAGGTTACTCCGAATCCCACCACAATGGAAGCGCTTGAAAAGCAGAATTTCTGGACTGGTAGATACTGAATCTAGCGATGCTGCGAATGCCGCCTGTAGCACCAACTCCAGTACATGGTGTCTGCACGCGCAGTGTAACAGGTCACGTCCAACTTTTTCTTCCAGAAGAACACAAGTTCCTCCACGGTGGCCTGTGTTTGTCGTGGTTGTGTCCAGGGTTGTGGAGTCGGTCCAAAATTTTCCGACTCCGACTCCGACTCCACACATTGTAAAAATTCGACTCCGACTCCGACTCCACACATTGTAAAAATTCGACTCCGACTCCGACTCCACACATTGTAAAAAATCTAAAAATCCGACTCCGACTCCTCACATTTTAAATATACGACTCCGACTCCTCTAGTGTTTCACTCTATAATTATCATAATAATAAGACATTTCATCACCACCACATGAATCGTCAGTTTACTTTCTAGGATAAGGGAACATTCAAATATTAAGAAGGATGTTGACTTGTAGATATTATCATATTAAGGGATTTTTATTTTTTTCCAATAATATATATATATATATAAATGAAAAAGATTCTCTTAAACATAATTAAGGTCTAACCAGTAGTAGTCCTACTTAAAATTGAATAACCCTTAACCTAGTGGCTATAACCAGGGTTGTGGAGTCGGTCCAAAATTTTCCGACTCCGACTCCGACTCCACACATTGTAAAAATTCGACTCCGACTCCGCCCTGAAACGTGCGACTCCACGACTCCGACTCCATGACTCCGACTCCGACTCCACAACCCTGGTTGTGTCGAAACACATAGATTTGACATGATCGGTCACTCCCCATTCATTCAGGCAATCTATGATGGCATTTGTTTGTGCCAGCGCGGTTCCTGACAGAAGTTTTGGCACCCCGAGGAGCTGCTCTGTCCCGGAGCCAGATACAAGAATAGGTAAGCGGTCAACATATTCTCGTGACGTCAGATCTTGCATGAGTTTTCCATCCCAGTGAACAGTCAACGGACTATTGCCTTGGAACTCGCTCTTCAGTTGCCGAGCCTTAAGGGTACGGAATTTTTCATGCTGACGATGAATGGATCCACGATTGATGTTGTAGTCGCTAGCATCATGCCCTAAGCTGGAAGCTGCCTCAAACAGCAGATATGTGGCCTTTCTTGACTAGAGTTGCGGGCGATCAAGCACTGCCGCCAATTCCGATGTCATGATGTTCTTCGTTGCTCTTTGTTTAGACGCTAACGAACCACCACATGCTCCTTTTTCTTCGCTATCATCTGAGCTGGAGGATGAGGACTCCAAAACCGCTTCGTTGGATACTGCCTCCATTTCAGCTGCTGATCGCTTTCTTCGTTTCTCCTCTTCCTCCTGACGTCAAGTACAATCTTTGACTTGGCGCTGATGGGTCATGTCCAAACCTGCCATTGAACCTGGACGTCTTTTCTGGCGCTGCTGCTGAAGAAACTCCCAATCCTCTGGGTACTTGACCAATTTCTCACAATCAGTGTGGGTGATGTCAAAGAGACGATCGAGGCATTCAATGAATTCTTTTTCTTTCATCTTGTGTGAATCGCTCGTCCTTGAGGCATGTTTTTTGAGTCCTTTCCACTCCTCGAAGACTTTATCCAGTTTGCTGACGCAGTGTGTCTCGAGTCTGGTTGGAATGTGAGCTTTCTCCCAGAAGGACATCACTGCTCGAAGTGACTTCCTCAACGCGTCACGTATTGTCATTTTCTTTTCATGGTGAAGGTAAAGGAAGTAACCGAATGCTTGCCTGTAGGAAGGAAGCTTGCATCCTTTCACCTCATCAACCGCTGCCCCTAATAGGTATATACACTTCCGGGTTTCCATCACCAGAAATCACGTAGCTGAAATGAGAAACGGTGAATCGTTAAGTATTGTTCACTTTATTTCTCAGATATTCAGACACACACAGATACACACACACACATATATAGAGATATATAGATATCTAATGAACGATTATGGAGACGCCGCGCAAGCATTAAACTTTGGAAGGCGGGGGTGACCTTTTATAGTTATTCAAATAAAAAGATTTTTCAGTCACCATGTTTTTTTTACCAATGGAATAGATTCGCGGGGTGTCAGCATGAAAATTTCAAACTTTGCATTTAAGTGACACCCTAATATATATATATATATATTATATATATAATATATATATATATATTATATATACATACATACAGGGCATCCCAAAAAAATGTATACACACTTTAACAGCTGATAGCTCAATTGATGTTTCTTTCTTTCCAAGTTAAACCCATTAGAATTAATAATGGCAGTTAGACTAAGCTTTGAACAAAGGAAATTCATTCTAAAATGCTACTGGAAGTGTGAAAACGCAGTTGAAGTGCAAAGACAGTTTAGGAGGGAGTTTCAAACAGATCCACCAACGCGACTTACCATCACTCGAATTAGAGATAAGTTTGAAGCCGATGGAACTGTTCAGAATGTCCACAAGAAGCGTTCCGGAAGACCACGGACATCGACAAGCCCCACAAAGCAAGAAAGAGTACTGGAAACATATCACCAAAGTCCAAGAAAATCTGTGCGGCAAGCGAGTCGTGAGGTAGGAATTTCAGAATCGTCTGTCCAACGCATTTTGAAGCGCTGTCAATGGAAAAGTTACATTCCAAGATTAGTCCATGCTATTAATGAAGATGATCCGGACCGAAGAGTGGAGTATTGCGAGTGGTACTTGGCACGATGTGGATGTGGATTGGACGAAGGGGTTTCATAGAATACCCTCTGCGTTCACCAGACCTCACACCACTAGACTTTTTTTTATGGGGATACTTAAAAGACAAAGTCTACGCTATAAAACCTGCAACAGTCGCTGAATTGAGAGCAGCCATTGAACGAGAATGCACACAAATACCAAACGAAATGTTTCGTGATGTTTGCGATTCCATTGCTTCGCGTTATCAGCAGTGCCTGGACCAGAACGGACGTTAGTTTGAAAACAGGCATTGACAAAACAATTAAATAATGTCTGTAGATTCTTTTACATTTTGAAAATGAAATGTATTTTAATAAACACTGCCTTTATAAGTATTTAAAGTGTGTGTACATTTTTTTGGGATGCCCTGTATATATATATATACACACGTATATATATTATGAAATTATAACAGTGGAACAAATAATGCACACAGTTGAAGATCTTTAGGTCTTCTTGAGACCAGTTTTAGTCAGCTCTTTGAATTGCTTGTGGTGCTGAGCGACTGCACGGAGAAGGTAGCTACTGCTTTTGCGCTTCATCCTTCATGATTGTGATGTTGAAAGCTTTAATGAGCGCAACTCCTCTTTCTGCGCAATCGTTAACCACTGCCATCTTCTCTACACGTTCCTTCATTCCTTGGTAAGCTGGATCTGTGTTCTAATCATTTGGTGTCTTGGACAGGAATGATTGCGCCTGTTCACTTCCGTGCTGCATGACTAGTGATGTGAGTCGTTTTTTATTGTCTTTTTTTTTGTCGTTTTTTTGTTTAAAACGAAGGTACTGTTTTTTTTTGTTTTTTTTGTTTTTTATTGTTTCAAACTTATTCCATATTTTTCTTCCTTTAATCTAATAAGTATATTAGTATTACCTATAATTTACTATACTACCATGCTTATACGGTTATACCTAGTATATATACTATATAGTCATCTTTTAGAAAAATTGAATCACGCAAAAAGTATATAATAGAAAGGAAAAACAAACCCTCATTTTTTATATGTACGGTATATATATTTTTTAACTAGAACATAAAACATTCTTCCTCGTTTCAAACAATATACATAATTGTGATTGGCAAGAGTACCAGTATATATATATTCCAGATAGAAAAGGAAAATATTCACCTTTTTTTGAACCTTTTTGTTAACCTAATGTTGTTTTAACCTTCATTTCCATGGAAGAATCATCACTAGATTGGGTAGAGCATATATGCTAGTTTCAATATCACAGGTACTGGTATAATATACATAATAAAAAATACATAATACTGGTATAAAACAGTATATATAATTGTGATTGACCAGTGTGTGTGTATATATATTCCATATTCCAAATAGAAAAATAAAAAAATAAAAATATTCATCTCTTTCTTTAACCTTTGTGTTAACCTAATGCTGGTTTAACTTTCATTATCTGATTCTATTTCCATTGAAGAATCATTATCACTAGATTGATTAGAGCATATAGTTTCAATATCACAGGTACTGGTACTTATTGCAGATTTGGATGTTGACGAAGCCAATGTAGCACCATGTTTTACTTCACTTTCTTGAATTTTGCATTTTGGGATATAAATACAAGCTTTGCTGCTCTGTCTGTGCTTAATCAGTTTCTTTTGGTGTATGGATATTACTGTATGTGCTAAATGATCTCAGAGGTAATGAAAAGGGCGAAATAGAGGTGTATGAGTTTTGTTGTAGGTATATGTGAGTATGCGTGCGTATGTATCTGGAATTTCTGGATGTATGCGTATGTATGGGGTATATAATAGATATAAATATGTGTATATAAGTATTTATATATATATTGGTATATATGTATATGGGTGTATGTGTATGTATATATATGGATGGTCTCGGGGGGAAAATATGTCATCGTGGGTCTAAAGGATAGTTAAGTAGGAGATTCAAAATCCGAGGCATGGATGGGAGAGTCCTGGAAAGGTTGGACAATGGGCAGTCAGCTCCCAGCCAGTGTTCTCGCAAGTTTAACGGATCTCAAGATACAAGACTTTCAGTGCAAGAAAGAGGCCAGTTTTTTCTGTAAATAGGCTGAAAAGGGCATTCTATACTGGTATACCATATGGCCTATTTTATTATTTATTTATTTATTTATTTTTATAATATATATCATTGCAAAAGTATACCTTATAATTAAATTGGCAGTATCTATATTAATTATTAAAAAAACAAAAAAAATAACATGGACATAAAAAAAACGTTTTTTTAACATCACTATGCATGACTAGGTTGAAGAAGATTGCTGAACGTTTGGTGGCATAGAATTCCAAGGGATTGCTCGAGGAGAACGTTTTTCCATCCATGTGCTTGAGTCCTTTTCTTTTTTTGGGAATAGCTATGATGATTTGAGCAATCCTCTCCTTCGTGGACATGTGAACTTGAGGATCAAAGAGTGCCAAGGGGATTAAGTGCTCAGAAATGAACCACAAATGGCGCTTCATCACGGCAAATGCCGCGTCATTCATCTTTCCTGGGTGAGCTTTCAGCTGGTGCAAGAAAGTGAGGTCATTCAATGGAGCCATGTATGCAACACTGACCTCATTCCAGTAGCAGCCGTAAAGGAGCGTGATAAACAGGTTTAGTTCCTTGATGTTCCGTTTCTCAGTCTGAAGCAAGGTGAATTGATCTCTGAATAGGAACACCTTGAGCGTGTAAATGGCCTTGGCCATCCATCACGCATGGTGCATGGCTCCAGGGCTTTGAATTCTCTCAGGACTGTCAAGCTTCCCTCCCAAGAAAAGGAGGCAGAGAAGCATCAGTTCATCATAGTCATCCCACTGGCTCTTCTTCTTGACAGCCTCCTTGTAGTAGTAGATCATTTCCTTCCTCTGCTCTGCTCTCCTCTCGGTTCATCTCCGCCTCACACCGAATCCTCTTCCTCGTTTGTTGGTCAGCCATTTTCTTGTCAATCGGGCCAAAGCTGGAGGAAGTGGGATTATCAAGCTGAGCGACAAGGAAGTTCTTGTCCTCCTCATTCATCATGGTCTCGAGGGCGTCATGATGTGAAAGATTGAACACATCATCAAGGTCTCCGCGAAATATGTCCTCCTTCATTCTGTAGGATGGAAAAATTCTTTGTGTGGTTCTTCTTCAGCCCCTTGTATTGCTCGTACAGTTTCAGGAGCTGCTTCTCAGCGTATCTGGTATCCATCATTGGAATGTTTGCTTTTGTCCAAAATGGGATCAAAGCCTCAATGGTCATCACCGCACTGTTATATTCTGTCTTCCTCTCCTCCAGATGGTGGAACATGAATTAAGACTGCTTTTTATTACTGATTCTAATAGATTTCTGTTCATACAGCATTTTTGTCTTCTATAAAAATTTTCTGATTTTGACTTTTAAAATATTTATGGGGTAGTGATTTATGAAAAGTGCGAAAAATTTGTCAAAATTTTTGCAGACATAGTCATTAGAAATCGTGTTTTGACCTACATACCGGTAAATAAGACACCATTTTATTACTGATTCTGGTAGATCTTGTTTCAAGGAACATTTTTGTCATCTATAAAAATTTCTGAAAAATGGTATCCTCGAGGTCAAAGGTCAGGTCAAAACATTTTTTACAGCATAACTTTTTTTCTAACTGATCTACAGTGTTGTAAATGGTCTTTTTGGAAAGTAGAGACTCTCCCAAATCCAATGGTGCCAAACTTGTGAAGATCCGACAATTAGAAGTTGAGTTATGACCATTTGAAATTTAGAGGTCACACGCTCGACCTCAAACTTGACCCCTCCGTAAAATGTGACCTAATGAACAGATTGAAGAAAAATTTGGGGAAATTGTTTCTAACCAATCCTAACCTGCACACCGAATTTGAACAAAATCGAAGAGGTGATGGTGTTATTTTCGATTTTTGTTGGGTGATCTGTCATGGAATTACTCATTAATACCTCAACATGTCTACTAACATAACTGGAATTAATTGGACACTGTGTTGCCTATGTCAGTCCAGCAAAGACGAGGCATTACAACAGCCAAAAGAACAGGGATATTCATCTCTTGAAAGAGATCTGAATGATTTTGTGCAGCTCAATACTGTTCCATCTGGTATCAAGGTTAGTGAGCTCGATGATGGCTCAGGAATTGCAGCAACCCTCCAATCACATGCTGCAGTGTATCATAAAAGTTGTAGGAGTGCATGCAACAGTTACAGGGTAAAGCGGGCACGAGGAAAAGTGGCTACGCAAGATGAATGTGCAGCTGGGATAAGTCCGAAGAAACTCAGATCAAGTTACGGATCACCTCCAGAAACATTATTCTGCATCATATGTCTGGGTGAGGATCAGCATGATCTTCATAGAGCCTTAAGTGACAACATTGATCAAAATCTGAAGAATTGGGCAAAAACAACTAACAACTGGCATTTATATGGGTGCTTGACTGCAGGTTCTGATGCACATGCAGTGGATGCATGTTATCATGTACAATGCTATTGGCAGCTTCGTGATGGAGCTTGTGCAGTTGAACGTCGATCTTCAAGTGAACCCAAGCCTCCCCCATTTGATCCCATGGTCATAGCACAGTTAGTGGCATTTGTGGATGACTCTCAGTCTGAGGTCCACAAGTTGTCTGACTTACGGGAAATGTACAAGATAATGATGTCAGATCTAGGACATCCCTGTTCTGGTAGAGAACCTCATGCAACAAGATTCAAAGACCATCTGCGAGCATCTTCCTGAGTGGGCTTCCTATGCACAGGGGAGAGATGTATTCATTAGCCACAAGGCAAAAGTGGGTGCTGTGCTAGAACAAAGCTATCATTCCTCACAAATCAATCAAGATGAAGCTGTGTTATTGATACGTGCTGCTATGGCACTACGAAAGCGAATCCTTCAGAAACAAGAGCCATTTAATGGTTCATTCTCTCCACAATGCCTGATGTCCCCCATAGAAGAAACAGTTAGGTTTCATCAATGTTGTCCTCCAGGGTCCTAAAGGTAATATCGATAAACATAGTAGAGAGCAATCCAACAGTGATGCTGAACTGGGCACAAGGGCGAAGATTGCGTGCACACTGTGCCAACTGCTGATATTCAACACAGTAAAATATGCATCTTTCTTAGATGTGGGAAGAAGACAGCATGGACTGCATGGAATAATACACCAAACTTAACTGAAACCATGATCAAATTGACTGAAGACCCCCAGTCCTTCAGTCTAGTATCTCCTGAAATGACACACATTGAGAGGTTTGTTGTGCTCATGTACAGTAAAACATGTGGACAAGCATCTGTAAACGTAGCCAGGCACCATCTGTTTTCTAGTGGCAGTCGATCATTGGACAGCATACCACCTACCCAAGCTGCCCTCTTCCAGCATATCAAGAGGTCATTGTTGCAGGCAAGTTTTGTGTGGAAGCAGTCAACCACATGCCATCAGACACTCCCTGCTTTTGATAAATGGGGATGGGAATATGACAAGCGCAGCAACCAATGGCTCCCTTTCTGGACAACTCTCGCTGATGCCAGTAAGGCATGTGCTCTTCTCCTTCATTGCGGATGCACTAAAGCCTGCAGAAGGAATTGCAAATGCAGTAGTGCTGGAATTCGATGTACGACACTGCAAGTGTGAGGGTGGCTGCCTGAACAATGATGACTATTAATCAGTGAACAGCCATCTATTGGATAGACATTATCATGAGATGCAGTACTGTGAGTAAAAGGAATAAAGAAGATTGTACTTGCGTATATACTAAAGTTTAATAGCAAAAGATGTTGATGCTGACTCTTATTTTTTATCAAGTTAACTATGTAACCTGTACTAGTATTGGTACTCAAGTGGATGTCATTTTGGACAGTGGCCATTTTGATTTGGCCAATATGGCCGCCACAGTGGGAGCCCAGCTTGGCTCCCGCAAACATTCAAATTAGTATGGTCATAGCTACCTGTGGTCCAAAAATGGCACTTTTGGAATGATTTGAACAATTATATGATTTGAACAATTATATGATTAAGCCCCCTGACTACTGGGACTTGAGTTTCAGAGGAAATTCATAGCGGGCTGCTCTAGGATTTCAAAACCCCTGACTGAAGTGACTGGAATGAAAGGTAGTACTCAATTGGTGTGGACTGAGAAGATGAATGAAGCATTTGAGCAATTGAGAGTGGAAGCAGCGAAAGATGTGGAGTTGGCTTATCCGGACCTGAGTGAAGGAGCGAGTTTGCTAGAATTGTATACAGATGCGAGTGGATTTTGTATGGGTGGGTGCTTGTGCCAGTTGCAGGGAGAGGAAGGAGAGTAATTGGGTATGTATCTAAAGCATTCAGTAAGGCAGAGCGGAAGTACAGTACGATTGAGAGAGAACTTGCGGCAATGAGGTTTTGTGTGAAAGCTTTCAAGTCATTTTTTGTATGGAATGAAATTTATTTTAAAGACTGATCATCAACCCTTGGTATATATGGAGAGAATGAAAGTTGTGGATAGAAGAATTGCTAGAACTTTGCTTGAGTTTAGTGAGTTTGATTATAAGATTGAGTATGTGCCAGGGGAAAGGAATTGTATGGCTGACCTTATATCAAGAATACCTGGGGTGAATGAAAGGTGTGAGAAAGAGGTGGTTGACCCTGAGTATTTGCCAGTGGGAATAGTAAAGTTGCATGAAAGTAGGGGTGGCGGCGACAGTTTGAAAGTGTATGGTATGGGTTGAAAGATTTGAAATTGGAGGGATTAAAAATGAGAATACCAGGGAGTATGAATGAATTGTAGACCTTGGTTATGAATGAAGTGATTAAGAAACCAGAAAGGATGGGTGTTTGTAAGGTCCGCAATTATGTACGTGAGCTGAAAGCCATGGGGAGCCTGGGTATTTTTTCTTTTCAAGAGGTCCTCATGGTGGTCAGCTCATTGTTTAGTGTTGAAGTGCATGTGCATTATGGTAGTGATCGTCCAATTGTGTATAAAGATGAAAGGATCGAGGAGAAAGGAGCCCTGATTTTGCATTTGCAGTGTATTAGTGGTGTACATTACAATTGGGTGAGTGAAAGGAAGAGGTATAAAAGTATAGTGCCAGGTGAAAATTTGGAAAGGGTTTTGGATGAAGTTAGAGCTGCACAGAGAGAGTCAGAGGGAGAGGGTTGTATGGAAGTAGGCATGTTAGAGGGGCCATGGATGATACGTGACTGTGTGGATGAGGTAGAGCTCAGCCCTTCTGTTGTACCTGTGAGGGTTCCAGAAGGTCCTATTGAGCTCTACAGGGGTCTTGTGGATACAGGTGCCCAAATCAGTCTGGTGAATGAGCAAGTGTTGTGTGATTTAGGTAAAGAGAATGTGCCTGTATCCCGAGAAAGAGTGGGTGTGAGAATACGTGGACTTAGGGCGGGTCATACTATGCATTTTTTTTAAATCAATGGAGAGGGGTGTTCAAATGACATATTTTGGTGTATAGAACACAATTCTGAAGAAAATATTTAATCTGATAACCTACCTACATCATTTTGCAGTTGATTATTATTAAATTATTGATTATTTACTATTGTAGTTACCCCGAATGTGTCTTCTCACGTTTTCTATCATGGCTGCTCAGTTATCTCTCATAGAGCATTGTTCTAACTAATTCATATAAACACATAATGTAATTCAATAATAATTAATAATATTAAATACTCAAAAAAGGGTGTGCCATTCCACTTAATTGTATTTATTCATACAGTTTGGTATATGAAATATTTGACGGTTTTCTGGCGCGCATAAGGCCATTTTCTGAGCCACCTTTCTCAGAGGCTAGAATGTAACGTTTCAGAACATTCTAAAACGTTTTTGTGAATATTTGAAGTGACTCATGATTTATGAAGCTATTTTACCACCTCGGCTTGCAGTGAGGGGATAGATTTAGTGATTAATATCTATGATGAGATTCAAACATTGCCTTGCTAGTGTAAGGTATGGCATAGGGCTGAGGCCAACTGCAGCGATAGCAACAGCAGCTCTGATTGATGCAGGAATCATCACAGAAGAACAATACAAGTAAAGTGATGATAAGAGCAAGGTCAAGAGAGCACAGGAGAAGTTGATGAGAGAGCTGGGGGAAACAGTTCAAGAAGAAGTGCAGGGAGGAGGGGGGGGGGGATCTCTTGCATCCTCTTTGATGGGCGGATGACCTGACCAATGTGATGATGGAAGCTGAGGGCAGTGACCAATCTTTTCCCGCAAAGATCAAGGAAGAACACTATAGGTTGTTAGTGAGCCTGGCAGCTAACTATCTGTTCCACTTTACCCCAGAGAAAGCAACTAAAGAGGAGTCACATGCGGAGAAGATTGCTAAGGTCCTGTTTGCCTGGCTGAAAGAGAGGGGTTATGATAAGACCTTGTTGGCCATTGGAGGAGACTCAACAAATGTCAACACTGGTGTGAAAGCTGGAGTAATGCGGAAGCTGGTAGTAATGCGGAAGCTGGAGTAATGCGGAAAGCTGGAGTAATGCGGAAGCTGGAGTAATGCGGAAGCTGGAGTAATGCGGAAGCTGGAGTAATGCGGAAGCTGGAGTAATGCGGAAGCTGGAGTAATGCGGAAGCTGGAGTAATGCGGAAGCTGGAGTAATGCGGAAGCTGGAGTAATGCGGAAGCTGGAGTAATGCGGAAGCTGGAGTAATGCGGAAGCTGGAGTAATGCGGAAGCTGGAGTAATGCGGAAGCTGGAGTAATGCGGAAGCTGGAGTAATGCGGAAGCTGGAGTAATGCGGAAGCTGGAGTAATGCGGAAGCTGGAGTAATGCGGAAGCTGGAGTAATGCGGAAGCTGGAGTAATGCGGAAGCTGGAGTAATGCGGAAGCTGGAGTAATGCGGAAGCTGGAGTAATGCGGAAGCTGGAGTAATGCGGAAGCTGGAGTAATGCGGAAGCTGGAGTAATGCGGAAGCTGGAGTAATGCGGAAGCTGGAGTAATGCGGAAGCTGGAGTAATGCGGAAGCTGGAGCTGCACCTGGGGAGAAAGCTGGTCTGGTTGGTGTGCAACCTGCACACTGTTGAACTTCCCCTGCGCCATCCCATTGTTGACCTTGATGGCCCTACTCTGTCAGACAAAAAATTATCCGGGCCAATAGGAAAGCTCCTTGATTCTGCTACAGACTTTGATATCAATCCAAACTTCACCCGAAACTCTGTTGGCCCTCCACTGATCAAGCTTCCTGACAAGGTCATTCAAGATCTCTCAACTGATCAATACTATGGCTGTAAAATTGTCTGTGCAGTCAGGGATGGAGTACTTCCTGCAGGGCTGGCTCTGTTAGAGATAGGACCAGTAAACCACAGCCGCTGGCTCACCATAGCGAACAGACTTCTCAGGCTCTGGGTGTCAAAGCACGGACTTAAAGGAAAGAACCTGAAGATTCTGCAATTCATTGTGGAATTCATCATTGGAGTGTATTACCCATGTTGGTTCAACGTGAAGGTCAAGCACTCCTGGATCGAAAGGCCTAGGCACATCCTCTTTCAGCTGGACTGCCTCAAGTCCCAGAGAAAGGAGGTGCTGGATATTGTGATGCCAACTGTGAGAAGATCTGCTTGGTATGCCCACAGTGAAGTCATCCTCCAAACACTACTCTGCTCTGAGGATCAGAAGGAGAGGATTGAAGGGGTGGAGAGAATCCTGGCCATCAGGGGAGAGACCCAGACACTCAGCTGGGGGACTCCTCTGTTAGGAGCAGAAGGACACCTGACATCAATTGTGATGCTTCCAGCATCGGTGACTTGATCAGCTGGTCAGAAGGTGTGTCAGAGCCACCTCTCACCTGCTCTCTAAGCACCTCAGAGGTGAAAAACTTCAACAACACCCCCATGGAGGTGCGCAATTGGCCTTGCCACACACAAAGCATTGAGAGGGTTGTTAAAATGGTGACTGAGGCTTCTGCTAAGTACTTGTCACAGGAAAAGAGGGATGGAGGGATCAGGGCTCAGGAGACCAGCAGGAAACTGATGTCCAAGTCTGAGTCAAAGCAGGATTTGTGCAACCTGGCAAAGTTCAAGATGTCAGGAGAATGATCTTTGTAATTATATCCAGTGATATACATGCAGTTCACCTATTAATAAATATATGTAAAGTTGATTTGGCCTTGTCAATATAAATGATTTACCTTATATCTTTTAATATATTATAAAGGGGTTCAAAAGGGTAAAATTGGCAATTTAGAAATACAAAATGATGTAGGTTAGAGTTATCCTATCCAAAAAATAAGCTCATATTTGAATTCCCCATGTAAAAACACACAATTTAGACACCCCTGATGGTAGGATTTCCTTCAGATTCATGTTGTCACCTGAGTACGACCCGCCCTATTACGTGGTATAGGAGGGGGAACAGTCACGTTACATGAAGCTGTGCAGTTGAGGGTGGGATTAGGTGCATGTAAAGAGGTATGGGAGCACAAGTTGTTAGTCTTGAAAGGGGAATCAATGCCTTGGGATTTTCTACTGGGAATTGATTTCCTTGAGAATATGAACTTGAGTGTGGATGTTGGTCAGGGCTCAGTAATGAGAGGAGGAGAGCATGTGGTCAGTATGGGAATGTTTCCGAGCACAGGTATAGATGCTGTGTTAGTGGGAGCAATTGAGTTAGAGGTGGAAGACCAGTGTGAAGTGTTGAGAGATGAAGATATTTTAGATATGCAAAAGGGAGATGAGGTGATATGCAAGTTGAGAGAATATGTGTATAATGGTATAGATGTGAGAGAGTGGTCAAAAGAGGTGGAAGAGTATAAAAGGTATGCGAAAAAGTTGGCTGTATGGATGGGAGTGCTATATTATATGAGGGTAAATAAGGTGGGTGAGACAGAGTGTGCCAGTGATGACATTTGAGGGTATGGTAGGATTGGTTATTATTACACATAGGATGTATGGGCATGTGGGAAAAAACAAGCTATGGGAATTGATGAAAGGAATGGTTTTCCACCCTAGGCTGGGACTGGTTGTTGCTGAAGTGGCAACTACTTGTGAGAGTTGCCAAAAGCGATAATACCAGTCCCAGTATAGCTGACCCCCAGTGCGAAAGATTGAAGTGAAAGAACCCTGGGAGCTTGTGGTGTTTGATATTGTGAGTATGCCGAGGATGAGTAGAGGGAAAGTTGGAATATTAGTAGGGGTCTATCACAAGAGTAAGTTTGTGTATGTTGCTGCGTTAGAGAATAAAACAAGTGAGCATGTTGCGAGAGTGATGAGAGATAGTATGTTGCCAATGATGCTTGGAAGGCCGCGTAAGTGTTTAACAGATAATGGGCCTGAGTTTAGGGGTGCTAGTTTTGAGAGAATGTTGAGTGAGAATGGGATAGAGCATGTTAGAATATAACTGTATATGTCTGCTTCGAATGGTTTGGCTGAGCGAATGGTGAAAATGATAAGTGAAATGCTGCGTGTATGTACTGAGGAAGGGGCTGAGTTGGCAAGAATTGCCTGGTGCTACAATTCGACATACCATTCAGCCATTCAAACTTCCCCAAGAAGGTATATGTCTACATTTGGAAGGTTTGTGCAAAAGGATATACGATTAAATGAGAATACATGTGATAGATGGAGAGAGGCTGGTGTGCATTTTTGATCATTTGGTGTTGGTGAGCTTGTTTTGAAAGAGGTGCATGAGACTGGAAGAAGGAATGAGTATAACTATAAGTTGGCGCAAAAGTTTGAGGGTCCATTTGTGGTGAAAAAGGTATGGGAGAATGGGGTAACGTATGTGATTGAGAGGGAGCAAGAGAATGGACAGTGTGAAGAAGTAAGAGCACATCATCAGCAGTTGCGCAAATAGCGAATACCTCTGGAGTACATCGTATGTCACACAATGTATGATATGTGTGAGAGGATGGAACAAAAGAAAGCGCTAGAAACCAAGAACATGATGGGAATCCAGGGTGAATGGATGGATGCAGATCTGGAGTTCTTGATTGTGTCAAAGCGGGTGAAAAGGAAGAAAAAGGTGAGAAGAAAGGGAATGAAAGGTGAGAAAGCCAGGCAGATAGGTGAAGTACATGAGCTGAAGGATTCCCAGGTGGACTCTGGAACAGCCGCGGGTGAGGCAGAGTTAGAATGGGATGTTCAGGACTTGTGGTTCATGGTGCCAGCCTGGTCCATCTGGGGAATTTTCGTTTGAGGGTTTTGGGGTCCCAGACCTTGAGAGCCTTTCTTTTCTGGGATTTTCTGAGGGTGGAGGAGAAGAGCAGAACAAGGAAAATCTTCTTCACTTGGAAGTGGAAAGATTGTGTCAGGGAGGGGGCATTAAGAGTGTGGGATTTGCAATTCTTGAGAGTGAGAGTGAGAGAGAGTGAGGAGTGTAACTGAGCAAAGTATTGTAACCTTAATGGAAAGTGTGAGGGATGAATGGGGAGTAGATAGAGGTGAAGGAAGTATAAATGAAAGAATGAGGAAGAAAATGAATGTGATTGGTTTTTGTGAGGAAGTGAGAATGTTATTGCTTGAAATAGAAGAAAACGTGTTGAATAAAAGCTTAGATGTAGAATTAACAAGTAGTATTAGAGAAGATATTAGAAGTAGATGGGTTAGAATGATAGAGAAAGTGCAACAGTGTTTAGGGAGTGGTGGTGGTAATGTACAGGGTGTCCCGTAAGTCTGGACCCATAGGGATTTATAATATATTTTTTTATTATGTTGTTATTATTATTTTATTATTATTTTTTTTTATTATTTTTTATTATGAATTTTATTTGTGGGGCCACTTGAAAGCCAAAGTGTACGAGGTCAAACTTCAGAACATTTTCCACCTTAAAGCACGCATTGTGGAGGCGTGTCAAGAAATTTCTGCGACTGTGATTCAGAAAGTGCTGTCGCAGTGGAGATTGCGTCTTCAACTATGTGTGCGACACAATGGCGGACACTTTGAACAGATTATGTAATAAATTTTTGGACTATTTTGTAATTTTATTATTTTTCCCTATGGGTCCAGACTTACGGGACACCCTGTAGTATAAAGTATTAGTGTAGTGTTCTGTAGGAAAAAAATAGTAGTATTGTATGATGTGTGAAAGAGTGAGTGGTTGGAAATTCAACCAGGTGGCAGCCTACATTTTGAGGCCAGAAGCTGGGCTGTGCTTGAAGGAGGAAGGTGTCTGGGTGAGTTTCCCAGACCTGCTGATCCCCGGCTCTGGTGATTTGCCACCCTGCAGGTTTCAACCTCATTCCTTGTATTGTAAATAAATATTAAAAAAAAAAATGAAATTGTAGATATATTTTTTAGTATAACGTAAATTATTAAAGAGAAAGTAATTGTTAGCCAGCTGTTAGTCCTAAATATTGAATGTTTGAATGTTTACTGTATTTGTTAAATATAAAGATTATTAAATAACTGAATTATAATTTAAATAAATAAATGAATGAATTATAAAGTTAAATTTGTAAATATCTGTTATTCTTATGATAGCCATGTATGTAATTAATGATTTAAAATTGAAAACAATTATTTTTTGTAAAAAAAAAAATAATAAATAAAAAAAATTTGTAAATGAAAAAAGGGGGGGGGGGGGGGGGGAGCTATTCTTGCAAGTCCTGTGAACCAATTGAGAAACTGTTGGTGGTACGAGCCAGCAGTCGTGGAATCGGAGGTCTGGGTGGCGAGCCTGGATCCAACAACCCTTCAAGGTAAGCAGCCTGGTTTGTGGAGGCCTTAAATTAAAAAAAATTCTTATTCTTGGTGCGGCCGTTAGGTTAATCCGAATCCCACCACAATGTGACATCCAGCATGGAAGTAATAGATTGGAAAACGATATTTGAGTCCAAGACAATGGAGGAGACGCTAATGACATTAGAGATGATGTTAGAAATTGTGGAAAAACATGTCCCAAAGATACAACAAAAAGCAAAGAAAAGCAGGTTTGAAAGACAAAAGAGGGCATTGTTCCGAAAGAGAAAAAGAGTGACTGCAAAATTAAGTAATTGTAAAGATAACAACATCAGAAAAATATTAAATGATAAACTACAAAGTATCGATGTCATCATACAGGAACTAATGAAGAAGCATACAGAAAAAGATGATGATGATGCTATAGAAGCAATAAAGGCTAACTCAAAGTACTTCTATAATTTCACAAAAAGAAAGTCAAAAAACCATGCGACTATTGGATCTTTAAAAAATGAGAACAGTGATTTATCTGATGATCTAACAGAAGTATCTGAAATATTAAGAGCTCAGTATGAATCATCTTTCAGTATCCCAAAAACTGATAAATTGATATGCAATAGAAATGTGTTCTTTGAAGAAGAACCACAAGGGGGAAGTATAACGGATTTTGACTTTACGACATGATATTACACAAGCCATAGGGAAACTAAAAACACACACAGCAGCAGGACCAGATAAATGGAACACCACACTGATCAAAAACTGCAAGAATGCAATTGCTGAGCCCCTATACTGGATATGGAGATGATCATTAGACACAGGAGAAATACCGGGCATCCTGAAGAGCGTGAACATAGTCCCAATATAAAGGAGGAGATCGATCTGAGGCCAAAAACTATAGGCCAGTATCGCTTACATCTCATCTCACTAAAATATTTTGAAATAATAGTTAGACAGAAAATCTATGACTTTTTAGAAACTCAGAAAAAATTCAGTGATAACCAACACAGGTTTCAGTCAGGCAGATCATGCCTATCACAACTAATGGAATACTACAATAACATTATTGATTCACTTGAAAGTAATGAAAACTATGATGTACTATACACAGACTTTGCTAAAGCGTTCGACAAGTGTGACCATGGAATCATAATACATAAACTGAAATATATGGGAATAACAGGTAAAGTAGGGAAATAGATATATAATTTCCTTAGTGAGTGGTGGCAAGTCATTACAGTACAAGGAGTATCTTCTTCAGAATCAGAGGTCCTTAGCTCGGCACCACAAGGAACAGTATTAGCTCCACTACTATTCATAATCATGCTAACTGACATAGATGAGGACATTACCAGAGACAGCACAGTAACATCCTTTGCAGATGACACAAAGATCAGTAGAAAAATAAGAAACCCAGAAGACAGGATCTCTACAAACTGACATAAGGGTCATTCCAGCTCAATTGGTACAGGGGTGGTCGGGTGACCATCTCCGATTTTCTTCAAATTTTCAGGGTTGATTCATACACCATTCAATAGCTTAAATCTAAAATTTTAGCTTCCTCAGTCAAAAACTTTTAATTTTATGGTCGCTTAAATGGCCCCCACCTTCGACAAAAAATGCCCATGTTGGGCTTGATCGGCCAACGCCTTCATTTTGAGAGGCCTTGAAAAGTGTCTTCTAATAGGAGTAGAAGCTTCAAATTTGTCAAGCCATTACAACTTCTGGTGGGCTTTTCAATTTTGCAAGCAAAAAGGCTGTGGAACAAATACTTTCTAAGTTACAAGGGCTTAAATATGGCTCCATTTTGAAGCTTGCATCAATTCCTCCTACTTTTACGACTCTACCATTTTCAAAAGTTTCAGTTCTACATCAATTACAGCTGTTTTAATACCCCTAATAGTCTCTATGGGTTGTAAATTTATGAATGAAATAAAAAAATAACCAATAAAGGATTTATTTCTATTTTTAAAAATGTCTAAAAGTTGATATTTTCACAAAATTTGCAAAATTAACATCAACTTTGGGGCTTAATATAAAGGTGTCCGAAATTAGTCAGGGAGTTGATACTTCTAGTAAAGAAAGATACATACCGGTATGTGTAAAAAAACATATATTAAGGAATAGATCTCAACTCAACTCCTTCATATAGTTTTGGTGATTCAAAGAAAAGTGCTTTTTGTGAAAAATCTCAAATTTTTGCAAAATTTTTAAATTTTTAAATTTCTATTTATGACATTGAATTGTAATTTTACTTCCATTTTATTACTTAAGTTGATTTACAATTGTAATAATATGTAAATAAGTCTAAAACATACAAGAAATTTAATATGTCTGTCAAAACAACCAGCGACTCGAAGGGCTCTGGGTAGCTCATTTCGCTTTGTATATTCTTATAAATGTAAAACATGATGGTTAATCATTAATGTCCAGGCCTATTTTATAGATCATGATCTTTTATTTTCAGAAAATTTAACTAGAGCAATTAACTTAGTTTTACTGCCTGTAATAATGGCTTATTCTAATCAAGAATCAAAGTACAGCTTTGGTATGTACCGGGTGTCTCAAAATAGATGGAACCCATTGACATGATAATAATTTATTACTCAGAAAATAAACTCCAAAAATGATTACATTTCCTGGAAGCTGATATGATAACAATTAAAAACTGAAGATTTGAGGTCTCTAGATCAAAGGATACATTTATTAGAGCACATGTTCCAAATGACCGCCGTTGCGCTGCACACACACTTGAAGCTGACGAGCGAAGTTGTCAATCACCCTGACACCCTGCACAGAGTGCAAGGGCCTCTGAAGCACCTCGTCTGGGGCTTGTGTGCCCCAGAACACATTGTTCTTGCTATTGACATACCCACTGAGCAAGAAGTGTGCTTCGTCGCTGAACCAAACATCATCAAGAAAGTCAGGATCCTCTTCGATCTTGTTCTCGAACCACCGGCACATCACAACACGTTTTGCCATGTCAGCTGGTGTGAGTTTATGCTTGATCTGGATCCTGTATGGGTACAGCTGAAGATCCTTGATCAAGATTCTTTGCACTGACGCACGTGAAAGACCCAGATCTTGGCAACGTCTTTGGATTGACTTTTTCGGACTCCTTCCGACAGAATCACTCACCGCATTCACATTGTCAGGAGATCTTGCAGTCACCTTCCTGCCAGATCTGGGTGTTTCTGCTTTCTTGTTGAGATTGTTTACTGATCCTGTGGCTTGAAATTGTGTGCCCAACGATAAATTTGGCTTTTCTGGGGATAATTGTTGAAGTTGAACTTCCTGCGAAATTTCGCTTGCACAGTTTTGAATGATTTCGTCTCCAAATAAGTAGTGACGCAAAAATTTTTTTCCTCCTTTGTCCAAGGCATTTTGATTGATAATTATTAGTTGTTATCGTCTCCTCTCTTCAAATCTGAAAAAAATAGAACGAGAACATTAATATTGGCAGAATTATTAGCAGTGACATGGGTTGCATGTATATTGAGACACCCTGTACTTGGATGATCCATGTCATGAACACAGACTCACCAGGAAGGTGGGTTTTTTTTTTTATTTATTTTTTTTTTAAAGTTTGGGAAGAACCGATTTGCCTCTATTTAAAAGGGCATATCTCGGCGGAAAAACAAAGAAAAAGTGAGAGGAAAGACAGAGGAAAAAGAAAGGGTGGAGGGGACAGTCGAAGTGGAAAAAGACCAAGGATGACAAGGACTGCAGGGTCGAGCCCCATCATCCTTGGGTGCTAGGGCCGGGAGGGCGCATGTGAAACCTCCAGGAACAAGCATGTACAAACGAGCACAAAGAGCACTCAAGAGCACGAGCTTAGAACCCCCTTGCGGGGAGGAAGGTGGGTATGTATACCTTACATGAGCTGACAGATGAAACAAGGAAACTGCTATTGTGGAGAACAAAAGCAACTGTAATCAACCCAAATAGTGCTACTGTATGCTACCACCATGAAAATGTTTGGAATGCATTACCACAAATGCAACGTAGCTGCCCAGATCCATGGAGAAATCATTGAAAGAAGATAACAAGTAAGTAAATATAGGTACTAATATATTTATATTTCATAAAGAAGTTTATATTGTAAATTGTAACCTAAATTAGCTATTTAATTTTAATAGGGTAGGCTATATACTGTGCTACTGAATGCATATGTTTTGAATATTTTATACAAATAGCCTATAACCAAATGTTGAGGTTTTAAAATTATTTTCCAATGTGTTTAGAGTTTACATCAGGGTTGTGGAGTCGCACATTTCAGGGCGGAGTCGGAGTCGAATTTTTACAATGTGTGGAGTCTGAGTCGGAAAATTTTGGACCGACTCCACAACCCTGGTTATAGCCACTAGGTTAAGGGTTATTCAATTTTAAGTAGGACTACTACTGGTTAGACCTTAATTATGTTTAAGAGAATCTTTTTCATTTATATATATATATATATATATATATATATATATATATATATATATATATATATATATATATATTATTGGAAAAAATAAAAATCCCTTAATATGATAATATCTACAAGTCAATATCCTTCTTAATATTTGAATGTTCCCTTATCCTAGAAAGTAACCTGACGATTCATGTGGTGGTGATGAAATGTCTTATTATTATGATAATTATAGAGTGAAACACTAGAGGAGTCGAAGTCGTATATTTAAAATGTGAGGAGTCGGAGTCGGATTTTTAGATTTTTTACAATGTGTGGAGTCGGAGTCGGAAAATTTTGGACCGACTCCACAACCCTGGTTTACATTACCCTACTTTATTTGCAGAATCACTACAAATTATTGACAAAGACATAGCAACTAGACTGAATCTGATACCAGGACAGAAACTTTGCTCAACATGCTTCTCTAGAGCCAAGATGATTGAAGATGAAAAAGACTCAGGTAGTGATGAATATGTTCCAGAAGAAATAGTTAAGGAGACATTTGACGAAACGTTAGGTTCACTAGAATGCTCACCCATTAAGTATGTAAGAGCAAGAGATCGAAAGTTTAACATGAAAAGGAAACTAAAGCAAATTGAAACATCAACAAAATCAAAGCTGTCAAAAGTACTTCATATGAAGCCTAGCATTTTGGATGAGGAAGCGGAGAAACCTATAGAGAGTGAGGAAGAAAAATGTTATCAGCATATGATAGAGGAACTGAAAGAAAAGTGTAAAACTAGTACCAGACAAGAAAAGATACAAATTCTAACACCTTCCAATTGGTAAAACCTGGTCCAGAGAAAGAATTATGAAAGAATTTGAAGTGTCAGCCAGAATGGTTAATGCTGTGAGGGCCTTAAAGAGAAAAGAAGGTATCCTTCCTATAATGAGAAATAAAAAGAGTAGCAAGGGTATAAGCGATGAAATAAAGGAAAGAGTGATAGAATTTTTCCAAAACAATGAATATACTAGAGCAGGGGTTCCCAAGCATTTTCCAGTGCGACCCCTTCTAGTGCTGTTGCCTATCCAGTGCGACCCCAAGTCATTATGAAGAACAAGTATATATATATATATATAATTTTATCTAGTGAGGAAGAATCTTAAAATAAATAGACATATATTTTTATACGTATTTATTTAAATGTAAAAACAAATAAGGAAATGTATTACATAACAAGAGTGTAAAAGTAAACATTGTCAGAAACTATTTACAACTCTCATGTTTAATATGTAATATAAAACAACATATCAATCAATATTCTAAGTTCCTACTCTATCATATGTCTGATATGCTATAACAGTGGCATATTTCATATCTGACATGTGTACATTATGATTTGATTAATTTTTTGTACCTGGGGGTATATGAGGTTAAGGAACATAGCATACAATTTTCTAAGTTGATGTTTGAAATACGGTTACGGTACTCATTTTTCATAAATACCATTGACGAGAAAGCTGCCTCACAGATATAGGTGGTTCCAAATTGTACCAGAACTTTGATAGCTCGATTTTTAACAGTCGAATGTCTCTCTGCTAAAGTAATCCAGAACTTTTCTACATCATCATAGATATCAAAATTCACCCTTGCCTCATTGTCAGCCTGTAATTCTGCTATTTCTAGTGCAAAAGAGCCACACTGTTTTGCATCTGTCTTCAATGGAAACTGAACAAAATCATACGACTCAGTAAGCAACTCAGGGAATCTATCATGGAAATTTGCTGCCAGTTTCTGCAAATATTCCAGTAAATCCTGTTTCTCATCAGTGAGGTCCAGTGTTTCATCAAAGTCCAAATCCATCATAGCTGTAAATTCCAAGTAGTGAGGGAAAAGACAGAAACTGTCAGCTTCAGCTTGTTCTCTAAGTATCTGCAACTTGCTGACAAAAGCCTTTATAGCAGACTGGAGATCAAACACCCATTTACCTTTCCCCTGAAGTTCAGTATTAAGTTTATTAACATGCTCAAATATGTCTGTAAGAAGTGCAAGACGAGCAAGGAAGTGGGGGTCATGGAAATAATGAGCATTCTTATGACCCTGATCTTGTAGGAATGATGCCAGTTCACTGCGAAGGAAAACTCTTTTCAGGGTTTTCCCCCGAGAAAGCCATCTGACAGCAGTATGCATTAGCAGTGTCTGATGTTCACTATTTTCAGCAATGCACAACTGCTTGAACATGCGGGAATTCAGATCTCTCGCCTTGATGTGGTTGACAGTTGTAATGACTACTTGCATCACGTCAGAGAAGCTCAGAGACATGTCTTTTGATGACAAGCTCTGTCGATGGATGATGCAGTGATTTATTTTGATGTGAGGATGCATTCTTGATAGTATTCCACGCAATCCTATATTCTTTCCCATCATTGATGGGGCACCATCCATGCTACATTCGCATACTACTCCAGTTCAAGTTGTTTTCTGTGAAGAACTTGTTTATAGCATTAAAAATATCTTTGCCTCTTGTGGTGGTTTCAAGTGAAATGCACGCAAGCAGCTCTTCAGCTACCACAAATTCCTTGAGAAACCTACCGAAGGCCAGAAGCTGGGGCTGTGATGTGATATCCGTTGACTCATCCACTGCCAATGCTGTCCATGGGGAATTTCTGAAGTCTTCTAAAATTTGCTCCTTCAGGTCCACTGCAATACACTGGATGCGTCGTGTCATTGTGTTATTGCTCAAAGTAACATCATCAGCAGCTTGACTAATTTTCTTGGCAAATGGTTCTCCTTCAAATATTTCACTAAAAATTCTTAACGATGGTTTTATAACCGTTTCACCCTCCACGAATGGACGTTTTTCCCGAGCAATGAGGAAAGCCATCTTGTATGAGAAGATTTCCATCTTCTCTTTCTGAGTAAGAGCTTTGGTAAGAACAGACTGAGATTTTGTCAAATGGTTGTAACGCTGTTGAAAAATTCGTCTTCGAGCCTCTTCTGGCAGTAAAGCAATGTTGGCATGAGTATCCAAGTGTCTCTGCAGCTTATTTGGTTTCAAGGATTCAGCAGCGATTTCCTTCGAACACACAACACAAATCCCTCTACCAGCGATGTCAGCTATTCCATATTTGTCCAGAAATGATGAATTGACTGAGCGTTTTCTCTTCTTGTTGGGCGGCTCTGATGACTTTTGCAAAAACTTGTCCATTACGCCTGTAATATAAAGATACATATTAAACACAGAATTACTAAACAATTATCCACATGCTTTAAGAAAACTCAAAATTATAAGACTGTTCACGACAATAAAACAAATAACAAAACATTGATTTTCAGTGTACTGAGAGAGAGAAAAAAATTACAAATCAGTAATAAAATCGTAAAGCATCAGTTATAAATACATTGTAAGATCACTGAATTATAAAACAGTCACAAAACATCAGTTATAAATATGTTGTAAAGAACACAGAATTATTAAACATAGTCAGAAAACATCAGTTATAATGTTATATCAAGTTGTAAGCACACAGAATTATTAAACATAGTCACAATTTCACAAAACATCAGTTATCAAGATGTTGTAAGCACACAAAATTATTAAACATAGTCAGAAAACATCAGTTATCAACATGTTGTAAGCACACAGAATTATTAAACATAGTCAGAAAACATCAGTTATCAACATGTTGTAAGCACACAGAATTATTAAACATAGTCACAAAACATCAGTTATCAATAAAACAAAATCACAAAACATTAATAATCCAAACACATACAGAATTACAATTGCATACCAATAAAATTATTAAACAAAACCACCAACCATTAATTATTATAAGTGCGTTCTAAGAGCACACAAAATTCTAATCCAATGATTAAATTGCACGATAATATAATAATTAGAATCACAAACCAATAATTAACATTTAGTAGTGCATGATAAAACACAAGATCATAATATGTGGCACAATTTCACAAAACATCAGTTATCAACATGTTGTAAACACAGAATTATTAAACATAGTCAGAAAACATCAATTATCAAGATGATGTAAGCACACAAAATTATTAAACATAGTCAGAAAACATCAGTTATCAACATGTTGTAAGCACACAGAATTATTAAACATAGTCACAAAACATCAGTTATCAATAAAACAAAATCACAAAACATTAATAATCCAAACACATACAGAATTACAATTGCATACCAATAAAATTATTAAACAAAACCACCAACCATTAATTATTATAAGTGCGTTCTAAGAGCACACAAAATTCCAATCCAATGATTAAATTGCACGATAATATAATAATTAGAATCACAATAATTAACATTTAGTAGTGCATGATAAAACACAAGATCATAATATGTGGTAGCACAGATTGCAATTGAAAGCAGTAATTATGAATTTGAAATAATGATAATTTTAATAAAAATAGTTGGAAGCAGATATCATTATCGAATTATAAAACACAAAATTCGAATGCCGTAATTATAATTGTATGGCAATAAATCTAACACTCAGAATGCAATTGTAATTGTGTGCAAATAAAACCCACATACGTAGCACCAATTACTACTGGATAGCGTTGAAAATATAAATACCTGATATTGTCGTCAGTATCGATGACAACTGGACGTCCTCTTTGGTCGATGATCAGGAGTAAAATGAGTTGATCAGTGCAGCTGAACCTTCAGTGTGGGACTGTGGGTTGTCAGTGATGTGTGGCTGAGTCTTGGGTCAGAAAAGGCTTAACACTAGGTACCTGCTGTTAATCCGGTGACCTAACCCGACCTCACATGCCTCTCCCACTTTACTGACCACAGAAAAAATGACCACGCTAGTCCCCTGACCTGACCGGATAGATGTTTTCTCATGACACCTGGCCTATTTACAATGGCTGTGACCCTTGCAAAGACACTTGCGACCCCATCGACCACATTGGCTCCCTGCGACCCTTTGTGATGAGGCTTGCGACCCCGGGTTTGGGAACCACTGTACTAGGGAATGCCCTGGTAAAAAAGACTACAAATCAATAAAAACACCACAAGGGAAGGTTCACAAGCAGAAAATACTGTTGTTGACAAATATCAGAGAATTATATACGCTTTACAAAAAGAAATATCCAAACGACAAAATCTCCAAATCAAAGTTTTTTGAACTGAGACCAAAATGTTGTATGGGTGCGGGGAGTAAAGGATCACACAATGTATGCATTTGTGAAATACACCAGAACTTTAAACTTTTATGTGAATCACTCCCCATCAAAGTAGAATTAAGAGAGTTGCTAGGGAAAATAGTCTGCAACACTGAAACCAGAAACTGCATGATTAATAACTGCAAAACATGTCCTGGTTTAAATGAATTATGGGATTGGCTTCTTACCATTTTTTAAAACAATGATTATGACATGGATGATGAGGTTTCCTTTAAGCAGTGGCTTCATACAGACCATACCCAACTGGTCACAATGACAAAAAGTGTTTTGAATGTAGTAGAAGACATATGTGAAAGTGCAAAAAAGTTGAAAGTACACCATTTCATAGCAAAAGCCCAATCAAAATATTTGTCCGACTGTAAAGAAAGCCTCAATGATTCTACAGCATTAGTGCTTGTTGACTTCTCTGAAAACTATAGTTTTATAATTCAGGATGCCGTACAAGGGCATCACTGGGACAATACCCAGGCTACCTTGCATCTGGTAGTCTGCTATCAAAAAGTTGATGGTGAACTAAAAGTTACAAATTTTGTGTAATATCAGATTCACTTACACACACACAATTGCAATTCATTTTTTTATGTGAAGCCTTGAAATTACTTAAAAGTCAGAATCCTAAACTAAAACATATTTGTTACTTTAGCGATGGCGCAGCAAGTCAATATAAAAACTATAAAAACATCATTAATTCAGTGTTACATGAAAAGATTTCCAACTAACATGTGAATGGAACTTTTTTGCCACCTCTCACGGAAAGAGCCCCTGTGATGGTGTTGGTGGCACTGTCAAAAGGTTAGTTGCCCGGGCAAGTCTACAAGCAACAAGTAAAGGTCACATCACCAATCCAAAAGAGATGTTCGATTGGTGCAAATCTAATATTAATGGTATACAATTTCTGTACATTGATTCAGCTAAAATTGAGAAAATGCTAATTTATTTGAGTTAGAAAAAAGATATTCCTTAATTAAGACAATCCAGGAACCCATTCATATCACTGCTTTAGACCTTCATCAACAGGCATTAAACTGTACAAAATTTCTAGTGATGAAAATTTCTTTAACATACAACTTTTTCCTCAATGCTACACAAGAAAATGTGGCTTACCAATATAAACCTGGTACATATGTGGCCTGTTTCTATGAAGGTGACTGGTTTGTTGGAAACATAGTTGAAGTGTGTGATACTGAGAAGGATCTATTAGTAAATTTCATGAAAAAGAATCCTTTAAATGGCCTGAACAAGAGGATGTTTGCTGGATTCCATTCCAACATGTTTTGTGTTCAATTGAACCACCTACAGTTGCTGGGAAAATGGGGAGACAGTACAAGTTATCAAATGATTGTTTACCTAAAATTGAGGAGTATTTTAAAAAAAGCCTAAGTAACTACAGACCTGTATCAAGCTGAATAATAAATTGCCAATTTATGGCTGTGAGGCCATGGAGTGTTGAAGACAATCAGACTTAAAGCCTGAGTACAATAATAAATTCCTGAGTCAGTGTCTAAACATAAGAGTTATTAGCTATATAAGTTTACATATGAATTTACATAAAGCAACACATATTAAAAAAGAATATGAACTTATAGCCAATAATTCACATGCTTAAAAACTCAGGAATTCATTATTGTATATAGCTAAGTACTGTAGACTTGTATTAAGGGAAGTAATACAACAAAGCTACTTAAATTTAAGGTTTTGTACTGAAAATGGTGGTTACTGCTAGTTTATCTGTACTAACTGCATAATTTAAATTACTAGGAAGTGCTTAAAGAGCAGTAGAACACGTTTCTACATGATTTACTTAGGTAGATCCAAGTATTGAGCCTACAAGCTGGTCCATCTGTTGTGTTAACTGCAAATGTAGTAATAATCTTGGTATATATTGTCTTTTTTATGAGTAAAACTTTAGATAATTTAACATTTGTGAATTAACTTACCAAGTAATAAAATGGAAGTAAAATTACAATTCAATGTTGTAAAAAGAAATTTAAACATTTCAAAATTTTGAAAAAATTCAGAATTTTTCACAAAAAGTACTTTTCTTTGAATAGCCAAAACTATATGAAGGAGTTGAGTTGAGATCTATTCCTTAATATATGTTTTTGTACACATATGTATCTTCTTTACTAGAAGTATCAACTCCCTGACTAAATTTCGGACACCTTTATATTAAGCCCCCAAAGTTGATGTGAATTTTGCAAATTTTGTGAAAATATCAACTTTTGGAAATTTTTAAAAATAAAAATAAACCCTTTTTTGGTTATTTTTTTTATTTCACTCATAAATTTACAACCCATAGAGACTATTAGGAGTATTAAAACAGCTGTGATTGATGTAGAACTAAAACTTTTGAAAATGGTAGTCGTAAAAGTGGGAGGAATTGATGCAAGCTTCAAAATGGAGCCATGTTTAAGCCCTTGTAACTCAGAAACTATTTGTCCCACAGCCTTTTAGCTTGCAAAATTGAAACGCCCACCAGAAGTTGTATTGGCATGACAAATTTGAAGCTTCTACTCCTATTAGAAGACACTTTTCAAGGCCTCTCAAAATGAAGGCATTGGCCGATCAAGCCCAACATGGGCATTTTTTGTCGAAGGTGGGGGCCATTTAAGCGACCATAAAATTAAACGTTTTTGACTGAGGAAACTAAAATTTTAGATTTAAGCTATTGAATGGTGTATGAATCAACCCTGAAAATTTGAAGAAAATCGGAGATGGTCACCCGACCAACTTTCTGAAATCTGTACCAGTTGAGCTGGAATGACTCATAAACAGAATCTACAAGTGAATGGAAGACAACAATATGAAGTTTAACACCGAGAAATTTCAGCTATTACAGTATGGAAAAAGAGAAGACCTGAAATCCATGGAATATTTATTATACCCCAAATGGACAGGAAATTCAGAGAAATTCCAGAGCAAAAGATTTAGGGGTTGTAATGACAGGTGATGCGAAATTTGAAACACAAAATAAGATTGCAGTAAACAGAACAAAGAGAATAACGGGTCAGATATTGAGAACCTTTAAACGAAGGGATAGGAATGTAATGATTCCTCTACTGAAAACCCTGATAATACCCAAATTGGAATACTGCTCAGTCTTAACATCCCCATATAAAAAAGAAGACATTAGACAGCTGGAGGGGATCCAAAGAAGCTTCACAGCCAAGATCAATGGGTGCAAAGAACTAAATTACTGGGAAAGGTTACGAGAACTAGACCTATATTCACTGGAAAGGAGAAGAGAGAGATACGCCATTATTTACACTTGGAAAATAATGGAGAAACTAGTCCCTAATCTTACTCTGAATCCCATAACTCCCCAAACAACGGTGGAAAGTAGAAGCAGTAGACTGTGTTGTATTCCCAAATTGAAGGTGAGACAGGGAACATCCTTAACCCTGAAAGAAAATAGTTTTGTAGTGAGAGGACCAAAATTGTTTAATCAGTTGCCCAAAGACCTAAGAAACATGAAGGGAGTTGCAGTGAAAATCTTCAAAAGAAGACTAGATGCCTGGCTCAGAACAATCCCCGATGAGCCGGGTGTACCTGGCTATGTGAGGTGGAGAGTGCAAGAATCCAACTCACTACTTCACCAGGCCAACTTGAGAGGAGGGGTGACAAGCTTGACCTTCGCAAAATGAGAAATCATCGCGCGGAACCTTTGTAAGGTTAATATGTTGAAATTGTGAATTAGTATAGATAGGCATAATAAATTCAGCCAGGTTAGAATCAGACACCAGAACTTTACTTATTGCCCAGTTTGCAGTGCATGCTGGAGCCCTGGAGCTTCCTTTAGCCAAATCTAGTTTGTCTGTGATCCATTCATGTAACTAGCTACAGAACCTATTATCATTGTTATTGGACATCAGTCATGTTATTCCAGAGTTTGAGTTTTGCCCATGCTTGTTTGGCACTGATTATAGGTTGATCAATTTACATGAGATAGGTTTGCCATTTATTATTTTTGTTGTTTTTTTATTATTTGTGTGTGTTGATTTCATGAGTAAATTATGTTTTCCAGTGATCCATTATGAAGTCATGATTCCAGTTAGTTTGTTGATTAATTGTCTGTTATTTTAGTATTGCAATTAATGGTGCCTGGTGCTTGTAACTAATAATCTTGTGTTGTCTAGGCCAGGGATGGGGAGTCGGCCAAAAACAACCGACTCGGAACAACCGACTCCCGAGTCTGTATTTTTAAAAACTGACTCTGACTCCCGACTCTTTCAAATATATAAGTATAAATAAATGTAATAAAGTAGGTACGATAATAATACAGTTTAGTAATTTAATACAATTTTAATGTTGTATTACACAAAAATAAAAATTAACAGAAAAAGAAATTGATCTCGTATAAAATATTTATAACCTCATTTGGTTAACAATTTTAAAATTTTAATGTTGCATACGGTACCGTAGCTAAATAAAAAAAAGTTGGTAAAGAATATTTTGTTTCCATTATATATTATGATATGCTAATATTGAAGCTAAATATTAAAAAAAGGCTAAAAAAACCTACTCAATAATTTAACTCTCTAAGGAGAATTTGTTCTTAAGAAAAGTATAGCATCAATTATGTCTTCCTTCAACTTAGCCCGTAGGTGGGATTTAATTAACCGAAGAGCTGAAAATAATCTTTCAATGCTGACTTGTGTTGGTGGCAATGCAGTAACAGTTCTGGCTACATCTTGCATTAATTCAGGATACTTTGGTATGGCATTCATCACATCAAGTTTTAATGAACGATCAAATTTCTCTATTTTTATTAAAGCTGCATTAAAGTCTTCTCTGAATTTGGTCAATGGGGTTATTTTTATAGGTTTATCATCTTGACTCAAATGGCATCGCTTAACTTTTTTGATTTTTCTTCATTATCGAGATATTTTTCAAAATCCATTTCTTCTTCAGAGTTTGAGCAGGAGCTTTGCATAATGGCAGGACTAGAGCAGCTTTCAAATTCTGAATTACTTGCAGCATCTGTTTCATTTAACATTTTCATTCACACAGCTACATCACACAGAGCTGACTTTCCTCTAGCAATCTGTTCTTCAGTTAAAAGTACCCTGTGCATAGGATCTACATAAACTGCAGCCAATAGTACGTCATTATTCAGTAAATTTCTTCTCTACGCTGCATAGACATTCTTATACCATCTGCAACAATGCCGCCAATTTGAGATAGTTTATAATTAATATTTTTCCATTCCTTGTAAAATGTGCCAGGTGTCAATTCAGCTGCTTGAAACTTCTTTGTAACCACATATGGGTACTTAAGTAATGCCTCAAGTTGACTTGCCTGCTGCCACTGGATATCAGTCATTGTTACATCTGGGTTTGCCATATCGATAAGGTATGGCTTCAATTCAAGAAGGCGCTTAATCATTTCATAGGTACTCCCCCAACGTGTAGCTTGATCTATATAACTGCACCTTTTCTGGATCGACGTTTTAATATTGCATCAAGTTTAGGCGTTCTTGCAGCCACTACTATGTTGCGTAACCTACCTACTACATTAGCAGCATTCCTTTCTTTTAACCCATCACGAATTTCCAGTTGCAATGTGTGGACTGCACATTGCATATGGGGGATATTTGAGAATCCAGCAAAATCATTGTCTACAGTGTCAAGTTTGTCAGCAGTTTCATCCGTATCTTCTTCACTACTGTCTTCAAAAAGATCTCCTTTTACTTCACCATCATTAAGTTTCTGTACTGTACTTGTCATATTTGAAGCATTATCAGTAACAATTGATAATATTTGCTCTTTAGTGATTTCATATTCTGTCAAGATGGTTTCAATTAGCTTGGTCAGGTATTCGCTTGAATGTTGAGCTTCAGTGTCCTTCACTGCCAGAGTACGTATAACTAGTTTTCCTTCATCATCAATGAACTGAACATTTATTGCCATATAATTAATTCTTTGTCTTGTACAGGCATCCATCTTAAGAAAGAAGAATTTTCCTTGCAGCATTGTTTTCAATAAAGTTTTCTGGCTTTCTGCTTCCTTTAAAATCATGTTTCGAATATCATGTCTCTCTAATGACTCCTAGTTTTGC
Organism: Bathynomus jamesi; assembly: GCA_023014485.1. Classification (NCBI taxonomy): domain Eukaryota; kingdom Metazoa; phylum Arthropoda; class Malacostraca; order Isopoda; family Cirolanidae; genus Bathynomus; species Bathynomus jamesi. The sequence goes on along the minus strand of JAJOZX010000899.1, from coordinate 527,700 downwards.
CGCCATTTCTCCATTTAATCCATGGAAAGCTGGGGAGGAAAATAATGTAAGTGCAACCCCATTCTTTACAACTAAATCTATAAGGTATTTTTTAAAATTTTTCTTTGTCATTGATATTGTAATTCTCTCACTGTGGAAAAATTTTGTAACAGAGACTTGTTTGCTTTTTGAAATAGAGGTACTGGCCTGACTAGAAGTAGGTTTCTGGATTTCCTTATCATGCTGATCTACAACCTTATAAATATTGGGTTGTTTGTTTCGTAGATGGCGTTTCAAGTTTGAGGCTCGAGTTGGAGCATTAGCATGTTTCCCAGTGTAAGCACTAATTTTTGCATTACACTCTTTACCATCCTTTTCTACTTGACAAATAAAAATACTTTCATCCTCATTTAGCTTAAAATATTGAAAGACTGCTGATTTTCTACTAGGCCCACGACTCATTACTAATAGGGGCTAATTAAATTAATAATTAATATATTGCTAATTTTTATATGGTACCTAGTATCCTGAAATAGAAAATAGAAATATGAAATTCATTTGCTAAGATTTACCAGAAAAATAAATCAAATGTGGAAATGTGAATCTAGAATTAGTTCAGGAAGATATTTATTTAGGGCAGAGTAGTATTCTGGTAAATTGTTGGCATATAGAAATTGAATCAAAGAGTCGGGAGTCAGTCGTTTTTACCGACTCCTGACTCCGACTCCCCATCCCTGGTCTAGGTAACCAGTTAGGACTCAGCTCACATGGTACAGACTCATCAGGCTTGGATTGTGAATCCAATCCAGTGGAAGCTACGAAGTCCATTGAGGTTGTGTCAACCACTGTTGGCCACTGGGATCTGCCCTGAAATCAGGCTTGTGACCCTAACACTACTAACTAGATAGCTGCCTTGTATAACAAAAACTCAGATCATAGTGGGTCAAGTTTGGAGGGTAGCTGGGCTAGGACAGGGGTTCACATTCTGTGCAAGTCATTTCTGGTACTTGTCTCCCACTTGCTTTCTATCATTTCTGCCAAATCTTACTAAGTGTTATTTGTTTTCCAGAGGTTTTGTTAATTGTGATTCATTGCCAGTTTTTTGTTATGTATGTTTATACTTTTATACTGAATAATTGTTTATTTCAGTTATAATAAAGGAAAAAACCATATCTTGTATGAAATTTATTTACTAATTATTATTAATGCTGAACATTTAAACACAAACTAGGTAGGCTGTATAAAGAGTAGTAATAAAAGAAGACAAAAAAAAGAAATGAGCTATCAGATGGGATTTCTAAATTTTAAATAAGTCTGTCTCCATGAGTGAAGAAAATGAAATGACAAAGGCCGCTATGAGAAAAAAAAAAGTACTAAAAAATTTGACTCAAAGAAAACTGAGTTGAAACAGTTAAAATTTTGAAAATGGTGTGCGCCATCTTGAATTACAAATAAAATTAATTTATAAGGAATGGGAATTGGAATTTGCTTGCAAATGAGGTACACACTGCATTTTACTGTTTAATTTTCCGAAAGACAATATATCCACTAATTTTATAAAGACTATAAAATGGGTAGCAATCTAATTTGGCTGAAATAAGTTTGTATGGAGGATGTGGGAAAATGCCCTTATTTTAATTTAATAGGGACACCACTAGCCACCAAAAATGTAGTGAATTTAAAAAAAAAAAAAAAAAATTGTATTTTCTTCTACTCTTCGCTTCCTTTTCATTTTTTGCCTTTTCTTACTATTATCACTCATTTTCTCTGTCTTTATACAGATGCAGGTAGACCACTTGAGCCCGTGGTTGCCATTAAACTTTCAAACAATGAATGAACCAAGGATAAATTACACTATTATTTTCTATTTAGCTACTGACTTTTTATTTATGCCAAAACAATTGAACAAACCAGGGAACACAAGTGCGGACCCATTGTTAACATTTAACACAGAGAGAGAGAGAGAATTAAGTATTTTAACCCTAAAAGGACAATGCTACATATTGGTAACCTTTCAAATACACGCATTCATAACTTAACCCTACAAACAATTCTGTCATTAAAGGGTTAATAGTTTCCAAATGTTACTGTGCTTTCTATACATTGAAGCCTTTGGCTACATCAACCTATGCTTTGTTTTATTGAAATAATAAGGGGGTATAACTCCCCATTGAAAATTGCTAGTCAGCATGGTGAAATTACCCTGTCACACGGGTAATTTCACTGCTTTCCAATTTAAAAAAAAAAAAATCATCAGAAAAGTATCTGTGAACAATCATTTATGAGTTGGGATGATTATAATGATATGTCAATGAAGTCTATCTAGGTGGTTACCTAATGAAACAATCATGATGAACTTCACTACTTTGGGGCTAAATACTGAACAAACTTTCACTCACTGCCATCCATTGCAGATTCTGAGATGTAAAGAAGTTATAGTCTATAGTATGGTAATTATTCGTAATAGCATAATAATTACTTTCACATTTTATCAGTTAGATATTCTTCAAAAATGTATAAAAAAAATTTTCCTCCAAAGGCCATTATTTTTGAGGATATGGGTATTTATATATAAATTTTTCACTGCATAGTGAAATTACCCTGCCTTACCCTATATTGAGTTCCCAACCTAAATTCAGATCAGGAAGGTCTTGTTTGTCTAATCTCTTGGCCTTTTTAGAATTTAAGAGGTAGATGGTGGATGTGATGTAGATGTTATTTGGATTTTAGTAAGACGTGACCAGGGTGTCCATTTCCCTGGGAACACAGGAACCTGGTTCCTGTACAAACTACTATGATTGCGTACAATTTCAGGCCAGGCATGATCTTAACCTTTTGAAATCTTAATTTTTGCATATAAAGACAAATGCAATTTTGAAACTGTACAGGGTGGTGCAAAAGTCGTGCATCATAGGAATGTTTAGTGTTGACTATAATATATATTTTTTTCTTTTAGGTAGGGGATGGCTGCAAAATTAACAATAGATGAGAGGGTGAGCTTGGTTTTAATGTATGGAATACCAGGTACAACAAATTGATGAATTGGTACAGAATTTAATTCTGTACCGATTTATTGATTTGTTGTACCTGGTATTTTGTAGAGCAAACCATTTGCTCCTTATTTGGGTCTTTCGTACAGCAAGCCATTCATACAGCGAGGGACCAGTGTAAATGGCAGATGGCATTCGATATTCTAGAATGCAAAGTTCTCCATTTGGGCAGAAATAATGAAAAATGTAGGAGTTATGAGAATGCAAAGAAACTGGTTAGAGGATTTTGTCAGGAAAAAGATCTTGGCATAAGACTTAGTTGTGATCTAAGAGGAATGTTGGTTACAAAAGTAAGGAGGTTATCTATAGATTATATAATTCTTATATTAGACCTCACTTAGAATAAAGCATTCAAGCCTGGTCCCCTGACCACAGGCACAATATGGATATGCTTGAAGGTGTGTAATGTAGAGCAACTAAGCCTTATATCTTTAGTTTAAGAAGGTTAGAATAGAGTGAAAGATTAAAGGAGCTGGGTATGTTTAGTTTTGAAAGATGTTGTTTGAGGGGAGATATGATAGAGATGTTCAAAATGTTTTCAAGTTTCAACAATTTAGATGTAAGTAACTGATTAATATCTGATGGAAGAACTCAAGGACATAATAAGAAAATTAGAAAATAGACTTGTACACTGGATCAATGAAAATACTTTTTTAGTCAGAGTATTAGATTTTTGGAATGACTTGCCATATGATGTGGTAAATAGTATCACTATAGTTAGCTTTAAGAAGAATTTGGATGCTTTCACAAATGAAAGTGACAGTTTGTAAATTGTGTAAATAATGTATATTTTAGCTCAGTTAAGTAGGCTACTTCAGTAGCTTTGTAAACAGTTTAATGATAATTAGCCGACTTGAAAATAATATTTTGCAAAATTTGATAAAATGTAGCTTTACATTATTCACCTGACTCGGATAACCTCAATAGGATTGAATGGCTTCATGTTTTCCAAATGTAATGAAATGACAAATAAAAATTATTGTGCTTTATGACTTGGAGAATAGTCACTGTTAATTGCAAGTCTATATTACTTTTAACATTGAGCAAAATTTACCTTTATTCAACGTTTTATTCATTTTTCAGATGAATATTTTGCCCCAAGATTAGATTAATCTCTCTATCAATTCTAGATAATTTTTAACCTTGCAAGCCTGAAGTACATTGTACAATGTTTGTTTGCCTTAAACACTGAGATAAAATAACAGCTTTACCATGCCCTGCATTGTGAATATGGAAAGAGAAACTTCAACAATAAAAGAAAATGAAAAGAATGAAATTATGGGCAATGAGTATTTTGATAAAGAAAAAATAATAGAAGTAAAAGATGTTGAAAGCCCTGATGCTATAGAGAAAAGTATTTCATGTATTTGTAGCTTAAAAGGGAAAGGTCCTTACAGTTTTACACTAGAAGACCTAGAGCAGAAAAGAGTAGAGCTCATTAATCTCCAAAAGACTATTGTAAGTTTTAGGCATTCAAGAAACCAAAAAAGAAAGTCTGATGCAAAATTATTAAAACTCTCAGTTAATTCAAAATTTGATTTTGGTAATCCTAATATTAATATGAATTTTGAAACCTTGAAAAAAATTGATTATGAGGTAAGTACCCTAACTTGCTTAGTTTTATTGTCAGATAATATGATTTAGCTTGTATCTCAACCTTAACTTTTTCAGTGTGCAATCTTTCCATGTGGATGCCCCCACCCCCATGTACAAAAAATGAGGAAAATCAGAGTTGTTTAATTCCTATTTTTTATGGATTTTTAGAGAAAAAAAATCACTGGTTTCAAATATATAATTTTTTTTGTCCTATGTCCACATGTGATTGTGAAAATGATAAGTTGAAAATGATGAATTTCAATTATTTTTTCCACCTAAAATTACATGGCATATATTACGGGTGAAGATCAGTCATTTATTTCTGTTTTTTTATGGATTTTTAGAGGAAAAAATCACTGATTTCAAATATAACCTTTGGTTAGCTTCCACCTGAATTGTTCATTCTGACGAAGGTCAAGCTTTTCACTCCACCTTAGACCTACAGTTTAATGTGGAATCCGAATGATGCCCCACCAGCAAGCAGCTCAATGTCTTAACCACTAGGTCACCCAAGGTGCCCATTTATGTACCAACCACTTTCTTTTTTTATTGTGTGGAAGGATGAACAATTGGGTTTTGCTGCATGCCAGCTGCTGTCACTGGGTCTTGAACCTGGGGCTGATGGATTTGTAGTCAGTGACACTAACCACTACACCACTGAGGCGCATTCATATATATTAGGGTAGGTTGATTTTGGAACTGTGATCTTGGACTAGTCTAGATAGAAAGGTATTAATGTATAAAAAATGTTGCACCAACTCATATTTGTGAAAATGATTGTATTTTTTGAGGATTGTTAATTATTTTTAAGTTGTAAAATTACCGAATTTTATGCGTAAAATTGCGCGCATGGCATTCACGCAATGTAAACAAACAAAATATCGGACCTTATTTCATCAAAATAATCAATTAAAATTTGTTTTTTTTAACAAAATGATGCTTGAAACTTATTGTAAATGCATTATAGATGTTTATTAGTGTATTATTTTGTATTTTTTAAAGATATTTACCTATAAAATGTGTATTAAATTAAGTTATTTTATGATGCATTCATTTAATTGTGTTTATTTTCAGATATTTCATAAAAATGGGTAAAAAACGGAAGTCTGCAGTGTTAACTTGAAGTGATAGTGCCAAAAAATTCAGTGGCCAGCCTTCCCCTTTGGATAAAACAGCCTCCTACCCTCCGCCAAGTTATTCAGTACAGTTATTTCCTTCAAAACAGCCACCCGGACTTGAAAGACTATGATATTGCTAAAATGATAGCAAAGGATATGATTGTGATCTGGCAGGCAGTGAACCCGCGGCTGCCCCTGTATGAGGAATATTATGTAGTGAAATTGGTGGATAAAGTGTGCTTCAAGAAAGCAAAAGAGATAAACAGGAAATCTCTTTCTACAGTCCAGGAGCAGAATCTGGAGGAAAAGCTGGATAAACTTTGACATTTCTGCTTGCACCTGTAAGCTACCTGTTCATCCCTGTGATGACAATGCTGTGAAGTGCAAGAAAGAAAATTGTCAAACACAGCATATAATCTGCACTTGTCCTCCCAGTAAGAAGGTAATGCTATTATTTTTTTTACTTTTAACTGGCCTAACTTAGTGCGATTAGGTGCCTTTTAAATGGAAGGAAATTCAATGCTTGTAATTGAAAAATATCTCTCCCCCCCCCCCCCCCCCTGGTAATAGAAATTAATAATCATTTTTTTTCAGGATTTTATCTCTTATTTTAGATCCGCTATTTAATATACTTTAATATTTCAGGTTCTAGTAGAGGAGAGGGAATACTTGAGAGATCAGAGGGCCAAAATAGGACCCAAGGGTTCTTTCCAGCTGGGATCTGTGGATAAAACTGTTGTGAAGAGAGACCAGAGGGCTGCAGCTGAAGCAGAAAGATTACAGAGCCAGATTCAACAGCAGTAGGAAGTGGATTTGGCCACTTTTGCCTCCACACCTTCATAAGATATTTCTTTTGAATCCAGCTCAGGAGAGGTAATATATTTTTTTTCTTATATCTTATCCCATTTTTACCCAAATTTATCCCTACTTTTTGTCCCTATTTCCCCCCTTTTTTCCCCCATTTTCGCTTTAGTAATTGAGTCATTCCAGCTCAACTGGTACAGATTTCAGAAAGTTGGTCGGGTGACCATCTCCGATTTTCTTCAAATTTTCAGGGTTGATTCATACACCATTCAATAGCTTAAATCTAAAATTTTAGCTTCCTCAGTCAAAAGCGTTTAATTTTATGGTCGCTTAAATGGCCCCCACCTTCGACAAAAAATGCCCATGTTGGGCTTGATTGGCCAATGCCTTCATTTTGAGAGGCCTTGAAAAGTGTCTTTTAATAGGAGTAGAAGCTTCAAATTTGTCATGCCAATACAACTTCTGGTGGGCTTTTCAATTTTGCAAGCTAAAAGGCTGTGGAACAAATAGTTTCTGAGTTACAAGGGCTTAAACATGGCTCCATTTTGAAGCTTGCATCAATTCCTCCCACTTTTATGACTCTACCATTTTCAAAAGTTTTAGTTCTACATCAATCACAGCGGTTTTAATACTCCTAATAGTCCCTATCAGTGGCGGCTCTAGACTCGATAAAGTGGGAAGGCTGTAGCTTTTGAAAATACTTATAAGGTACAAAAATTAAGAAAACTAGCTTAATAAAATAATAGTTCAATTATAAATACTTAGTATGGTTACTTACCAATGGATGAAATGATTTTATTTAAATATAAAATCCATTTTTCGGGTTCTGGACGTTGCAAAATGATCAATCACTTTTTCATTAAAATTGTTGATATCACTTATCATTCTATTTTCAATTGACAGCATTGCTAAAGCCGTGAGCCTTTGATTCAACATCGAGTTTCTAAGAAATGTTTTTTTCTTTTTTAAGGTTGAAAAGCATCTTTCAGTTTCAGCTGATGTCATGGGCGTTGTTATTAAAATTTTTACAAGTTTAACTGTTTCTGAAAATGCTGATTCTAAATTATTGTCCAAGAGAACACTTAATAAATCAGTGAGCTTGTCGTTTGAGCAGATATCGTCTCAACCATAAAGAACGGATAGTTCCATTTTGAGTTTTAATTTGTCAAGCATTGGATATGCTTCAACAGCTTTGCCGAGTTCCACAGTTGGAAAGACTTTAAGATAAGATTCAAAACAATTTCTTAGTAGCAGTTTACTGGATTCAAGATGGCCAGTAAAGCTAAATCTATTAGTGCATTCTTGGATAATTATATCGCAGACATCTGTTGCAATTGATGTTTCATTAGTAGTTGAAAACTTCCTCTTTTTATTTCCTTCATTTGAGTTGTTTTGTTCAGAAGTGTTCATATTCTTGCTTAATGTTTTCAATAGCAGCAGTAAATTTGTTTACATAGGATTGTGCGGTTGTTGCTTCAATACACCTAGATTGAAATTGTGCAAATAAAATTTCAACTTAGGGCGTTATTTTACTGAAGAATTCCAGCCAAAAAGTAAATTCTGGATCATTTAGCATTCTTTTAATACCAGCTGCTGCAAGTCCAGTTTCCTTTGACTGAGAGGTTTCTAAAATGCTGCAGCACTTGATTAGTTCATCTTTTCTTTCGTATACAGCGTTTACTGTTCGACTTTTAAAATTCCATCTAGTTGCTGATACTTGTGGAATTTGATGAGTAATTTTTTCTAATTCAGCTGTTCTTTGAGGGGATTTTGAAAAGAATGCAGGAATTCCAGACAAGCTATTGAAAAAACTCTTGCTTTGCTAATTTTTGATGTTGCTTTCTCAATTATTAAGTTCAGTTGATGTGCGTAACAATGTAAATGAGCATTTTTATAGACTTCTTTTATTCTTGTTTGGACGCCTTTCTGCTTTCCATTAAGAGCAGCAGCTCCGTCATAAGTTTGAGCTATAAGTTTCTCCTTATTAGATAGTAAACTATTCAGTTCATTGAGGAGTATTTCGGATAAAGCTTCTCCAGTGAGATTTGGAGGGTTGAAGAAACTCCAAAACCGTTCAATGGGGTTTCCTTTTAGTTCATATCTGAACACTATTGCCATTTGTGATTTATTATAAATATCCGTTGTTTCATCACACATTACAGCTAAGTAGTCAGTTTTTTCAATCTCTTCCTTGATATTCTTTTTGCAAAGAACTAATATAGAATCTAATAATTCATTTTGAATCATTTTTGAAGTTCCCTTAAAAGCTGTAGCAGTTCGGAAATGAGATTCTAAACTAGGATCTGATTTACACAAGAAATCAATCAAACCGCGAAATACTCCTGGATTTTGGGAAGTCACTCTCATTATGGCCACGTAATGGCAACTCAAATTTGCCGCAGAATAATATGCAATCAATAATTTTAGATAGCACGCCCCTATTTCTTTTCACTAATTCATTATGTCTGTCAATCGATTGTCTATGTGCTTCACTCAGCTGATTTCTGATATTCACTTTACCAAGAAAAGATAAGTTCACTACGTTTATCAAATGTTTTTGGCTTTGCTGGTGCTTTATTATCTTTGGAGGCAAGTTTTTCAACTTAGAAATGCCATTCGTTGTCCATTCACTTTCTCCTCCAAATAATAAACATGGGAAACAGAACAGAGAATTACTTTGTTCACAGCCACAAATCCAATCATGTTTATCATAAATAGCTGAATTAAATTTGCGAACGTAATCCTTATTTCTACTTTTACCTGTCTCTTCTATATTTAAAGCAGGAGTTGGATGGCCCTTGTTTTTAATTTCAACCTTTTTGAGGTAGGTTAGGCTTGAAAATTTAATTGATTTCAAAAACGTCACTGTATTTTCCATGGCTTGTATGTAAGGGAGAAATAAAAGTTTTAGATAAGCTAATTGAATCAAAATAACCAAGTAGAAATCTGGTTCACAATAATAAATTTAATTGAAAAAGAAGCACGATCAGCCTAGCACAGGAAACAATGACTGACCACACTTGATAACCAGCGTCCAGAAATCTGGTTCACAATAATAAATTTAATTGAAAAAGAAGCACGATCAGCCTAGCACAGGAAACAATGACTGACCACACTTGATAACCAGCGTCCAAACACTGCCATCACGTGCCATCTGCAACTGTACGCTAGCAGGCTGCATCTGCTGCAGACTTAAAAGATCCAAATTTTGCTGCATATCATATCATTATCTTCTACTTTACCAATAATGTATTTGAAAATTCAGTTTTTAATAGTTTGATATTAACACATGGTGACGGAAGTATAATTTAAATAGATCAACTTTCATCAAATATAGCGAATTAAACGTGAAATTAATCATTAGGGACATCGTGCACCTGGCAGCAGTGCAGTGACCGCACTCACCTCACAGTCCTCACTAAATCTCATACCCTGTATACTGTGTATAGACTGCACGATTGCAGCCTTAAAATTTACATCTTAGCGCGGTAGGCCCTATATTTATATTACATTTTAAATAACCTTTTATTCATCATTGTTTGCTGGAAGTTATCTTTATTTCATCACATTATTAATATATAAAAATCAGTTTAGTTTAGAATCTCATTTTTTGTTTAATACAACACTTTAAATAAAATAAAGAGACCGAAGAGACGCATTATTCGTCATTTTAGTTGGGGGGTCTGCAGCCTTACAGCCTCTAGGCCAGAGCCACCCCTGGTCTCTATGGGTTTTAAATTTATGAGTGAAATAAAAAAATAACCAAAAAAGGATTTATTTTTATTTTTAAAAATTTCCAAATATTGATATTTTCACAAAATTTGCAAAATTAATATCAATTTTGGGGCTTAATATAAAGGTGTCTGAAATTAGTCAGGGAGTTGATACTTCTAGTAAAGAAAGATACATATGTGTACAAAAACATATATTAAGGAATAGATCTCAACTCAACTCCTTCATATAGTTTTGGCTATTCAAAGAAAAGTACTTTTTGTGAAAAATTCTGAATTTTTTCAAAATTTTGAAATGTTTAAATTTCTTTTTACAACATTGAATTGTAATTTTACTTCCATTTTATTACTTGGTAAGTTAATTCACAAATGTTAAATTATCTAAATAAGTTTTACTCATAAAAAGACATAATATATACCTAGATTATTACTACATTTGCAGTTAACACAACAGATGGACCAGCTTGTAGGCTCAATACTTGGATCTACCTAAGTAAATCATGTAGAACTGTGTTCTATTGCTCTTTAAGCACTTCCTAGTAATTTAAATTATATAGTTAGTACAGATAAACTAGCAGTAACCACCATTTTCAGTACAAAACCTTAAATTTAAGTAGCTTTGTTGTATTACTTCCCTTAATACAAGTGTACAGTACTTAGCTATATACAATAATGAATTCCTGAGTTTTTAAGCATGTGAATTATTGGCTATAAGTTCATATTCTTTTTTTAATATGTGTTGTTTATGTAAATTCGTATGTAAACTTATATATAGCTAATAACTCTTATGTTTAGACACTGACTCAGGAATTTATTATTGTACTCAGGCTTTAAGTCTGATTGTCTTCAACACTCCATGGCCTCACAGCCATAAATTGGCAATTTATTATTCAGCTTGATACAGGTCTGTAGTTACTTAGGCTTTTTTAAAATACTCCTCAATTTTAGATAAACAATCATTTGATAACTTGTACTGTCTCCCCATTTTCCCAGCAACTGTAGGTGGTTCAATTGAACACAAAACATGTTGGAATGGAATCCAGCAAATGTCCTCTTGTTCAGGCCATTTAAAAGGATTCTTTTTCATGAAATTTACTAATAGATCCTTCTCAGTATCACACACTTCAACTATGTTTCCAACAAACCAGTCACCTTCATAGAAACAGGCCACATATGTACCAGGTTTATATTGGTAAGCCACATTTTCTTGTGTAGCATTGAGGAAGGAAAGTTGTACGTTAAAGAAATTTTCATCACTAGAAATTTTGTACAGTTTAATGCCTGTTGATGAAGGTCTAAAGCAGTGATATTGCTACGGTGGCGGCGTAGGCCGTAGTCCCCGAGTATCTGTGTTTCCAACCACCCAGCACCTTTTCACGTTTCTGGGTTCGGAACAGTCAAGAGACTGGGCAAAGATGTAATCTCCTCTGGTATCTAGGAAGGCCTCTCTGGTCAGTGGTTTATTTCCAGATTATTCAGGTCCGACTCGCACATTAACTGTAAAGGACTTCCCCTAGTGCAGGTGTCTCAATCTGACTCTCCACTGAGTAAGAGACCCAACCGCTCAGGGTCCAAGAAAGGGCTAGAATTCAAAGGTAGACCTAATAGAAGTAAACTACTTGGGTTTTTCTCTTTATTATATCTGAAATAAACAACTATTCAGTGTGACAGCATAAACATAACAAAAGGACTGGCAATGCACCGCACTTGACAAAACACCTGGAGCCCCAATAACCCTTAGTGAGATTTGGCAGAAAGGATAGAAAACAAGTGGGAGAAAAGTACCGGAAATGACTTGCACAGAATGTTAACCCTTGTCCCAGCTTAACTACCTCCAAACTTGACCCCCCCTTTTATGACCTGTTCCAATTCCTTTATTGGCTGGCTAGTTAGTAGGGTTAGGTCACAGGCCTGATTTCAGGGCAGATCCAGTGGCCAACAGTGGTTGACACGAACTGCGTAGCTCCCACTGGATGGGACCCACAATCCAAGCCTGATGAATCCGGACCACGTGAGTTGAATCCCAAACAGGTTGCCTAGACAACACAAGATTATTAGTTACATGCATCTAGCACCATTAATCACAATAATAACAACATAACAGGCAATTAACCACAAACATTAACTGGAATCATGACTTCATAATTGATCACTGGAAAACATAATTTACTCATGAAATCAAAGCACATAAATAATAAATAACCAACATAACAGGCAATTAACCACAAACATTAACTGGAATCATGACTTCATAATTGATCACTGGAAAACATAATTTACTCATGAAATCAAAGCACATAAATAATAAATAACCAACATACAAAATAATAACTACAAACATTGACAATTATGGCAAACCTATCTCACATGAGTTAATCAACCTATAATCATTGCCAAACAAGCATGGGCAAAAACCTAACTCTGGAATAATATGACTGGTGACCTATAATAATGATAATTGGTTCTCTAGCTAGTTACATGACAAGGTGGCAAACCTATCTATACTCAGTCAGTTTCAACAACCTATATGTATGTCTACCCTTAATAATAATAATTAACCATGATAATGATGGTGAAATACAAATGAACTCTAGCCAAGGATTACAAAAACTCCTACCTTTTAAAGGCTTTCCACACTTCCTTGGCTTCTGACAGGAGGTCTGTATTAAGGGTCTATTCAGGTTTCATAACCTTAATCCTAATTACCATTAATGGTTTCCTAACTACTCCTGTGGGGAAAGAAAAACTTGTGAGAGGGGACCCAGATAGGACTTGAAAACTAGGGTGAAGCTTTTTTATGAAAAACTCCACAACCCCCAAAAATGGGGAATTTGAAAATCACGGGGGGGTTGTGAGAAACTTCACAACCCCCACAATATGAATGGGTTCCTGGGATTGTCTTAATTAAGGAATACCTTTTTTCTAACTCAAATAAATTAGCATTTTCCTCAATTTTAGCTGAATCAATGTACAGAAATTGTATACCATTAATATTAGATTTGCACCAATCGAACATCTCTTTTGGATTGGTGATGTGACCTTTACTTGTTGCTTGTAGACTTGCCCGGGCAACTAACCTTTTGACGGTGCCACCAACACCATCACAGGGGCTCTTTCCGTGAGAGGTGGCAAAAAAGTTCCATTCACATGTTAGTTGGAAATCTTTTTCATGTAACACTGAATTAATGATGTGTTTATAGTTTTTATATTGACTTGCTGCGCCATCGCTAAAGTAACAAATATGTTTTAGTTTAGGATTCTGACTTTTAAGTAATTTCAAGGCTTCACATAAAAAAGAATGAACTGCAGTTGTGTTGTGTGTAAGTGAATCTGATATTACACAAAAATTTGTAACTTTTAGTTCACCATCAACTTTTTGATAGCAGACTACCGGATGCAAGGTAGCCTGGGTATTGTCCCAGTGATGCCCTTGTACGGCATCCTGAATTATAAAACTATAGTTTTCAGAGAAGTCAAGCACTAATGCTGTAGAATCATTGAGGTTTTCTTTACAGTCGGACAAATATTTTGATTGGGCTTTTGCTATGAAATGGTGTACTTTCAACTTTTTTGCACTTTCACATGTCTTCTACTACATTCGAAACACTTTTTGTCATTGTGACCAGTTGGGTATGGTCTGTATGAAGCCACTGCTTAAAGGAAACCTCATCATCCATGTCATAATCATTGTTTTAAAAAATGGTAAGAAGCCAATCCCATAATTCATTTAAACCAGGACATGTTTTGCAGTTATTAATCATGCAGTTTCTGGTTTCAGTGTTGCAGACTATTTTCCCTAGTAACACTCTTAATTCTACTTTGACGGGGAGTGATTCACATAAAAGTTTAAAGTTCTGGTGTATTTCACAAATGCATACATTGTGTGATCCTTTACTCCCCACACCCATACACCATTTTGGTCTCAGTTCAAAAACTTTGATTTGGAGATTTTGTCGTTTGGATATTTCTTTTTGTAAAGCGTATATAATTCTCTGATATTTGTCAACAACAGTATTTTCTGCTTGTGTGAACCTTCCCTTATAGTGTTTTTATTGATTTGTAGTCATTTTTACCAGGGCATTCTCTAGTATACTATTCATTGTTTTGGAAAAATTCTATCACTCTTTCCTTTATTTCATTGCTTATACCCTTGCTACTCTCTTTATTTCTCATTATAGGAAGGATACCTTCTTTTCTCTTTAAGGCCCTCACAGCATTAACCATTCTGGCTGACACTTCAAATTCTTTCATAATTCTTTCTCTGGACCAGGTTTTACCAATTGGAAGGAGTGTTAGACTTTGTATCTTTTCTTGTCTGGTACTAGTTTTACACTTTTCTTTCAGTTCCTCTATCATATGCTGATAACACTTTTCTTCCTCACTCTCTATAGGTTTCTCCGCTTCCTCATCCAAAATGCTAGGCTTCATATGAAGTACTTTTGACAGCTTTGATTTTGTTGATGTTTCAATTTGATTTAGTTTCCTTTTCGCGTAAAACTTTCGATCTCTTGCTCTTACATACTTAATGGGTGAGCATTCTAGTGAACCTAACGTTTCGTCAAATGTCTCCTTAACTATTTCTTCTGGAACATATTCATCACTACCTGAGTCTTTTTCATCTTCAATCATCTTGGCTCTAGAGAAGCATGTTCAGCAAAGTTTCTGTCCTGGTATCAGATTCAGTCTAGTTGCTATGTCTTTGTCAATAATTTGTAGTGATTCTGCAAATAAAGTAGGGTAATGTAAACTCTAAACACATTGGAAAATAATTTTAAAACCTCAACATTTGGTTATATAGGCTATTCGTATAAAATATTCAAAACGTATGCATTCAGTAGCACAGTATATAGCCTACCCTATTAAAATTAAATAGCTAATTTAGGTTACAATTTACAATATAAACTTTATGAAATATAAATATATTAGTACCTATATTTACTTACTTATCTTCTTTCGATGATTTCTCCATGGATCTTGGCAGCTACGTTGCATTTGTTGGTAATGCATTCCAAACATTTTTTCATGGTGGTAGCATACAGTAGCACTATTTGGGTTGATTACAGTTGCTTTTGTTCTCCACAATAGCAGTTTCCTTGTTTCATCTGTCAGCTCATGTAAGGTATACATACCCACCTTCCTGGTGAGTCTGTGTTCATGACATGGATCATCCAAGTACATACCAAAGCTGCACTTTGAATCTTGATTAGAATAATCCATTATTACAGGCAGTAAAATTAAGTTAATTGCTCTAGTTAAATTTTCTGAAAATAAAAGATTATGATCTATAAAATAGGCCTGGACATTAATGATTAACCATCATGTTTTACATTTATAAGAATATACAAAGCGAAATGAGCTACCTAGAGCCCTTCGAGTCGTTGGTTGTTTTGACAGACATATTAAATTTCTTGTGTTTTAGACTTATTTACATATTATTACAATTGTAAATCAACTTAATAAGTAATAAAATGGAAGTAAAATTACAATTCAATGTCATAAATAGAAATTTAAAAATTTATAAATTTTGCAAAAATTTGAGATTTTTCATAAAAAGCACTTTTCTTTGAATCACCAAAACTATATGAAGGAGTTGAGTTGAGATCTATTCCTTAATATATGTTTTTTTACACGTATGTATCTTTCTTTACTAGAAGTATCAACTCCCTGACTAATTTTAGACACCTTTATATTAAGCCCCAAAGTTGATGTTAATTTTGCAAATTTTGTGAAAATATCAACTTTTAGAAATTTTTAAAAATAGAAATAAATCCTTTTTTGGTTATTTTTTTATTTCACTCATAAATTTACAACCCATAGAGACTATTAGGAGTATTAAAACAGCTGTGATTGATGTAGAACTAAAACTTTTGAAAATGGTAGTCGTAAAAGTGGGAGGAATTGATGCAAGCTTCAAAATGGAGCCATATTTAAGCCCTTGTAACTTAGAAACTCTTTGTTCCACAGCCTTTTTGCTTGCAAAATTGAAAAGCCCACCAGAAGTTGTATTGGCATGACAAATTTGAAGCTTCTACTCCTATTAGAAGACACTTTTCAAGGCCTCTCAAAATGAAGGTGTTGGCCGATCAAGCCCAACATGGGCATTTTTTGTCGAAGGTGGGGGCCATTTAAGCGACCATAAAATTAAAGGTTTTTGACTGAGGAAGCTAAAATTTTAGATTTAAGCTATTGAATGGTGTATGAATCAACCCTGAAAATTTGAAGAAAATCAGAGATGGTCACCTGACCACCCCTGGACCAATTGAGCTGGAATGACCCAATTTATTCTTTTTTTCACCCATTTTTGCCGACTTTTTACCTGAATTTTTACCTATCCCCCCCCCCCCCCTATTTTCCCACTTTTCCCCCATTTTCCCCCCCCCTATTTCCCCCCCCTATTTTCCCCCCTATTTTCCCACTTTTTTCCCACTTTTTTCGCTTTAGTAATTTATTCTTATTTCTGCCCATTTTCGTCGATTTTTACCCATATTTTTCCCTACTTTTCCCCCTATTTTCCCCCTATTTTCCCCCTATTTTCCCCCTATTTTCCCCCTATTTTCGCTTTAGTAATTTATTTTTTGTTTTCATTTCAGCCATCTGGTGGTGAAGTTGAAGAGTTCAAGCCAAGGAGGCACCAAGTGGAGGTTAGAGCTTTTTGAAAACCCCCAGATATGCCATGCAACTGATCAGGGGTGATGTTTCTTCCAATCTTGGGGCAAGTCTTGCTAATGCCTTCCTCCTGGACTTACAAGCTATGGACCTGCTTAAGCCTGGCCTTGATGTGAAACAGATAATAGTTGATAAATCGAAAATGGACAGGGAAAAAGAATGAAAGTGAAAAGTGATGAAAAGCACAATGAGGGTCTGGAAAAGTTAGTCTGTATTGGGGTTGATGGGAAAGTTGACAAGGACACTTTGCTGTACAGAGAAGTTAAGGATGAAAATGGGGAGACTAAGCTGAAGAAAGGAAAGGGACAAGAGCACCATTTGACTTTCACAAAGGAGCCGGGAACTGAAAGTGGAACATATCTTACTCACAGAGTCATCCCAATTAAAGGTGCGACTGGAGTTCTTCTTGGTGAAAAAGTTGCTAGTGTCTTGGAGGAGTTTAACAGTGTTCATACCCTGAAAGCTGTCCTCCTTGACAACACAAATACAAACACTGGCTGGGAGGGAGGCCTTGTAACAGCTCTGGAAAATAAAATTGAGCGGAAATTGCACACCATTGGCTGTTCACTCCATCAGAATGAGCTTCCTTTCAGAGCTGTTTTCAAGCATCTTGATGGCAGTACCAAAAGTCCCACTGCTTTCACTGGTCCGCTGGGAAAACTCTGTGAAATTGACTACTAAGATCTGCCACAAGTGGAATTCACCAAACTCAGTGGCCCCCTGGATGACATGAAATTTGCTGAGGAGACACTGAATGATCTCAGTAGCGACCAGAGGCTTCTTTTGGAGTATGTGCTTGGAATTTCCAGGGGCAAAGTCAACCCAAGATTTGCTGCCTGGAAAATTGGACCATTAAACCATGCAAGATGGTTGACTTTGGCAATTAGATTGATGTGTCTGTGGACCAGAGGTGCTTACCCTCCAGAACTACAGGATAAGCTTTACCAGGCCATCAAGTTCATTGTGGAAGTGTATGCAGTCAGTTGGTTTGAGATCAAAAGGGACAGCAAGTTCCACAATCAGCAGCTGTACATCTTCAACATGATCCAGAGGATCAAGCAGCAGTCTGAAGAAATCCAGGGTGTTGCTTTCAAGAACCTGAAGTACAATGCTTTTGCCTTGCTGCCCGAGAATGTGCTGTACTCCATGATGAAGTCTGATGACTTGGAAGTGAGAGAAGTGGCTCTCAAGAAAATTCTGTCCATCAGGTAAGCATTTATTAATTAAAAAAAATGTGAAAAAAAAATTTGATTATGGGGATTTATTTAATAAAAAAAAGGCCTGAGTTCTATAAATCCCCATAATCAAATTTTTTTTCACATTTTCTTATCCCAATTCCCCCCCTCCCCTCTGATAATGGAAATAATCTTACCTTCTTTCTGAAAAAAAATTCAATTATGGGGATTTCTAGAACTCGTTTTTTTTTTTTTTTTTTTTTTTTTTTTTTTTAAATCAGCAATTCTGAGACTAATAGGGATTAAATCTTAAACTGGAATAAAAAATAAATTATTATTCTTTCAGAAATGGGAAGTCAGCCAAGAAGAGGCTGAAGAAGATCACAGCCATCAACATTGAAGCTACCCACTGGTCAGAACTAATCAACCTTTCTCAAAGTGGCATCTGTGAACCTGCTCTCACAGAAGACTTTTCTGACCAGGAGCTTCAAGAAGCATTGCTGAATGGCACCAAGCTGGAGCTGCCTTCACATTCTCAGAGTGCTGAAAGGGCAGTGAAGCTGACATCTGAAGCTTCCCATACTGTTTATGGACTCGAATCAAGGCACAAACACATTCTGGCCAAAGCCCTAAGCCACCAGATGAGGCCTTCCTTTGCTTCTAAGGGCTTTTACAGTGAAAATTATGAAGATCTTGGGATCTAAATGTGTGTATTTGACCCTGTACATGTTTTTTTTTGCTTTTTTTCAATAAAATTGTAACTTTTTTCAGGATTTTTTTTATGAAAATAGCATGATTTTTTCGGCCAAAAATTGCAAAAATGTGGTATTTTTGGGTACAATTTTTTAAATGGTTTCCTCAAAAAACGGTTAAAGCTAGGGATCTGAAATTTTTTGTCAGTTATTATCATATTAAGCCCTGACTATCTCGACTAGTCCAAAGTCAATATCTAAAAAAAATGCAGAAAATCAACCTACCTTAATATATATATATATATATATATATATATATATATATATATATATATATATATATATATATATGTATTATTATTTTTGTGTGACAACATATAATTGCGAAAACAATAGGTTGAAAATGAAGAATGCACAGGAGGAGGCAGCCATCTGGCCTGGGAAATTCAAATCACACTGCAAAAACTTAGTGCCACTTGAGTGGCATTGCACACTTAAAGGGTTAATAAAGAAGTAAAATAGGGCTAATGTTTGTTGGTCAACATAATCACTCAGAGCTCTTTGTTCAGTGTCTTGATGCATCTTATTTTTTGTAAGAGTTAGATATGGAAAGCACAAAACTCACCCCAAAAGCCAAGATACAGTTTCTTCTTTCCTGATAAGGCCTATATTTATTTTACCAAGAAAAGATACCTCATAAACTTTTAATTTTTTATTCAGTTTTGTTTGGATATGATTTGAAACAAGTGATGTAGGAGCTTTAAGTTTAGTAACTTATTTAGATGTATTTTTATTTAGGACTTTAATTTATTTACAAACTGCAACATTGTTACATTTAGCCTAATCCAAATAACCCAGTCAACCTAACCTACCCTTCATTATATCTTTTTTCATAATAATTAGTGATTTTTCAATAAAAGAGTATTAACCTATGGCAGTACCACTAATACCACTACATACATGTTTATGCTGCAATGAACTTAGTGTGTATCCTAAAGATTGTTGCAAAGATGTAAGATAGCTTAGAAATAAAGAAAAACACACACTGGTCTTTTGGTGTTGTGAATACAATAAAACTTGTTTACTTTGTAAGGACTACCATAGTAGCTATTTTCTCTTTTGCCAGAATGAGTTGGTAAAATCTGAAATTTATCACATAAGTAACAGCAACATGAAACAGTGTTTGACAGATAGTCATCATGAAGAAAAGATACACATTTTGAAAAATATTAATGAATCCTTCTATAAGGTAAGATTGCTTATTCACAGTATTAATAAAGAATTTAAAATTATCAAACTAATTAAAATTTGACCTAAAAAGTGACTTGGCCAGTAGTGATTATTTTGCAGTATGCCGTTGTCCAGTTGAATACTTACATAGTTGTCTTGGAAATATAGCTGTGGTGTACATAAACAAGTTACTGTATGCAGTAATTTGTAGCATAAAAATAAGACAGAAAGCTTTTATCTGGAAAACTATCCCTGACTAATTATTAACCCTATATGTACAGAACTTTCTGTAGGGTTAAGTTATAAATGCATGTATATTAGCGTGTAGCGTCATTGGGCAAAGTGTAACGGATCAAGAGGCACATTTCAGGTTTTGTACAATTGACCTCCCTAAATTCAAAAATGAAAACAAAATTTTTTTGACAAGTGCAACACCTCCTTTTTCACGTGTGAAAATTGTTAGTTACCCATAACTTTTGGACACTTGCTTTCCTAGGGTTTGAGCTATCATTTGACCCCTTACAATGTACTGCTTTTCAGGAAAAATAGAAAAATTTATTTTTGGAATAAACATATACACTAGGTAGGTAGGTAGACTAGATAGTTTTATTTAGTAAATGATACATTAAAATCGTTTAGTTTTGAATGATGACATAAAGTCACAGGATTTAAGTACTGCTCTAATGTAACCATCTCTTGAATCCTTTCCATACACTGCCCCAGATGCTTCAGTTACCATCCTAACACAGCGTTCTACACCTTGGGAGTGACATGGTATCCGGACAACAAGGGGCTCTTCAGTGATCTTATCGAGTTGTTCGACAGAGAACTGCTTCATGAGTGGTGGTTCCATTGTGTACTCCTCCACTAGTGGAAGTAAATCTTTCAAATTCTGAGCACTTTGTTTGATCTTTGATGGCCGAAATTCTCTGACTTGCTGTTGAGCAGGGTTTGGGAGCTCATTGAATGGTCTTGATTACATCGATGGCCAATTTCTGGTTTGCTTGATCTGCATCTGCAAGCATTGCCAGTAGAACATTTTCAGGGTGAGCCCAATATGCATTTCTTTGGATCACAGACCATGTGACAGTCTTGCTAGCTGGTGGCAGTAATCGTAGCAGCTTAATTTGCTCCAGGAAATGTTTTGGGCCATCTGTGCACCTTGGATGGCACTTGATGCTAAACCACATGGGTCTATAGTGGCACACGACAAACTGTGTGAGTGAATACAGTTCATCACTTGGCTGCGCCATCGCTACATATAGCCGACAAATTCTGCTGGCAGTTGTAACCCATCTTGCATGGGAGATTGGTCCAGGCTTCTCTCGTAGAAGATCTTCATTAATGACACCAGTCCTTATTGCTTTCATCATTCTGTAGAGGTAGGCTTGGTCACGACTCAATTCAGTAAGGTCAACATCCGGGAGAGTGTGGCCATCAGCAATACATTGAATTCCTCTAGAGCAGGGGTTCCCAAATTGGTGTTCCGCGGAACACTTGTATACCGTGAGAAGTGTTCCGCTGCTGCGGTGGAGGCATAGGCCGTAGTCCCCAAGTATCTGTTTTGTCAAACCACCCAGCACCTTTTCACGTTTCTGGGTTTGGAATAGTCAAGAGACTGGGCAAAGGTGTAATCTCCTCTGGTATCTCGGAATGCCTCTCTGGTCAGTGGTTTATTTCTAGATTATTCAGGTCTGACTCGCACATTAACTGTAAAGGACTTCCCCTAGTGCAGGTGTCTCAATCTCACTCCACTGAGTAGGAGACCCAACCGCTTAGGGTCCAAGAAAGGGCTAGAATTCAAAGGTAGGCCTAATAGAAGTAAACTACTCGTGTTTTTCTCTTTATTATATCTGAAATAAACAACTATTCAGTGTGACAGTATAAACATAACAAAAGGACTGGCAATGAATCGCACTTGACAAAACACCTGGTGCCCCAATAACCCTTAGTGAGATTTGGCAGAAAGGATAGAAAACAAGTGGGAGACAAGTACCGGAAATGACTTGCACAGAATGTTAACCCTTGTCCCAGCCTAGCTACCCTCCAAACTTGACCCCCCCCTTTTATGACGAGTTCCAATTCCTTTATTGGCTGGCTAGTTAGTAGGGTTAGGGCCACAGGCCTGATTTCAGGGCATATCCAGTGGCCAACAGTGGTTGACACAAACTGCGTAGCTCCCACTGGATAGGATCCACAATCCAAGCCTGATGAATCTGGACCATGCGAGTTGAATCCCAACTGGTTGCCTAGACAACACAAGATTATTAGTTACATGCACCAAGCACCATTAATCACAATAACAACAACATAACAGGCAATTAACCACAAACATTAACTGGAATCATGACTTCATAATTGATCACTGGAAAACATAATTTACTCATGAAATCAAAGCACATAAATAATAAATAACCAACATAAAAATAATAACTATAAACATTGACAATTATGGCAAACCTATCTCACATGAGTTAATCAACTTATCATCAGTGCCAAACAAGCATGGGCAAAAACCTAACTCTGGAATAATATGACTGGTGACTTATAATAATGATAATTGGTTCTCTAGCTAGTTACATGACAGGGTGGCAAACTTATCTATACTCAGTCACAGTTTCAACAACCTGTATATATGTCTACTCTTAATAATAATAATTAACCATGATAATGATGGTGAAATACAAATGACAACACCACAATAACTGGGAATAGAGATTATGAACAAATCTATTATACTCTAGCCAAGGATTACAAAGACCCATACCTTTAAAGGCTTTCCACACTTCCTTGGCTTCCAAACAGGACACATCAGTATTGTAAATAGTCTGGATGTTAACGCTAGGTTTTTATGAGCCTAACTGAACTCCTGCGGGAGAGAAAGACTTGTGAGAAGAACCAGATAGGACTTGAAAATTAGGGTGAGGTTTTTTTTTTTTTTTTAAAAACTCCACAACCCCCAAAAAGGGGGATTTGAAAATCAAGGGGGGGTTGAGAAACTTCACAACCCCCACACCGCGGAACACAATTTGGGAACCCCTGCTCTAGAGGAAAGTGGCAAACTTTCACATGTGGCCAAAGCTTTGCCAATTGGTCCTTTCCATTGAGTTGCAGATTCTGTTGGGCTGATGAGTTCCTTGCACAAGTGGTGCAGTGGGAGTTCATTTAAATGCAGACTACAGATGAACCAGTGCAAAAGGCGACCCAGGCGGCACTCTAGCAGGTGTATTGCTCCACTTCTGTGCCCTGTGTTTGTGGCTGTGCTGTCAGCTCCCACTGCAATTATCTTGTCTGCAATACCCATTTCTTCAATCGCATTTTGAAGTCCATCCGCAATGACAGTGCCAGTTCCTCGTTCCAGTGTCAGATGGCTTAGATAGAAGGTTCCAGGCTCTCCAACCAGCACATAGTGGTCCTCAACTTTCTTTGTGCTGTACCATTTGTTCCCCTTTTTCTCTTTGACAAGTGTCATGTCTTTCCACCCATCAAAAAATAAAGCAGTGACTTCCACATCGTGGTAAGTTACTGCTTCCTTCAGATCCCTCCGTACCTTCTGCCGTGCTCTCCATACTTTGTGGTGGTCAATTACGTTTATCTGATCATCAGAACTAATGATGCCATAGTCAACCAATGTTGCAGTGCTGATAGCTGCAGCAGTCCTGTTCGATACACCATACCGGTCAGCTTCCAAAGCAACAGTGGGAATCGGTGTGATGTTCCTGTCGTCCTGGGCACTATCACCCATCCACTCATCACCAACACTTTCACCACTGGAGTCTGCTTCTGCTTGAGCTGATTTGACCACATCTGCAGAGGATGCTACCTCTTGCCATTCCGTTTTTCTTCTATTCTCTTCTTCTTGTCTTTCTTCTATTCTCTTCTTCTTGTCTTTCTTCTATTCTCTTCTTCTTGTCTTTCTTCTATTCTCTTCTTCTTGTCTTTCTTCTATTCTCTTCTTCTTGTCTTTCTTGCATCCGATCCTCTCTTGACTTCCTTCTCTCCATCATCTGAGTCACATTCGTATCCACCTGACTGATCTACATGATCCACGTGGTTCTCTGGTCGATCAGAAAGGCATGCTCTTGTCGTGGAACTTTCATTTCTTTTTCACAGTGGCATGCAGACAGATCATCGCATTGGCAGACAGCTATGTCAAACAGTTGATTCAGGCTTCCCTCGAACTTCTTGGTTTTTGTGGCCTGCTTGACTTGCTTCGATGCTTGTGAGCCTTTTTCCATCAATCGGAGCAGCTTGGTCTTCACATTCTTGATTGGCTGTGATGGAATGTTAGCACGATTCCAAAGGTCAATCAATGAGTGTTTGGCATACCTCCGGAAGAATCTCCCTGTTGCTGGTGTACTTGTTCTCCTTCAAGAAGAGGAAATGCCTTGCAACTTGTATACAGGTTGGAAGTTCAGACAGAGGAAGCTCTGATAGTGGAGAACCAAAGACAATGTGGCTGGCAGATCCCCGTGTTCTTTGCTTGCTCATTGTACCAGCAAAACTCAACAAGTATCACACAGGAACACTGAAACACAAACACAAACGTATAAATAAAAAATATATATGATTATGAGTATATATGTATATAAGGCTTGGTTTATTGGTAAACAATAAGTTTACCAATATATATATAAAAATATACTGCACACACACATGTATTATGTATATAAATATCCATAGGTGTATATATACCCTAAGACATATAACAAACTTATAAACAATGTAAAACACAACAAAACAAAGAAATGTGTATAATGTGTATATCACAAAATGCACCTTTCGTTAGTACCTTGGGGTTTTTGAACACCCCATCCACAGAACAAACACTTGTTTCTCTCAAGCGAGCTAGCGTAGAACTAAGAAATTCCAGGGGATGACTCACTGAGAATAATTAGAAAGCTGCCAGAAGTACCATGTCAGTCAGTGTTGCCAACTGTAATTAACAAGAATTTTGTGTTTTTTACATGCGAAAAAGGTGGTGGTCTGCTTGTTGCAGAAAATTTTTGATTTCTTTTCTGAAATCAGCAAGGTTGATTGTACAAAACCTGAAATGTGCCGCCAGATCGCTCATGATGCTACACGCTAATGTATATGAAAGGTTAGAAATTTGTAACAGTTGTCCATATAGGATTAAATAGGGTTAAGTTGTATTTGAAAGTCCCTTCACACTCAAAAGGAAAGGTGGTTTATACCACATCTCTTTTCAGAATGTGACAATAACATATTTTGTTTTGGAACTGCAGATATCATTTTATTAACCCAATAAAGGCCAATGTCACAATTTCAGGACACAGACTTAAAATACTATAAATTTAATAATTTGAGCCAACATCCCAAAAATGGGATATCCATTTTCTCAGAGATAGAAACAATTTTTTTATGAGATAGCTATTTCATGTTTATCTGAAGTCTCTGAAGCTGAATATAATAAAACATATTGAGAAATACAAAAAATAGTTCTGGCCCTTAGTGGGTATTAATTAGGCCTAAAGCTGAGTGGTCACTTTTAACTAAGGAAACACCTTTTTGGGGTTTATGGCCAGCAGTGGTATTGTTGCTGCTAAAGCTGCTGTTGTAGGTATATTCATTATTTGAGTAGGTAAACTCTACTTTTTAGCTTTGTTATAGTTCTTAGGATAAAGTACCAGCATGTACTTTAGGCCTAGGGTATATATAACTGATATTCAGAGTGCAAAATTATAAATGAACAAGACACTTGGTTATTTTTAGGTTCAGTCAGCAGTATTGAAGATCTGCTATGGAGCATTAAATGGTAACCTTAAAATTTCAAGACATTAATTGTTAGTAATAGGCTGTGGGAAAATCATAAAGTTATAGTCTTCAAATTTTAATTGGATGCAACAGCGTGTCTCAATACAGCTACTATGTAGTTTGTAACATTTGTAACAGGGAAATAACTTTTATATTGGTATATTTTTCTCCAGTCATTCCTTTCAATAATTTCATAACTGTTTTCCTTACCTTCTATACTAGATTATTAACCCCTTCAGTGTTCATTTTGCACTGAACATAATGTAACCTAATATTGCATGCAAGTACGTAAAAAATACTGAAGGGGTTAACGAGTTATTTAAAATATAACAACATTTGCTAAGGCTACTTTATCATTTGGCCTCACTAGTGCTTCTTTCTCTCTTGTTTAGAACAAATTTTAGTGAATTAATCTCTCAAAGATTTCTTGATATATTTCTTTCTTTATTTCAGATGTTTGTGGGAAGAGTTGGTCATTTGAGTGGTGAAAATAAGACTGTATTCATTATTCTTTCTTCTGAAGCCTTTTATATAATAAATGGAGATTCGTGCACAAAACTTAATGAGATTTTATATCAAGAAATAGAAACAATAATTGTAAATATGACTATATTTTCTTTTTCTTGTCCGTATAGGCAGTAATCCACTCTGTATTTCATCTTAGTTTTGAAGAATAATTTGTTTACCTTAGACAGAAGGGTAAGAAACTAATATGATAGAAAAAGTTAATAGCCAATTTTGAATATAAGCAAATATATATTTTCTGAGAACTTGCTTCCCCATTCTCAGTGAGGTGGACATAATGTTTGAACTTGGGACTGAAGGCACAAATTAATTACATGCAAGAACAATAACCTGTCATGAAATTTAGAGTTGTAATATTAAATAAATATAACTTTAAGAGTTAGCTAATATGCTTGTACTAAGTAAATAACATGTACATAGTTAATGTAATATGTGATGTATTATGGGCATTGCTCCAGTTTAGCTTTTCAGTCCTCCCGAGAAGAGATGCCTTTGGCACTGCTGATTAGGCAGTACTTCTCTTATTTTCCATGGAATGATTACTGCTTAGAACTGTGGTTGGGGCCCCTCTGAGTGCACTGAGTGCATCACATGTGATTCTCTCAGGCATGGAGGTGTACATTCCATATTCTACTTCTACTACTACTAATGCGATAAAAACCTTGGTTTAACTTTGCTTGCTCTAATGCTATCCACAGTAGAGAGGAGGCTTTCAGAAGGTAACATCACCATCTAACTCTTGACTCACTTAGCTCTGCCCAGAATTGTGCAAAATCTGTTCTTCAGCTTGCCAAAAATTCTTTCATCAGACAAAAATGTGAAAACCTATTTAATTCTAATTCTTCTCACTCTTTCTTGCACTTAGTCAAAAACCTCTCCAACAACTTTACTTCTTTTTTCCCTCCTCTTTTCCATTCCACTGGCTTAGTTGCCATCTCTCTTCCTGAAAAACTGAATGCTTTGCTCATACTTTTGCCTTGAACTCAACCCTGGACATTTCTGGTCCTTTTCCTCCAACTCCTCCCTCTGATTTAATTATGTCTGAAATTAGAATCTCTTCCAAAGGTATTTCTTCTTCCTTCTCTGGGCTCAACTCTAGGATAGTGTACAGTCCTGATGATGTCCTTCCTCTTGTTCTCAAGAACTGTGCTTCTGTTCTGATACCCTGCCTAGGCAAACTCTTTTGTCTTTGTCTTCCATCTGGTACTTTTCCTTCCTGCTGGAAGTTCACCCTCATTCAGCCTGTCCTAAAGAAGGGTGGCTGCTCTCAAGCTTTGATTTCTTGTCTTTCTAAAGTTTTTGAATCTATCCTTAACAGGAAGATTCTTAAATACCTCTCTTCTTTCAAATTACCAGTATGGGTTCCACAACAGGAAGATTCTTAAATACCTCTCTTCTTTCAAATTACCAGTATGGGTTCCACAACGGATGCTCTACTGGCGATGATCTTGCATATCCTCCTTTTGGGATTTCAGTGATTGATACCTTTGCCATTGTGCTAAATATATCAAAAGCTATCGACGGAGTCTGGCATAAATCATTAATTTCCAAATTAATTTCTATCCTTCCATCTATGCCTTCATCTCTAATTTCCTTTCTGGCCGAACCATAGTCGTGGTTGTAGATGGCTACTGTTCTCCTAAAGCTATTAATAGTGGTCTTCCTCTGGGCTTTGTCCTGTCACCCACTTTTTTCCTTTTCTTCATCACTGATGTATTAAATCACACTTCCAATGCTGATGATTCCACTCTTCACTTCTTCACCCATTTCACAAAGTGTCCCACTCAACAGTCACCCCATGCTTCATGCAGGATGGCTATGGTGCACCTGATCTCTGATTGGGGCAGAGAAAACCTTGTGGCATTTAGTCACAAAAACTTGTTCCTTCATTTGTCTACTCATCACAATCTTCCGCACAATTATCCTCTTACCTTCAACAATACACAACTCAATCCTCACTCTTCTCTTAACATTCTTGGTATTTCCTTTTCTTAAGATATTTCCTGGAAAGATCACATATACTCTTTTTCTAAAACAGCTTCTAAGAGGTTGGGTGTGTTGTACTGCCTCCACAGTTTCTTCACCCTGACTCAGTTGCTGTCTGTACAGGGGTCTTGTGCACCACTGTATGGAGTATGCTATTCATGTGTGGGGTGGTTTAGCCCACACAGCTCTACTTGACCAAGTGGAATCAAAGGCTTTTTATCTCATCAATTCCCCGCCTCTTACTGACTGTCTTCAATCTCCATTTTTGCTGCAATGTTGCCTCACTCTCTCATTACTATCGTTATTATAATGGACACTGTTCTTCTGAACACTCTAACTGCATACCACCTCCCTTAAGGAGAGCACGCAGTACCGGACTTTCAACAAATTCTCATTCCTTTTCTGTCCAACTTTCTAATGCAATGGTTAATCAGTATTTTCAATCTTTCATCTACTCAACTGGTCAACTCTGGAACAGTCTTCCTCAATCCATCTTTCCTCATGCAGTGTGTCCAGGCATCTCGAAAACTCAGGAGCTTGATTTTGGCATTCTTCCTCTGTAGGGGTGGCAGTTTTGCGGGCGTTCACTCTTGGCCCCTCGTTCCTGCATTAATATATATATATTATATATATTATATATATATATATATATATATATAATATATATATATATATATATACCTTTGCTTTGTCCGGAGCGATAGGGCGCGTCCCTCTGTGGCGAATGTGGGAATACACCTTTCTTCGGTGTAAGGGCTTTCTCTGCCCTCGTGGACCATTGGGCCCGTTTGGTGACCCGGCTGATCTCCTGCTTCTTTTTCTTTCTTTCTCCTTTAACCCATTCTTTCTGGCTTCTCTCTGTTTTTTGGCATCGTTCTTTGGACCTTGATTTTGACCCCTTCCTTGGCCCTTGGGTGTGGGAGGTGGTTGCCCTGCACCCTTGTCGCTTTCCAACCAAACCCAAACCCTGTCCCTGCCAATTTTCACCGCGCGTTGGATGAGAGTGGCCGCCTTTCAGGCACAGGGACTGGGTGCGGGTGTATCTCCCCTGCGTGACATCTATCGGCGGTGGGACCAAGTGTGCCCACGCTTCGCCTTTCCCTTGTTGGAGTCGGTGGTGGCTGGATGCGCGCGGGGGATGAAGTTATTTTTTGTTTCGCTATGGACACTTCTCCCCCTCGGCTTACGACTCCTGCTTCTCACTCTCGGACTACTACTACTCTCAACACTCGGGTGGTGGGCAACCAGGCCCTCGAGTCCTTTGCCACTGGAAGACCGCAACCTAATGGGGTTGACCCCCCTGTGGAAGCGGAACGCTTGCACACACCTTTTCCGTTGCCGACCCCAGTCCGTCCCTCGACTATGCCCTTGGACCTACACTCTCTGGAGCAGGGGTCTCGCCCCAGCCCACTTCAGCCACCTTCGGGCAAGTCAAGTTCCACCGAGGACTTGCCCCAACAACCCGGCTTCTTGCTCTCCCCATATGCCCCCCTCACCCGCCGTCAGCCCACCTCCCCACGGAGAGAACCTCGCGGCGGACGGGGGAGCCGGCATTCACGGCCGTCCTATCGACCGTTGAATATCCCAGTCCATTTCGACTCTACAGCCTCCCTCTCTCTTCCAAGTATCCACAAATTCCTGGTGATTCGGCCTACATCTGGGTCCCTCCCGACCAACTCTGAACGGACGTTCCAGGCGATCCGAACCCACAGCAACTCCAGCCGCTATGACGTACGCCCACAGAGGGATGGCTCCCTCCTCGTAAAATCACGCTCAGCCGCAGAGACAAAAGCCCTACTCTCCGTCACTGAGGTCCTTGGATGCTCGGTGTCCGTTTCCCCACACCCTCGCCTGAATCAGAGTCAGGGCACTATTTACGCCACCCGCCTATTGTCGATCGCAGTGAACGAGCTCCTGGAGGACCTCGCACCCCAAGGAGTCACTAAGGTCTATCGTTTCACATCCCGACAGGGAGGCACTCCCTCCCCACCCCACGTCTGCTCCTTACTTTTAATACACTAATCCTCCTGTATGGGGTATGGGAGACCGCGGGTCATGCGAGTTTTCTATCCGCCCATACATCCCAGACCCGACCCGTTGCTTTAAATGCAATAAGTTTGGACACGTTAGCTCCGTTTGTCGACAGCCGCATCAATTGTGTGTGCACTGTGGACGACTCGCTCACCCTGACAGGTGCCCCAACACACCCAAATGCTCCAACTGTGAAGGCGCACACCCCTCTTCATCCCACGAATGCCTTTTCTTCAAGTTCGAGAAGGAGGTCCGCGGCCTACAAGTGTCGGACTTCCTTAGCCCCCGTGAGGCACGAGACAGGGTGCGGAGTCGGAAGGTGAGGCCGGGGGTGTCCTATGCCGCTGCTCTCGGCTCTATCATCTCGGCACGCCGCCCTGGCCTGCCGCCGAAACCCCCCCCAGCTACTGCTCCCTGTTCCCCACAAAGCAAATCCTCGCAGGACCCGTCGGTCCCCTGTCCCCCCACCGTTCCTCTTCTTCCCGCACCTCAACTGCCACGAATCCCCCAGGAGTATGGGACCAGGGCACCCAGGTCCCAGCCACCTCAAACCCTGCCTTCCCAGTACTCCCTGCACACGCCCGAACCTGCCGCCCGGAGCAAGACGTCGAGGCGGAGACGCCGGAGCGTGTCGCCAGACCCTCCGGCCTTCCAACGTCTCTCCCCCTCTTCCCCTAGGACCAAGAAGACGGCTCGGACCCTGACACCGCCCACCACGTCTACTATGTCCATCTCTCCCCATCGCAGAAGTCCCACCGCTCTACCCCCACAGACTCTGACAATAGTGGCCGAAATCCACGACCCGCCCCGTACGACGAGACCCAGCCCAGTGGATCCAGTGGATGCGGCTCTGGCGCAGCTGCACGGTGTGACCGAGGGAAGCTCGGCCGCGCCCACGCGTCTCATGGATCTGCCCTTGCCTCCTGGTGCCATTTTCTCCACCCCACCATGAGACCACTCTGGTTCACCTCCTTCCACCCCCATAGTACCTACCCCCCCAACATCCCCGGCCCCCTCCTTATCAGCTACCCTGAGTACGCCCTCCCTCCCACCCGCCCGGTCTTTTTGGTACCCCCTGTCACCACCTAGGGTCCGCCGTGAGACCCCGGACAGGCGGGGTAGCGCCACTTTTGGGGTTAACGTGCCCCCCCTGGCCCGACCATAGAAGCCCGTCAAGGCACTTCTGACCCGCTCAGCCCACGATGTTCCTCTGCCTGCCGTGATCCACGCCTCCGGTCTCGCTCGGCCGACTCGATCCCGCAACCTCCGCGGGGTTCGACAGGCCGACCGATTCCTTCCCTGGTGAACGGTAGATAGCCAGCCATGCTCCCGACCCAGCCTTCAATTTCGCGAACTCCAGATCTCCCTTCACACTCCAACCTCCTAGCGCCTACACCTTTACCCATCCCCTTTCATCAACTAATGGATCCCCCGAAAACCACAATAGTCCACTGGAACTGTCGAGGAATATTTGCAAACTATGAAGGCCTTAACTCCTTGATTGCCACTTCCCGTCCGGTGTGTGTCTGTCTCCAGGAGCTAATCCTGGGGACCAGGCCCATGCCCTGCCCCACTGGTTATTTTTGCATCGCCACCCCGCCTCCTACCTGCACTCGAAGGGGAGCTGCCATCCTCGTACACCACGCAGTCCCCTTCTACAATCTCTCCATCCGGTCCCCGCTACAGGTGACTGCCGTCCGGCTCTCCCTGGATAGACAGTACACCGTTTACTCAATCTACCTCCCCCCCCACGCTCAAGTCTCCCGCGACGACCTGGTGGAAGTCGTGGAACAACTCCCCAGGCCCTTCCTACTACTGGGCGATTTCAATAGTCGTCACCCCTTGTGGGGCGACACACACTCCACCTATATGGCCCCAACCCTGATATCCGTCATGACCGAGCTCTCCTTCGAGTGCCTCAACGATGGCTCTCCTACATTCTACCATGCCACCACCTGCACTCCATCCTGTATAGACCTGTCCCTCGTTTCAACTGATGCCCTCCTAGACTTCACGTGGCAAGTCCTCCGAGAGGACCATGGAAGTGACCATCTCCCCATTCTACTCACCCTCAATCGACCCGACCAGACTGTACGGTAGGGTGACAATAAAAATCGAAAGTTGGAGTTTTTTATTGGCCATTTGTTCAATGCTGCTACTACATGAGAAAACAATGTACTGTAAATATTAGGTCATTCAGATAATATTTAAGGGTGTCTCAAGTGAGGTAAATAATTCTCCTTATAACAAAAATTAATTATTCATTACCTAGTAAAAATAAATTAATATTTTTTTTAATAATGTAAATAAACGTTAGTTTTAGTTCATAAGGTTTAAGTGCAGGCGTACTCCAATCGTAATAAGTAAATAATATTTTACTAAATATATTCCAGGGTGTCTTTCATTAAATTGTAGACCACCCATTAATTCTTGCTTTTCCTCAAGCCATACCCCTTTTTCAATGTACCAGGCTGAGACTTCCTATGATCCTCAACAACCTGCAAGAGATGTTGGCGCTGTTCTTCATTCTTCGTAATCTTTGTATTGAAGGCCTGGATCAAGGCAATTCCCCTCTCTGCCATGTCATTGACGACTTTTAGTCCTTCAACTATAGTCAAACCAGTCTTGAAATCTTCGTCGTCCGGCCAGGTCTCTGGTTCCTTGGACAAGAAACCATCATTAATTTTTAGAAGTTCAAAGAGAAGCTTTGATCCTTTCGAGGCAAAGTCCGAGAGCTGCTTTGTTGAAATGGAAGAAACAGCAGGTATTGGGGCTCGCTTTGGAGGATCTTCAGCAGCAGCTTTTTCGAGGATTGATCGAGCGATATTCTTTTTCGTCGTTGCATTGATACCTTTATCAAAGAGTGCGAGACCAATCAAGTACTCGCTGAGGTACCATAAGTGACGACCGAGGACACTAAGGCAGGATGCTGAGATCTTTTCATCGTGGTACTTTGCTAGGTCTTGAAGAAGCTTCAAATCGTTCGCGGGAGCAGATGAAGGACTGCTGGCCGTGAACCACGCGCTGACATATAACTCCAGGGCAAAAAATACAAATCGTTTTAAGCCAGACATTTCACGAGTTGTAAGTCTGAACTGATGGGAAAGCAGCAGGATTTTTAATGAATAAATTACTTTTGCCATCCAACGTGCTCGGTGAAGTGCTCCAGGTCGCCGAAACCTAAAGTTAGGTAAATTACCTCCAAGGATTGTAATCGACAACTCCAAGAATTCACGGTAATCATCCCTCGGCTGATGTTTTGTCAGATATAGATTCCAGCAAGCGATCAGTTCTTCTCGATTCTCATTCAGACTCGATGGAAGGTCTGACAGGGTCTTGTACTTATCTTGGCAAATTGTATTCCACGTCTCTTTGAAGCGGGAGAATAGGAGGATATCTGGACCAGATGATGGTCCCATGCATTCCATGTACGCCTTCTCAACGACATGTTCTAGGATGTGATGGCGACATGCAAGGTATAAGAGTCGGCGGCCGAGTTTCTGCTCCAAAATTACGCATGCCCCAGACAAGTAACCAGTATTTGAAGCTGTAGTGTCGAAGCTCATAGCTGATACCTTTTCTGACATTCCATTCTTTGAGCGCAGCATGTACCACCGAGGCGATGACCTCACCCGTTCCTGATGTCAGCTTAGGTACACCCAAGAGCTTCTCGGTATCAACTCCTGTTACGAAAATGGCTAGTCGGTCACACCGACCACCTTCATCGTCTGGTAGAATTTTTCCGTCCCAGTGAACAGTGAGCACTTCGTTGGGTGTGAACCTTCGTTTAATCTTTTCTGCCGTCGCCGAACGGAGCCTTTCTCGTGATTTTCTAATGGTTTCATAGTTGAGCGCGAGTTTTTGTGAGTTATGGCCGAGGCTTCTAGCCGTAGCGTCGATAATCCGGTGTGCTGAACGATGACTGATTCC
This sequence comes from Bathynomus jamesi, assembly GCA_023014485.1. Classification (NCBI taxonomy): domain Eukaryota; kingdom Metazoa; phylum Arthropoda; class Malacostraca; order Isopoda; family Cirolanidae; genus Bathynomus; species Bathynomus jamesi. The sequence continues at coordinate 493,412 of JAJOZX010000899.1, read as the reverse complement.
TGTGCGATCCAATGTACTTGCCAATTCGGGAGTGATGACTTGGATAGTGCCACGAGCATAACACTTGCGTTTTTCAGGAGAGGCGGGCGGTGAATCTTCAGATGATGGCGCAGAATATTACCTTAGATATCTTAAAAGAATCGGGAGAGAACTTCTAAGCGTTGTTTTCAGTCAGGCAGTCGTATGCAAAATGAACTTGAAGCACCAAAAGCTGATCATCCAAAGATTGATACACATCATATTATTTAACGATTTATTTATGAAAATTTTAATTTAATGAAATAAATTAATCGATTTGCATAATCTATAGTATGAAATAAAGGAAACAATTCTATTAAATTATATAATACACTTGCATTCTCGAAACATTTTTGTTTTTGAAGCGTTGTCGAAACTCGTTCATTCTTGAAATTTCTTCTGCGCGACAGTTTCATTCATGTGACTCGAGGCACCCCTAAATGCTTTCCGAATTCCATGAGATTTCGTCTACGGTGTTTCCTCATAGGGTGGCAGCATTGGACAAATGGCCGGCAAATTTTTTTGAATTTCAAATTTTATCCCTATAAGAAGTTGTCACCCTACTGTACGGGTACCGGTAAGGTAGGTTACCACCAACGCGAATTGGGTCCGCTTCCGCGACAACACATATACCACCCTTACAACTGCCCACTTCCCATCCATCGACGAGTGCATCACATACTTTGAGTCCGTCGTTCTAACGGCCGCAAGCACAAGCGTACCACACTCCTCCGCCTACCCCCGCGCCCGACGGGTTCCTTGGTGGACCCCGGAGTGTGCGGAGGCCGTGCGCGCCAAGAAGAAGGCAACTCGGCGCTTCTATCGGACGCGACTCCCCATCCATCGCACGGAGAGGCAGCGGGTCAGGGCCATCGCCAGCCGCACAATGAAGACGGCGCGCCGAGCCTCTTGGCCTGCCTTTGTGTCCGGCATCACCGCCAACACACCTTCGGCTACCATCTGGAAGAAGGTGCGGGGCGTCGAGAGGCGACATGTCCCCTCCCGACCCCCGGTCCTCCGGACTAACGACGGACTCCTATGTGAGCCCAAGTCGGTGGCAGACCACCTTGCTTCTACCTTCGCCGCCGTACCCGCCCCTGACGATAGCCCCTCTCCACCATCCATAGACAGCACCTACAACCGATTGTTTACCATGCGTGAACTACAGGCGGCACTGGCCTCTCGACGATCCCCTTGTCCCGTTCCGGACGGTATTCCGTACGGCATGATCCAACACCACTCTACCTTACAAATTTTCCTGCTAGACCTATACATTCGCATATGGATAGAGGGCGCCTTCCCCTCTAGGTGGAAGGAGGCCCACGTCATCCCTATCCCCAAACCCGGCAAAGATTCCCTGGACCCCACAAACTACAGACCAATCGCCCTGACGTGTTGTGCTTGCAAGATCCTCGAAAAAATGGTCGCTACGCGATTATCGTTCGTCCTTGAACGTACCAATTCCTTCCCGTCTACCCAGTCCGGCTTCAGACAATTCCGCTCCACCACTGATCCCCTCCTGCTTCTCAGCCGAGACATACAGGATGCCTTCGACAATAGACAGTTCGTACTGTCAATTTTTTTGACATCCAGAAGGCCTATGACACCACCCGTCGAGCAATGATCCTCGGTCAGCTCCGACATCTGGGCCTCGTCGGAGCCATGCCAACCTTCATCAGGGGCTTCCTTCTTCTCGGACTTTTAAAGTCCGGGTGGGCTCAGTCCTCTCTGACACCTTTGTGGCAGGAGGACGGGGTCCCACAGGGAAGCATCCTCAGTGTTCTCTGCTTCTCCGTCGTAATGAACACGGTCTCACAATGCCTTCCACCCACCATCCGCTCTTCCATTTACGCGGATGACCTTGCAATCTACTTCGCAGGGCGAGAACCGTCTGTCGTTCAACGGCAAATGCAGCTCGCCATCTACCGGGTGGAAAGGTGGGCGACGTCGGTGGTTTCCGCCTCTCCATCCCTAAGTCCAAGTGTATGGTCTTCAGTAGAAGAAGACCCACAACCCTTCCTCTACCCTCTGTCACATTATACGGCAGTCCTCTTGAGGTGGTACCCTCCACGCGTTTTCTGGGCATGACCCTAGACCGACGGCTCAATTGGGTTCCCCATCTCAAGCACCTAAAGCAATCCCTTTGACGCCCCCTCGCTCTCCTGGATCACCTCTCTCACACCACATGGGGTGCAGATCGACGCTCTCTTCTTCGCCTCTATACTTCCATAAGTACAGTCGAAGCTGGACTATGGTAGCGCAGTTTACGGTTCAGCCTCCAACGCCCGCCTCCGTATTCTGGACCCGGTACTTAATAGAGGCCTCCGCCTCGCCACCGGTGCTTTCCGCTCCTCCCCAGCCTCCAGCCTTCAGCCTTCAGCCTCCATGTGGAATGCGATCATCTCCCTCTCGCCCTCCGACGGGGTCTACTCCTCATGAGGACATACCTCCGTGCACAGAGGCTACCTTCTTCGCTTCTGGGCACGGCGGTTTCAGAACTACCACCTCAGTGACGGAGCTGGCACTTCACTGAAGCGGTCCGCTCTTTCCTTGATCTTTTCAACATGCCCGCCCCCTCAGTTATCCCCATTTCATTCAGCATCTACCCCCCCTGGATCCTAACCCCTATCAAGTTTTGCAAAGATCTGTGTTCCCTACCGAAGACTACCACGAGCGCCATGATATACAGGTCACTCTTCCGCGAACACGCAACCCAACACCCGGACGCAATCGCCATTTACATGGATGGTTCCCGCTCGGAAGCTGGTGTTGCCTCCTCAGCGGTGATTCTGTTCCAGCGCTCTCCCGGGCGTCGACCTGCCCCGCGAGGCTCCGTTTTTCGGCGGAACTTTTCGCCATTACGGAGGCCCTCGATATTGTGCGCACCCATTCTGCCAGCTCTTTCGTCATTTATTCGGATTCCCAAAGTGCACTTCTCTCTCTAGAAAGATTTAACTCCCCTCACCCGCTCGTCTGTACCATCCAGCAAACCTTCCACTTTTTAACGACCTTCCAACACAAGACAATCGCATTCTGCTGGGTCCCGGCTCATGTCGGCATCCAGGGTAACGAGGCGGCGGACCGCACAGCAAAGACGGCCTGCTCACTGTCGGCCTCCTCCCGACCCCTCCCCTTCTCCGACTTCTTCCCGGCTTTCCGCTCCATATGGCAGCGGGAATGGGACCAGGCCACACAAAATAAACTCCACACGATCAAACCGCAAATAGGATACTGGACCTCTTCATTCCACAGGTCCCGCCATAAAGAAGTAATCCTAGCCCGTCTCCGCATAGGTCACACCCGCATCACCCACGGACACCTTATGGCGAAATCGCCAGCCCCGCTTTGCCCTACCTGCCATACCCCTATCACTGTCTTACACCTCCTGGTGGAATGCTCAAAGTTGTCCGCTCTCCGTCGCAGGTGTTTCCCTCTCTCGGCCGAAACCCCATACCCACTGCCTACGATCCATACTCGCCGACGGCCCCACTTTTCAGCGAAGCCGTTCTCCTCTTCCTTACTCACTCCCATCTGCTCCATCGCATCTGAAACCGTACCCCTCCTACCCACTATCCATCGACTGACCCTTACTCATTCCCCTAGTCTACCACCCCCAGCACAGTAACATCACCCACTCACTGCCTCGCCGAGATATGTACCGCCTCTTTAGGTACGAATCGGCGGTAAATCTGAAAAAAAAAAATATATATATATATCGCCTCGGTGGTGTAGTGGTTAGCGTCGCTGTCTACGAATCCATCGGCTCCAGGATCGAGACCCGGTGACGGCAGCCGGCGCGCAGCAAACCAGCTGTTCATCCTTTCACACAATAAAAGAATGGTTGGTAGATAAATGGGTACCCTGGGTGGCCCAGTGGTTAAGACGCTGGGCTTCTGGTGGGGCGTGGTTCGGATTCCATGTTAAATTGTTGATCTATGGTGGAGTGAAAAGCTTGACCTTCGTCAGAATGAACAATTTGGGCGGAAGCTAACCAAGGTTATATATATATATATATAATATATTATATATATCGTGTCCCAAAAGTCAGTTTACCAAAGAAAATGTTCTTCTAAGGTGAGTTTACTACAAAGAAAAAACTTGTTTCATAAATATATTTACAAAACATAAGAAACAAAGAAAAAAATTTCTGAAACATATTTACAAAACATGAGAATAGTTCTGTTACAAGAACTGTTCAAAATGTCGTCCATGTTGTTCGATACACATCTTGTTGCTGGTCAACGGTTGACCGGCAAATTGCTTTACATAGTTCCTTATGTAGTCTTTAAGGTCCTGAAGACATGCTGGCTTTTTGCTGTAAAAAAAATTGTCATATGTTTAGAATAATCATTAGGAGAAACATTTTCCTCGTAAACTGACTTTTGGGACACCGTATATAATATATATATATATATATATATATATATATATATATATATGATATATATTATATATTAGGGTGTCTCTTATTGGGTAGTCAAAAATTGAAATGTTGAATTATTTTATCTGCGCCCCCTAAACCCCCCCTAAAATAGTTCCATTTAGCATAAAAACTAAAACTTGAAAGTTTGACACAAATTGGCTCATATTTAGGGGTCGCCCCCGGCTAATAAAAATGGTGACCATGGCATAATAGCTCCTGACATATGATTATGCTCATTATACACATAATTCCTTCCTTCTTTTTTTAGTTTGATTCGTTTTTATAAGTATAGGCCTTCTTATTTATCATTGATCCTTTTCTAACCTATCCTTGATGTTGTTATAATCCATCCTTTGGTCCTCAATCCTTCTTTATCCCAATCCTTTTTCTCCTATCCAAAATCCTTCCTGGCTCTTTTTTTATATACAATCAGCAATGAAGCATTGCTACAAAAAAAAACCATTAGTTTATTATATAGAGATAAATTCAAAATGCCAGTGCTATTTACATACTTTAATTACTTTAATTAGCATTATTTCCTTATACAACATTTATTTAATATACAATGATTATACAATATGGTGTATTTTAAGGTGCGACCTCATTGATGGTTATTTTTTGAGAAGAACAGTTTTTGATGGAACTGGGTGACTCTGGCGGTGTTTTGCAACAATTTGGAGCAGGAACTGGAGCTGCTCTTCCCCCACTGTCAATTTCTTATTCAGCTCTTGAACTAAAGCTACTGCACGTTCTGCCCGGTCATTTACAACAGATAGAGCTGCAACAATAGCTCTGGCCCTTAAATATTCACAGTTGGATGTCCAAGTGCTGGGTGCCTTGTTCAGAAATCCTTCTGGCAAATTCAGCTTAGTAAAGAATTCTCTAGTATTTCTTGTAACAAGTTGGTGTAGTCCTTCACCAGAGCAGAAGGTCGATTCAGGAATCCGAGGACGCTTGGGTGGTCTATCAGTGGACTCATCTTCTAATGCCTTTACCATGCGTTTCTTTACATCTGTAGTAATTCGCTCATCAAAGAAAGCAAGACCAACTGCTTCTTCAGACAGGTACCATAAGTGGTTAGAGAGCTTTTTTTTAGTTGCATCAGAAATCTTTTTGTTAGGATAATTAATCAATGACCTCATAAGGAGCCAGTCATTAAATGGGGTTTCAATAGGGAGTGAGGATGTTGTCCAAGCCTTCATATAGATGAGAACAGAAAAAAGGGAAAGATCTCGAATTCCTCGTTCTTCAGTCTTAGTCATCTTGAACTGGTTTCGAAAAAGCCACATCTTGATAGAATAGAGCGCTTTGGACATCCAGCGAGCTCGATGCATGGCACCTGGTGCACGAAACTTGATGCCTTTATTGGGGACACCTCCAAGAAAGATGATGGACAGATCCAAAAGTTCTTGATAGTCATCCCGTAGCATAGGTGCCTGGGATCTAGCAAACTGAATTAGTTCAGTTTTAGACTGGATAATTGCTTCTTTAGTAATCGTGTCTGTCTCACCTGTTTGGAACTGGCTTTGATCAACAGAAGTCCAATTGTCACGAAAACGCTTAAAGATCAATATCTCTGGACCAGTTGATGTAGATCCCAATGTTGCTTCAAATGCAGCTCCCAACAATAAATCTAAAACATGGTGTCTACAAGGCAAGTACAAAACATCATGTCCCAATTTTGCTTCGATGAGAGCACAGGCTCCACTATATTGACCCGTGTTTGAAGCTGTTGTATCGAAACAAATTGCTTTTACTCTCTCTGTAATTCCCCATTCATTCAGGCAGTTAAAGACGGCTTCAGCTTGTGCTTCTCCAGTTGAGTTTGGGATTTTGGGGACACCAAGCAGCTGTTCAACACCAGGTCCTGACACAAGTACTGGGAGACGATCAATGTGCTTGTGCGAGGTGAGGTCCTCCATCATCTTGCCATCCCAGTGGACTGTCATAGAACATTCTCCATGGAAATGCTCCTTAAGTTCTTTAGCATGACGAGCTCGGTTCTTATTTCGAAGGCGATGGATAGAATGTTGGTTTATGTTGTAATCTGAAGCGTCCAAACCAAAGCTTTTAGCTGCCTCTGCGAGGATAAATGTTGCCTTTCTAGAGGAAATTTGTGTACGATCCAGGGCAGCAGACATCTGAATAGTCATGATGTTTTTCATGCCTCGTTTTTTCTTAGATTTTGGTAAAGCACAAGCTCCTTTGGGCTCCTCCTCCTCATTCTCACTTTCATCAGTGTTGCTGGAAGATGTGGAAGAAGCCAGTACAACTTGACTAGTAGACGCCTCCATCAAAGATTCTGACTTTCTTTTTCTCTCTGCCTCAGCTTCCAACCGTTTGACTGCATTTTTTGTGCGGTGAAGATGTACAGTGTCCACACCACCGATTGAGCCAGGACGACCTTTTTGTCTTTGCAGTTGAAGGAACTCCCAGTCCTCACGATTCTTGATCAGCTTCTCAGCGTCTCCATGGGCGATGTCAAAGAGATCTTCCAATCGCTCTACAAAATCAGCCTCCTTGGTTTTATGGCTCTGGCTTGTTCTGGAAGCATGCTTCTTTAAGCAAGTCCATTCGTTAAAGAAATTCTCTAACTTCTTCATGGCACGAGGTTCCTGCTGAGTAGGAATATTGGCCTTATCCCAGATAACTATTGTGGCTCGAATAGATTGACGCAGAGCATCGCGGATTGTCATGTTTTTCTCTCTGTGGAGGTGCATAAAATAACCAAAAGCTTGCCTATATGGGGGCAGCTTTGAGCCTTTAATATCTACTGTAGATCCGAGCAAATAGAATGGTCTTCTTGTATTCATCTGCAAAATAAGAAAACAAAATATTAATGTAGTGTTATGGTTTTGTAGAGCAGGGCTAAATCACTGTTTTGACTTTTTTAAATTACAAAAAAAAAAAAATTTGGTAGACATAAAGTTAATTTGGTCTATTTTATAAATCTAACGTATTTTTCTCAATTATTATTCCTATTATTTTTTAATCTAAGAAACAAGGAATAAATATTTTTGTAGTAGAAATTTATATTTTGCTATTTTATTGGAAATAGAAACAGTGGCGTCACTAGGGTTGGTGTCACCCAGTGCGGTAACTCATGGTGTCACCCCCCCCCCATGGACCTCCTCCCGTACCAGACCATACAGAATCCTTAGTAATGTTTTTTGTACTAATGTTACTCGTAAATCGTAATTCCCGTATATCACTGAATGTAATGGCAATAGTAGTGACATAAACAACTAGCAAAATTAAAATTACTCCTTTAAATTACAATATCATACGCACAGCCTAAATGTATTTACATTTACATAGTTTCATGTGGTTAAAGTGAAAATTCGGTAAGAAAACAATAGAATTCGAAGTAAAAACGTTTAAGAACTACATCAAAATTATGTTCATTTTAACGTTAAACTTTACCGTTACATGAGATACATTAATGGATTAGGTTTGCATAATCAATAACGGCCCAAATAATGTAGAAGTTGTAGACAAATGCATATGGAAATATACTCATAAATTTGAGGCTGCAACATCATAAAGACAGAGGCTGCAACAACTGAGCGGAAGCCTTTTTTTATTTTTCTCCTTCTTTTCCTTTAATTACTACTTCATTCTCAAAAAAGTTATTGATATAGGTTCACAAATACTAATTACCACAATATTGTAGCTAAAACAACAGAAAATTTGACAAAATCAGCGACTATAAAAACACCAGCAGCAACGAAAACAACAGCGCGTGCTTGTAGAGCGTGCAGACGAAACCACGTGATTCGAAGCGTCATTGTAATTGGGTAATAATGACAGCTCTGACCGGAGCGCATTAGAAGGTTCAAAAAGTAAATTAGCATAGAGTTTTAGCCTTGTAGGTATATTGATACATGTAAGCTGGGCTTACGAAAAATGTTTTTGTTGTTATAACTAACTACAGGGATATTTTTATAAAAAATAATAAATTTCTGCTCAAACACTGCACAAAAAACCCCCGCACCCCTCTAGTGACGCCACTGATAGAAACACAGATCATGAAACACATGTCAGGTAAAATTTCCATTGGACTAAATTAAATTCTTTCTGACAAATAGCAACATTGTTTAAAACTTCATAATATGTGTAAATTTAGGGTGGATCGATTTTACATTTTTTTCGATTTCCATATTCTAATAGAGACAAAAACTTGCGCATGCATGAGAAAATAGCCTCTGCAAATCTTAGCTTAGTAGGTAATCATCTTCTGCCCCCGGCAGAGCGATGAAAATCATATTTTAGTAGTCAAAAACGTATTTTTCTTATAATTTTTAAAATATTTCAATATGCATCAAAATTATTCCTAATAACTATAAAGTCGATGAAAAAGAGCTCATATGATCGTTTTTCGAAGCGCGTTGTCCTACGTTAATATCTTTTGCCCCCGGCAACAACGTCAAATGTTGAAAAAATAGGTAATTTATATACATATTTTCAGATCGGCTCTTTGTCTTAAATAATGCATTTATATATTTCCCATAGCATTTATATCGTTGCTTAGGCATGAAATAACACACACGCAAAATTTTATGACTAGAGTAATATCTTCTGTCCCCGAGAAAAGTCTAATATAAATGTGGATTATAATTACGTTAATGCGATGTTATAAGTACGATAAGTACTAAGTACAGCTCCTCGCTTGCTAATTTTATAAAATTAGCAACCCAGAACTCACCACGAGGAGGTGGCTGTACGTCGAGTCCACCCTATCCAGCCCCAACCACCCTTCCTTTGGCTGCATGTCGATTTACATACGGTAATCTTAGAATCAAATCGTGGAATTTTTGTTCGGGAGTGAAGACGGGGCGATGAATCCGTCCCTCTCTTCTATTCCACTTACAACTGGCAGAGGCTTCGGTTACTAATTTGATGAGTCTCTCGACCGCTTTAGTATGACAAGGGAATAGTGGGATCAGTCCATCAGGCTGGGCTCTCGTCTCAAAACACTCTTTTATTCGGGTATCAGGTATTGTTTTTGTAACGGGGGGTTCGGTCACCTCAGCCGTTTGCCAGTTGATCATTTCGTAATAGTTTTGACTATCGTAGAGCAGCTCAGGCATGGCGAAGGCTCGAATTTCCCCCGCTGGTGATTGTTTTGATCGTGCTTTAATATTCTTCTCCATCCCAATTCTCTTGTGTTGCTCATCGGCATGTAGCATAAAGATCAAAATATTTTCTGGTGAGCAAAGAAAGAATTTCTACGGAGGACTTTGTTGGCGATTGTCTAGATCTTTGAGGCATGGTCTGAGAGAGACGCATCATTTCGAAAAATGTTTTGCGCCCTCAGTGAAACTGGTTTTTCTTTATATTAACCAAATTGGTGCGTAAACTGTCATAATGAATCGCACAATTTCGTTGAAGGTGCTGGGGGTTCACTGGTTGAAACATAGAGGCGCAGAAATCTATTTGCTGTTGTCAGCCACCTGGAATGCGCCATCTTACCTGGATTTCGAGCCGCGAGAGCTGAAGAGCAGCTACCGCTCGACACTGCTCTGTAGATGCCTAACAAATATTTTTGGTCAGTGCTCAATCGGCATCATCTATGTCAATGTCGGGAGATGGAATGGCATCGAATTCTGTAATTGGAAGTTTTTCGCAGTCGTTCAGTTGTTTTCCAACTGGTCCAGTAAAGCCCATTGGCCCAGTTGTTTTGCCGTCCAAGTCTTCACTCCGAACAAAAATTCCACGATTTGATTCTAAGAAAGATTACCGTATGTAAATCGACATGCAGCCAAAGGAAGGGTGGTTGGGGCTGGATTAGGGTGGAACTCGACGTACAGCCACCTCCTCGTGGTGAGTTCTGGGTTGCTAATTTTATAAAATTAGCAAGCGAGGAGCTGTACTTAGTACTTATCGTACTTATAACATCGCATTAAACGTAATTATAATCCACATTTAGACTTTTTCTCGGGGACAGATATTACTCTAGAGTCATAAAATTTTGCGTGTGTGTTATTTCATGCCTAAGCAACGATATAAATGCTATGGGAAATATAAATGCATTATTTAAGACAAAGAGCCGATCTGAAAATATGTATATAAATTACCTATTTTTTCAACATTTGACGTTGTTGCCGGGGCAAAAGATATTAACGTAGGACAACGCGCTTGGAAAACGATCATATGAGGTCTTTTTTCATCGACTTTATAGTTATTAGGAATAATTTTGATGCATATTGAAATATTATAAAAATTATAGAAAAATACGTTTTTTGACTACTAAAATATGATTTTCATCGCTCTGCCGGGGGCAGAAGATGATTACCTATTAAGCTAAGATTTTGCAGAGGCTATTTTCTCATGCATGCGCAAGTTTTTGTCTCTATTAGAATATGGAAATCGAAAAAAATGTAAAATCGATCCACCCTAAAATTTTGTGTATAAGAGCATAAATTCTAATTTTTTCATTAAATTCATTAAATTTTTTTCAAACACTAATAACAAAATCAATATAAATAATTGTGAAAAATATAAATAACAGTTTATTATCTGATAATAGCAAAAAAGAAGTATAGTGATACACAGTTACACACCTTTTACTTATGACAGCAGAACACTGAATGATGACAAATAAACAATTGCAACATAATCTGGAGCATTCTTGATGAAACATGTTTAAACAGGTTGATCTTGTCTTATCAAGCAATATTTTCAGCTACAAACTTGACAATTATCTCTAATATATTCATTTAATTGAATTCATCATAAATATGATGATTAATTAATTAAAAACATATGTTTAGTTTACTTGACAACTGCTAGTAATTTCAAATATTAATTGCATAAATAATAGCTATATGTTATGAACTTTAATAAGCGGGGGCGACCTCTAAAAATTGTTTCAATCCAAAACAAAATTTATATGTGATGTTTTTTCAACCAATGGAACTGGTTGAGGGGGCGCAACCTAAAAAAATCAACACTTCGAAAATAAGAGACACCCTAATATATATATATATATATATATATATAATGACAGGCTGGGTTAACAATTTATGATGTCCTACAGTATCACTGGTTGAAGGTGGCTAATGGAGTAGCCCTACTATATTTCTGAGGGACACAAATTGCCTTGAGGTCACCAGCTTGGATTACACCCAAGCAAATATTGTTAAGGTTATAAAAAGCACCTTATTGTTTTGTATTTAATTAAGAAAATAAATCATTTATTTGTTCACAGTGAATAACAAATGATTGACAGTGATTAGAGTGCTTAACAATTCTATAATGGCATTTGTATTATGGAAAAGTCTGACTGAGGATTAGTAAATAAAAGGAATTATACAGATTAATTGTTAAGAAATACGCTCGTTTATGAGAAGCTAATGACATGCAAAATAGAACACAACATAAAATATGAAACCTAGTGACAAATGAAATTATGCACATACATTTTGGTACACTGAATAGAATATGCATCACTGATTATGTAGGCTAAAGGTTAGGCATGAATGAACATGGAATAAATGATGCAGCCAAATGATAATGGGAATTATGCACGTTAAATTGGTACACTGTAAATGAATTACGTAGGCTAGAATTATGCATAAGTGGACTGTTAAACAAGAGTCGGAGCCTAATGATAATTGGGAGAAATGCTATGACAATGATTACACGAATATCATTTATATAAAGGCAATTATAGGATGCTAAGTGATTATGCCTAAATGAGACATAGAAACAAGAGGCTGTGGCCTAATGATAATTGGAAGGGAAGTACTAAGTTGGTACACTGTAAATGAATTAGGCCTTCAGTAAGAGAATACTCAAATCTATCACATAAAATAAACGGATGTAAAGTATTTATATGAATGAGCACAAGAGCAGATGCTACATGATTATGGTTTTGGTATGACACTTGAATTGGGAAATAGGCCTACTGCGTTCTTTAACGAGAATCAGTTGGAACGCTTAATTACACGCTTTTTCACGAGAGTTACTTAGAAAAGATGCACTTAGCTTACCGGGACGATGAAAACCTCTGTAGAATGTGTGTTGAGGGTGAACCTGTTACTGTAGGCTCGAGGTGTCGTTGGCCGTCCTATTGAAGCTGGTTGACTAAGCGTTGGTCGTGTCAGTTGGGCCTCTTGAGATGGAGCAGATGCTTGAAGGTGATCTTGCAGACGTAGGCCCGGGTGTTGTTGCCTCTTGGAAGTTTGTTCCATAAGTCAAGGTCTTCACTGTGAAGTTTTGACGGGCCTAATGGATTCTCGTTGACAGCCGTTTTTCGTGAAGCGGTGAAAACTGACCAGATGTGAAGTGACTTGGGTTTGTAGCTTCGCCGTCGAGTCACGTAATGTGTCCACCTTGAGGATGACTTCTCGGAGCGTTGAGCTTTGCCGGTGCTCCCGAGGATGATTGTAAACCAGTTGAGGTGTGGTGAAAGAGGCCAATGAAAACGCCTCCAGCGGGAAAGACTTCGCCTACTTCGAGTGATGATGCGTTCTTGGGTGAAGCGTGTTGAAGTGGGCCCTGAAGGGAGCCGGCTAAAGCTGACGCTGTAACGACGTGAAGGATGAACTTACGAGATGAACGCACGAACGGAGTGGGGGTTAATAAGAGCTGACTGCGCCTTATATAACCTTAGGAACATTCGAAATCCCGCAGTTCGAGGCTAGCGTCATTGTTTTTCTTTTATTCCTCGAGCCCACGTGTGTCTTCTAAGAATGTTTGAGAAATGGCGGTGAAAAGAATTCCTATGGCTGTTCTTTGTCTGTTTCGCTATATATATATATATATATATATATATATATATATAATATTATATATATATATATATATATATATATTATACAAGGTGGGCGGACAGTAGCTCCCTATTTTGGATTGGTAAAAAAATATGTATATTCCATTTTTTCAGAAGAAATAATATGAAAGCTAGCAAACATGGTAGTTTTTCTAAAATTCAATGTGGGCTCCACTCTTTCCACCAGCTTCTGGAGCCGCCCAGGAATGGCGTCCACTGACTTTAGCAGGAACTCCGGCGGGATGGAGGACATGACTTCCCGAATTCGGTCCTCCAGTTCTTCCAATGTCCTCGGTTTGGTGCGGTAGACTTCTTCCTTTACCCACCCCCAAAGAAGAGTCGCATGGTGTCAGTCGGGGCTCCTGGCTGGCCATTCGCTCTTGTTGTCCGTGAGTGGCTGGTGCCAACTTCCCTGGGCGTTGGATGGGTCGTCGTGGTCCACATCAATGGCCAGCCAGGAGCCCCGACTTGACACCGTGCGACTTCTTTCTTTGGGGGTGGGTAAAAAGTCTACCGCACCAAACCGAGGACATTGGAAGAACTGGAGGACCGAATTCGGGAAGTCATGTCCCGCCGGAGTTCCTGCTAAAGTCAGTGGACGCCATTCCTGGGCGGCTCCAGAAGCTGGTGGAAAGAGTTGGAGCCCACATTGAATTTTAGAGAAAACCTACCATGTATGCCTACCTTTTCATATTATTTCTTCTGAAATAAATGATAATTACGTATTTTTTTACCATCCAAAATAGGGAGCTACTTTCCGCCCACCCTGTAATTATAATATATATATATAATATATATATATATATATAATATATATATGCAGGGTGTCCGAGAATTATCTGTACATTTTTGGCTGTTATTAAAAGTCAACCATGAAGTGTGGAAATTCCAGTGTTGTCCCATTTTACAGAGAATCTCATTAAGTTTTTTCTGATACCAAGTTTTGACAAGTTTTTTAAAAATTCCAGTGTGTCCGAACATTATCTGTACAATTTCATCTTTTAATAAAATTCTTGATAACACACGTAAAATTCTTAAACAAGATTATTAGAATCTGTATTTTCAAAGTTCTTTTATTAAGTAACGTTGTTACAAACATTCGATATGTGCACCATTAGTGATTCGCAAAATCCAATCGATACTCCAAATGTTGCCATGTACGCTGCAACATATCCACATCAATTCGCTCAATAGCAGCTGTGATTCTTGCTTTTAAATCATCAATGTCTGTCAGCCGCGTACATTTCTAAAAAACTTGTCAAACGTGGTATCAGAAAAAACTTAGAGATTCTCTGTAAAATGGGACAACACTGGAATTTCTACACTTCATGGTTGACTTTTAATAACAGCCAAAATTGTACAGATAATTCTCGGACACCCTGTGTATATATATATATATATATATTATATATATATATATATATCCCCGCAAGGGGGTTCTAAGCTCGTGCTCTTTGGTACGTGCTTGTTCCTGGAGGTTTCACGTGCGCCCTCCCGGCCCTAGCACCCAAGGATGATGGGGCTCGACCCTGCAGTCCTTGTCATCCTTGGTCTTTTTCCACTTCGACTGTCCCCTCCACCCTTTCTTTTTCCTCTGTCTTTCCTCTCACTTTTTCTTTGTTTTTCCGCCGAGATATGCCCTTTTAAATAGAGGCGAATCGGTTCTTCCCGAACATAAAAATATATATATATAATATATATCAGGGACGTGCGGTGCGTAATAACTCAGGGTAGGCAGTAGGAACTAATAAAATCAATTGCCAACAAAGGGTCTGAAAACTGTATTAACAATAATTACCATCGAAATATAGAAACTAGGCATGCATCGCATTGTTACTCAACTTAATAAAACTGGTCAGAATTTCATAGCTATTTTATTCCAACTAATATCCTAGGAATTAATAAAAATATTAAAAGTTAAAAATAAAATTTCAGTTATATAAGTATTTACTTACATTATTTGTAGATAAATTCCACTCGTCTCTCCTTCTGAAGAAATATTTCTGTAACCATGTCATAAAAGTTGTGTGTAGTACTTTGTTCCAGTTTCATGAACCTTTCTTTTTCTATAGAGATTAAAGCGAGCGATGAAAGCCTTTCATGTGTCATTCGATTCCTAGTGCATGTTTTAATTCTTTTTAAAGATGAAAATGTTCGCTCAACTGAAACAGTTGTAGCTGGAATTGTAAGGACCAATTGCGGCAGTTTCACTGCTTCGGGAAATGTTTGTTCCAGTTCATTTTTAAAAATGAAGACGAGCAAATCTTTAATAGATTTGTCTCGTAACATTGGTGCATTATAGATTCCAGCCAAATCAGCTTTTAGTCTTACGAAATCAAAGAAGTTAGTGTAATTCTTTTCTAAACTTTCTCGCGCTTCCCTATTAACTTGACTAGCCATTTCGGCAAACTTCTTACTATCAACTAAAGTAATAAACCGCAAATTTTTGAAGTCATTATATCTAGCTTCCATTTGTTTAATTATATCATTCAATATAAGACAAAAAAAATTTTCTCTTTCTTCCTTAATTGGATGTTTTATGCGACAATTGGATTCAGCAAGGTTATTTTCTATACAATTCTTTTCAAACTTCTCATAAAAAACACCAAAATTTTTACGCATATCTTCTAATGAATCTATTGTGTCATTGATTCTTTCAATGCAATATGGAATATCTATTATTTTAGTTTGCAAGATATTAAAGAGTAGCTCAGTTTTATTGAAAATTTCTTCATAGGTCATTAGTAGAAAGTATGTTGAGTCTTTTGTCAGCCAATTATAAAACCCATTACTCTTTATCAAAGTATCTGCATCCCAAGATAAAGGATTGCTGTTCATATCTTGGAAAACTGCAGTTGCGTTGCCACGTTACTACATAATACGCCCGCCCCATGGGTTGCTTCGTAGGCAGGTTAAAAATTGCCTTTATTTCCTATTGTTTTAAAGGAAAAAGCTTGCATTGATGGCACGCGCTACGAAGAATTTAGCTATTATAATTTATATGCAGGATAAAAAGCTTAGCAATATGTGCCTGCTTCAGCATTACACATAATGCTACATACAGAATTAGCATGAAATTTGTATGTATTTTAAGAGAAAGCATTAAGGAACTGAAAGAATGAAGTTTAAATAACGAAAAAGTTACTTTTTTAAATTTTATGCTAGGGCAGGCACTGCCTACCTTGCCTACCCTGAGTGCACGTCGCTGATATATATATACACACTAGAGGGGGGGGGGGTCGAAATATATAAAAAATCGAATTTCTCCAATTCCACAGTATGCACGTAGTTGGAAATGATGACCTCAACATCTTGTAAAAAAAAATGAGTATATGCGACCTCCCTTACCCCTTCCATAGCATCCCCCCCATTTTACTCTCTCCACAGATATAAACCCCAAATGTGACAATCATGCATTATATTAAGTCTTATTAAGTAGATTGGATTAATTTGGATAGATTATTTAGATAGATTGAATAGATTACATAGATTAATTTAGATAGATTAGATGAATTATATAAATTATTGTCACGTTTTTTTGTTTAGTTTCAGATTGTTTATGATTGAATGAGTTGATTTAATTCCGAATTAGTTATATTAAATTCAGATTGAATGATTCAATTGCTAGAATTTAACAATTAGTTTCTTGTTATTAATGCTACTAAGCCTAAATAAGTGAAATTATGGCGACAAGAAGCAAAACGCACAATTCAACATTTGGTCACCCTGCAGAATTTCCACCTTCAAAGGCTGACGTATTTAGGCATTATTTATTGGTAAGAAAACGAGAAGAACCGATTTCGAAAGGTTCTAGAACAGCAAAAGAATGTTACAGAATTGTCACTAAAGATGTGGAAGCCATTTGGGAGAAGTTTTCCTTTCCACATATAGGATTTGAAGGAATAGCTATAAAAGTTGAACGATTGATAGAATCTGCAGCAAAGCTAAATAAAGTACCATTAAAACAAAGAAACAACAGTTTTCAGCAGAAGGTGGAAACATTCGATGAAATGTTTGATATTTGCACTTGTACTTGTTGTTACGATAAAAAAAATCAGTCGAACGGATTGCAGATGCGATATTAGAGTTCCAATGATTGAGTGGGTCTTTTGTGGGGCAGAAACAAGGAAAAAACCAACTAGGACCAATCGACAGAGTAACGACTTCCGCAAGAAAAAGGACTCATGATAGAGTTAAAGGATTAGAAAGAAGAGCCAAGATAAGCCTAGATATGAATGTCGCCTCAACCAGTATAGGACCCTTTACATATTATGGAAGATGAGAGCATGGAAATTGATGATGACAGCGACGATATTGACTTTGTTCCGGATTTTGAGCTGAGAGAAAACCATCAGAACAGAATTATTTATGATAACTTAACAATAACAGCGGATAGATAACGTGTAAGTTACAGAGCTACTGCAGCTATAGTAAATGCAGGTTTGAAGGATATGGTAATATTAGACGAAACCAATATGTTGGATAGGAAAAAAGTGGAAAGAGAAAGAATACGTGTGGGTAAAAAGAACATAATCAAAGTGAAATCAGAGAACACACAGATTAAAGGTATCGGATTTGATGGTAAAAAAGATCAAACTAAGACAAAGAAGGGAATGGAGTACGAAGAACATTATGTAATAGTCAAAGAACCTGGTGATGTTTACATGGATCATATAGCTCCAGATAACGGAACTGTTTGTTGTATTGCAGATGAAATAATAACTTTTATAGTTGATTCTAATAGCAAAGAATCCCTCAAAGCTTTGCTATGCGATGGCACCCCAGTGAACACTGGCAGGATTGGCGGAGTGCTAAAATTGATTGAACTATATCTGGATAGGCCGGTACAATGGCTGATTTGCCTTTTGCATGCAAACGAACTTCCCTTCAGGCACGTATTTGAAGCAATTGATGGAAAAACTTCGGGACCAAACACCTTCAAAGGTTCTCTTGGAAATAAACTCCGAGAGGATTTGACCAAACTGGATATAGTTGATTATACCCCTGTAGAGGGCAACATTAAAGAAGTTTCGGCCGATATTGTTAAAAGTTTCAGCAGTGACCAAAAATATATGTATGAAATGTGCATTAGCATACAATCTGGACGCATCTCACAAGCGTTAGCCACGAGATCCCCAGGTGCCCTCCATCATGCAAGATGGCTAACGCGAGCAAACAGGATCCTGGGCTTATATGTCTCTACACGGAATCCAGACAAAAACATCCAAGACCTAGTAAAAATTATAATGCTGGTTTACACTCGAGGCTGGTTTTGGATAAAGTCTCATTCAAAGGCAAATGAGGGAGCATCTAATTTTTGGTATATCATGCACTTGCTTAAAGGCTTAGATAAAAAGCATCGGATGATTATGGAGCGTGTCCTCAGAAATAACGCCTATTTTTCCCACCCAGAGAATATCTTACTCTCAATGATAACAGACACACGAAGAGAGGTCAGAGAGCTGGCTCTTCAGCACATCATTCGAGCAAGAACTAGGAGCACCAATGCGAGAAATTTTGAGCTGCCAAAAACACTGAACTTTGAAGCAGACGATTA
This sequence comes from Bathynomus jamesi, assembly GCA_023014485.1. Taxonomy (NCBI): domain Eukaryota; kingdom Metazoa; phylum Arthropoda; class Malacostraca; order Isopoda; family Cirolanidae; genus Bathynomus; species Bathynomus jamesi. Next base: position 474,638 of record JAJOZX010000899.1, on the reverse strand, counting down.
TCCTAACATGATCGACTGGGACAACGAAACCATCACCCCTCCACCTATTTCACAGAATTTGACAAATGATGATCATCTTAAAGTTCGAAATGAACCACTTCAGCTTATTCCTTTTCCCTGTCACAGCCAGGGAGTAGAACATGCTGTAAATGTGGTAACAGAAGCATCACAAGATAGAATTGGTTACGAAAACAGACATAAATATATTTTGAGTGTACTAGAGTCGAGAAAAAAGCTACCTGTGTTCCAATGGAAAGGCCAGTGGTGTCAGTAATTTATGATTTTAAATTTCTTAAGGTGAATATTTTGGTTTTAATATGCTTCAATTAAATTTCTTAAGTGGAAACTCCGAGCAGTGTGTAGAATGAGAACACAAAATTTCGACCCCCCCCCCCCCCCCCCTAATATACACCTTACCTTATGTTGTTTCGTGCGTTGCTCTCTCTTCACACGGAGGTCAAGCTGGTGGCCCCGCCTCTAGGTCTGGTTTGGTGGAGGAGCGAGTTGCTTTCTTGCGCTCTCCACCGTACATAGCCAGGCACGCCCGGCTCATCTGGTACCGTCCTGAGCCAGGCATCCAATCTTCTCTTGAAGACTTCAACTTCGACCCCCGTTACGTTTCTGAGGTTCTTTGGAAGCTGGTTGAAAAGTCTTGGCCCCCTGACAACCAAGCTATTTTCCTTCAGAGTTGAGGAGGTCCCTTGTCGGGCCTTTAATTTGGGAACACTACACATTCTGCCTTTCCTATTTTCCAGTGTTGTTTGAATGGTAATTGGGTTTAGTTTTAGGTTTGGTACCAGTTTTTCGATCATTTTCCATATGTAGATTATGGTGTACCCCTCTCTTTTTCTTTCCAGGGAGTACAGATTTAGTTTACATAGTCTTTCCCAGTAGTTGAGTTCTTTGCAGCCATCAATCTTGGCTGTGAAAAAAAAAAATTATATATATATATATGGGATGAATTTCACAAGTAAATATGTGAAATGAATGATGCAAACCCACAGGGAAAAAGGAAAATGATTCCAAGGCCTTTCGTGTATTCAGAAGTACACCCCGTCAGGGAATGACGTCTCTGACGAGGTGTACTTCTGAATATATGAAAAGCTTTGGAATAATTTTTCTTTTTCCTTGTGGGTTTGCATCGTGTGTACACACACACACACACACACACACACAGGGTGTTTCAAGAGGAAAGGTCAATACTTCGGGAGGTGATAGTATCGGTCATTGTGAGAAAAAAGTTCATATGAACATGTGTCTAATTCTGAATGGTTAAGGAGATAGAGCTGTTTGAATCTACAAATACAAAAGCATTGTTAATGGTAATCAAGGAAGAGAAACCAATTACTGTTTCTAACATTTAATGTTTAAACATTGGCATTTTGAATGGTATCAGATACAGAAATGACACATTTGTTACAGTTTACAATACGTTTTCGAAAATCCCACCATCAACCTCAATGCGCTTTGCAACTCGTGTGCGAAGATCGCGTGTTGTTCGTCTGAGTTGATCTTGACGTTCCTTTATGCGGGCAGCAGCATCCAAAATGCGCGCGAGCAATTCGTCTCGTGTATCCACCTTTCTTTTGTAAACTTGACTTTTCATCCACCCCCACAAACAATAATCTAACGAAGAGAGGTCTGGAGACCTTGGTGGCCATTGAATGGGACCACCGCGGGGGGAGGAAGAGCTGCGCGCGCATCAGATTCAAACAGCTCTATCTCCGTAACCATTCAGAATTAGACACCTGTTCATATGAACTTTTTTTCTCACAATGACCGATACTATCACCTCCCGAAGTATTGACCTTTCCTCCTGAAACACCATATATACCGGGTGGCCCAAAAAAAATGGCACCAATTTTGAGAAGTGATATCTCAATAACCACTGCAGCTAGGGACTTACAAAAACAACCAAATGAAAGATAATTCTTTTCTCTTTAAATACTTATTCTAGGGCTTGATGGTTATAAGCCCATATAATGCCCAAAATTGGCTTACAAACAAAATATACAAAAAAAAAAGTTGCGCATTTATATTTATTCCTTGATCCTAATTTTAAATGAAATTTTTCTATTCCAGACCCCTCAAGATGGGATTGAGAGAATCTGATAAGAACATTATACAAGCACTACGTGAAGAAAAAGGATATTCATTAAACAGAATCCTTTACGAATTTCAAAATAGAAATTGGAAAAAAAGAACTGTGGCACATTTTTTACAAAAACTTAAAGAAACCGGCAGCAGTCAACGGCGTCCGGGAAGTGGTCGACCAAAAAGTATTAGAACGCCAGAAAACATTGAAAAAGTAAATGAAATGGTTTTAAGTCAAGAGGAACAACCGGGAACAAGTAAAAGTGAACGTGAAGTTGCGAAAGAAACCTGGATTTCACGTTCATCAGTACAGCGAATAATTCGAAAAGATCTTGGGTTGAAAACATTTAAGAGGGTGAAGGTTACTGCTTTATCGGAGCCTGTGAAAGAAAGACGTTTTCATCGATGTAAAAATCTATTGCGAAGATTTCGGTCAAATGAGTCTGTGAAAAAAAATTTGGTTTTCTGATGAGAAACGATTTACGGTCGAAACACCACGAAATACCCAAAATGATCGGGTTCGTGCAGCAGTGGCGACAAAAACTCATGTTGACCCAAAACGACTTTTGCGTGAAAAAAAACACACCAGATTCGATAATGGTTTCCCTTGCAGCGTCATCTGAGAACAAAACATCCATCATTTTTATTCAGCGAGGCGTTAAAATTAACTCAATTTACTACTGTAATGACTTCGTGTGGTCTGCCTTAGAGAGAGAAGTCTACCATGGTCAGAAAATCCGTGATGTGAACCATCTTCGTGAACGAATTCAGGCTGCATGGGAAAATCTCTCACAAGTGACGATCTCGAAGGCAATTTCAAAATGGAGGGCGAGATTACAGGCTGTGGTTGACCATAATGGAGGGCAGATTGAGCCATTTATTGAAAATTAGGTTTAACTTAAAAGGAATAAATATAAATGCGCAACTTTTTTTTGTATATATCTTTTGGAAGCCAATTTTGGGCATTATATGGGCTTATAACCATCAAGCCATAGAATACGTATTTAAAGAGAAAAGAATTATCTTTCATTTGGTTGTTTTTTTAAGTCCCTAGCTGCAATGGTTATTGAGATATCACTTCTCAAAATTGGTGCCATTTTTTTTGGGCCACCCTGTATATATATATATATATATATATATATATGAATGAACAGAAGGACCAACACAACGGCAAACATTTTCATTTATTTTTGTACTTCAGACGTTTCGACAAATCTTTTGTCATCAGTGAATTATGTCTTAAAACCTTAAAACAAAAGTAAAAAGTGAAAATTACATCAATACAATATTAAAACCATTAAAATTAAAATCATTTAAATTTCATCACTATAAAAATTAAAATCAAATTAAATTACCTCAATAGGTAAATACACAATGTTTACATCCACCTCCATACTTGGCTTTTCCTAAGAGAACACTGGATGGTCAGAGGATTAGAAAGGATATGTCTATGAGAATCGGTTGGTTAGTTAGAAGAGCTGTAATTTGTAGGATGAGCTATTATTGTTAATGGAGGGTTTGTTTCTATAGATGTACAAAGATTCTAAAATTCGGAGTTCTGTGAGGTTGTTGGATCTAGTTAAAATTTCAAACTGAGTTTTGTGAAGGGGATGGTTGTTTTCATTACTATGGTTTCTAATTACGGATTGTGGAGGGCTACTGAGAGGACGGTTGGTACGGACTGACAAGCCCAAATGTTGAGAAAGGCGCACCTCCAGTTGGAGTTGAGTGCTGCCAATATACGCAGCCTTACAGCTGTCGCACGTGTATTTGTAAACAACATTGGGGCATACAGTTTTGGGGAATTCATCTTTGAACTTTAAAAAATTTGATAATTTAAGTGGGTTGACGAAGGCGAATCTAAAATTTATTTGGGGATAACTAGACTTGAGCAGTTTGGACAATTCACCTCGAATACGCAATGATAAATACCATAAAAAGGTAATTTAATATATCTGGTTTCTTTTTGTACTGTAGTTATGGGGAGTTTAGTATTAAAAGTGTTATTTAAAAATTTCTTTAATTGGTTATCGAATAGATTAGAAGGGTAGTAATTGTTAATAAAGTACTGTTTTAAAAATTTAAATTCTTCGTTTAACGAAAAGTAATCCGAACAAATACGATAACTTCTTGTTAATAATGTTACTATAGCACTAATCTTATATTTATAAAACATACAACTTAAATAATTGGTTCCCAAGCCAGTAAAAGTTTGTTTTCGAAATAGTGAAGTTTGGAACTTATTATGAGCCCGTTTAACTAAAACATCCAGGAAAGGTAAACTATTACTTGTTTCGTTTTCACACGTGTACTTAATATTACTATGTCGTTTATTAAGATAAACAAGAAAAAGTTTTACGTGTGAAGGATGGTTAAATATTAAGAAAGTGTCATCCACGTATCTTCTGTAATATATGTCATCATTACAAAACCGGATAAGGGCAAAGGAGTAGTGCTGATTGATTCAACAGTTTACATAAATAGAATGGAGACAATTTTATCGGATACGTCTAAATTTAAAAGGGTAAAAGAGAATGTTCTGTCTAAATTACTAAAACTCGAAGATAAACTTAATAGGTGTTTGCGTAAATTAAAAAAATAGTAATATTATTGCTGACAATACATACAATTTTTTATTTGCTTCTGGTTCTAATCCAGGAATTCTATATGGTTTACCTAAAGTCCATAAGCCAAATTTCCCACTAAGACCTATTCTTTCGGCCTGTGGTACATTCAATTATAATTTAGCCAAATTCTTCGTTCCCTTGCTTTCAAAACTCACCTTTAATGATTATTCTATTAACAACTCGTTTGATTTTGCTAAAGAGATAAAAGAGATCAATCATGCCGATTCTCTTACTATGGCCAGTTTTGATGTCTTGTCATTGTTTACTAATGTCCCGTTAAAAGAAACATTAAATATCTTACTAAATAAGTTATTCACTACTGATAATACTCTTATTAATGGCCTCACTCAGACTCAATTTAAAAACCTTCTCGAAATAGTGTGTTTTGATAATCTCTTCTTATTTAATAGCAACCTTTACAGCCAAATTGATGGGGTAGCTATGGGTTCCCCGTTAAGCCCAACACTAGCAAATGCATTTTTTTGCCATTACGAAGAAATTTGGTTGAAAAGTTGTCCTAGTAGTTTTAAACCCATATATTACAGAAGATACGTGGATGACATTTTCTTAATATTTAACCATCCTTCACACGTAAAACTTTTTCTTGATTATCTTAATAAACAACATAGTAATATTAAGTACACGTGTGAAAACGAAACAAATAATAGTTTACCTTTCCTGGATGTTTTAGTTAAACGGGCTCATAATAAGTTCCAAACTTTACTATTTCGAAAACAAACTTTTACTGGCTTGGGAACCAATTATTTAAGTTGTATGTTTTATAAATATAAGATTAGTGCTATAGTAACATTATTAACAAGAAGTTACCGTATTTGTTCGGATTACTTTTCGTTAAACGAAGAATTTAAATTTTTAAAACAGTACTTTATTAACAATTACTACCCTTCTAATCTATTCGATAACCAATTAAAGAAATTTTTAAATAACACTTTTAATACTAAACTCCCCATAACTACAGTACAAAAAGAAACCAGATATATTAAATTACCTTTTTATGGTTATTTATCATTGCGTATTCGAGGTGAATTGTCCAAACTGCTCAAGTCTAGTTATCCCCAAATAAATTTTAGATTCGCCTTCGTCAACCCACTTAAATTATCAAATTTTTTAAAGTTCAAAGACTGTATGCCCCAATGTTGTTTACAAATACACGTGCGACAGCTGTAAGGCTGCGTATATTGGCAGCACTCAACTCCAACTGGAGGTGCGCCTTTCTCAACATTTGGGCTTGTCAGTCCGTACCAACCGTCCTCTCAGTAGCCCTCCACAATCCGCAATTAGAAACCATAGTAATGAAAACAACCATCCCGTTCACAAAACTCAGTTTGAAATTTTAACTAGATCCAACAACCTCACAGAACTCCGAATTTTAGAATCTTTGTACATCTATAGAAACAAACCCTCCATTAACAATAATAGCTCATCCTACAAATTACAGCTCTTCTAACTAACCAACCGATTCTCATAGACATATCCTTTCTAATCCTCTGACCATCCAGTGTTCTCTTAGGCTTTGCCAAGTATGGAGGTGGATGTAAACATTGTGTATTTACCTATTGAGGTAATTTAATTTGATTTTAATTTTTATAGTGATGAAATTTAAATGATTTTAATTTTGTATTGATGCAATTTTCATTTTGCTTTAAGGTTTTAATTTTAATGGTTTAAATATTGTATTGATGTAATTTTCACTTTTTACTTTTGTTTTAAGGTTTTATTAAAGACTTAATTCACTGATGATGACAAAAGATTTGTCGAAACGTCTGAAGTACAAAAATAAATGAAAATGTTTGCCGTTGTGTTGGTCCTTCTGTTCATCTGTAAGCTCCGTTTCCCTAAGGAGAAGTCAATAGCTTTGATATATATATATAATATATATATATATATATATATCCCCCTCGATTAGGTACTCCGGCTTGCTGGGCCGAGGGGGCTCGTACACCTCGTGTGTTGTTGGTGTTTCCTCAACTCTTCGCGGGGTGTGGGCGAAGAGTTACCTAGTTGCTTTTTTTTTTTTTTTTTTTTTTTTGCTCCCCTTTTTTTCCGTTTCCCGGAATTTCTTTTGTCTTGACTCGGTCTTGTGCCTCTGTCAATTGTAGTATCCCCCCCCCCTCTGTTTGTATTTTGCAGTCTTGGGGTCATCGGGTGCACCCGCCGGGGGGCATCGCTCCGTGGCTGAGCCGTGCTCGGGGACGGTACGGGCGCCCGGACCGCTGCTGCGTCTGGATTGGGTCTTTGCTGGCCCTTAACGGACAAATCTCCGTAGTGCCAATCTGCTGTTTTTAAAACGACAGTCAGGTTGGGGGGCGGGCTACCCGGGACGTTGGGCCTGCGCCTTGAAGGATGCAGCGGCGGATGGTGCATTGCCTTGGGTCCGAGGCTGTCTTTTTTGTAAAGCTATTGTTTATGGGTTCAATTTCAAAACTTCAATCCCCTCTGTTGACGACTCTGGCCCGCCCTTGGATTTGGATAAGACTTCTACTTCTGGTCGTTCAGCGGCCTCTGCCTCCGCTGGATTGACCTTCAAGCCGTATGGCCCCCTCTCGTCCTCTGCGGCGTCTGGCTCTCGTGGCCGGACTCGTGGTGGCCGTAGGGCGGGGTCTTCGCGGCCCTCGTTCTCTCGCCCACTCTCGGTTACCGTTACACATGGACCTGTCCCTGCTGTCAATTTCTGTCCGGTGGACAGGTTCCTTGTTCTCCGCCCTTCCGCTGGCTCCCTTCCGGGCAACTCGGAACGGGTGTTTCAGCGTCTTAAGACGGTGGGGTTCCCTGTCGTTATGATATCCGCCCTCTGAAGGATGGGTCTCTTCTTTTGAAGTCCCGTTCTTCGGGGGTGACTGAGTCCCTTCTACAGTTGCAGGATGTTTTGGGTTGCAGAGTTTCTGTGACTCCCCATCCGCAATTGAATAGCTGTCAGGGCACCATTTTCGCTTCCCGTCTGCTGTCAATCCCGGTTGGCGAGTTGCAGGAGGATCTTGCCCCCCAGGGGGTAACGAAGGTCTTCCGCTTTTCGTCGCGCCGGGATGGTGCTCTACCCCGTCCGCTCGTCTGCTCCTGACCTTTGACTCCCTTGTGCCTCCGGCCCAGGTGTTCTGGGGCGTGGGTGATCGCCGGTCGTGTGAGTTTTCGGTGCGACCGTATGTGCCTGACCCGGTTCGCTGCTTTGGCTGCAACCGGTTCGGCCATGTTAGCTCTGCGTGCCGCCGTGAGGGTAAGCTATGTGTCCGCTGCGGTGGGCCTGCGCACCCTACCCCGTGCACGAACCCCCGCGGTGCTCGAACTGCTCGGGGGCCCACCCTTCCTCCTCTCGGGACTGCCCCCGTTTTTAAGTTTGAAATTCGAGGTGCGGTCCTTAAGGACTACCGAATTCCTTAGTGCGCGGGAGGCGCGCGATAGGGTCCGTGACCGGGAGCCGCGGCGGGGGTTGTCCTATGCTGCGGCCCTTGGCTCTGGCGCCTACCGGAGTGGTGCCCCCCTGGAAGTTCCGGGGGTTGGTGGTCCTCCTGGCGCCGCGGGACCTTCTTGTCTCTCTGCCTCACTTTCGGACATCCCATCTGATTCCCTGCCTACAAGCGCCCCTTCTCCCTCCGGCCTTGGGGTCTGGATCTTTGCCCACTCGTCTCTCGGGTGGGGAAGGTGCTGCCCCGAAGGGGAGGAGGAAGCGTTGCCGTGGTCGGAGTCCTCCAGACCCGATCATGACCGCTGCTCGCCCTGCTTCCCCTTCCTCACCGGAAGGGAAGCGGCGCGCCGCTCCTGGTCCGCTCGGGACTCCCCCCTCCTATACGGAGGGCTGGTGAGGCGTCGCCTCTCGGTGCCCCGACTAGTGTCGGTTGAGGTACACCGCCCCATGACACCCTCGATTACTGACTCGGTTCCTATGGTGGACCCGGTCGAGAGGAGCCTGGCCCTTCTTCATGGAGTCTCTCCCTTCGGCTCCTGCTGAGAGTGGTCGGGTCTCTCTCCTGGATCTACCTCTCCCACCTGTGGTGGACCTTTCCTCCCCTCCCTGTCAGCACTTGTCTGGTGTGACGAGCCCTAGAGCATCTGGTTCTCCCCGGCCCCCCTCAGGTGGGGAGCCGGGGGTTTCAGCTGGGCCCGTCTCGTCGTCTGCCCCCCTCTGAACTCCCTGTTCCACTTTCTACCTCTCGTTCTACTACGGGTGAAGCAGCTGCGGGGTCGGTGGCCCCTACCCCCTCCGTTCGGGGTGAGTCGGGGAATCCGATTCTGTCCCTGGTTACGGACCGTTGAGTTCGCTGCTCAGCTTGGTCCGTGGCTATTTCTCTGCCTTCTCTGCTTTTTATAATGCCTCTTCCCCTTACAGTTCCATTTTGCATTGGAACTGTAGGGGGCTTTTAGCTAACTGGGAGAACCTTGCCTCCCTGCTGGAGAGCGAGCGGCCTTCCTGTGTTTGTCTCCAGGAGACTATCCTGGCTGCGCGTGGGCTCCCTCGTCTCTGGCTATGTTGGCTTCCCTTACACGCCGGCGGAGTGCAGCGATTTATGTACATCATTCATTACCCTCGCGAGGTGTGCCTCTTCGTACTTCCTTGCAGGCTGTGGCTGTGCGGCTCTTTTTAGATCGCCAGTACACTGCCTGCTCGATTTATATTCCTCCTCATGACCCTCCTTCTCGCGACGCGGTTCGCGAGTTGGTGTTGCAACTGCCTCGACCGTTTCTCCTCCTCGGGGACTTTAACAGTCGCGACCCGGCTTGGGGAGATGTCCGGTCGACTAATGTTGCTGGTATGTTGCTCTCCTTAATGGAGGAACTTTCCTTCGCGTGCCTCAATTCCGGCGAACCTACCTACTTCCACGAACCCACGGGTTCATCTACCTGTATTGATCTCTCCTTGGTGTCCCTCGATGCCTTACTCGATTTTTCGTGGAAGGTGTTGGGGGACTCTTATGGCAGTGATCATTACCCAGTCTGTCTTGAGCCGGTCGGACCGCAGCCGGGCGTCTCGTCTCGACCGAGGTGGTGCCTTGCGCGGGCTGACTGGCCATCTTTCAGAGCTCGTTCCGTCATTGTCCGTTCGGTATTGAGCTTTGGCTCTGTGGATGAGAGCTTGGAGTTCTTCGAGCGGGTGGTGATGGCGTCGCGGAGGACTGTATTCCTCGATCTTCCGGTAACCCGCGGACGCGTAGCGTCCCGTGGTGGACTCCAGCATGTCACCAGGCGGTGTGCGAGAGGAAGAGGGCAACGCGCCGCTTCCACCGCACCCGGCGCGCGGACCACTTGATTGAGATGCGGCGGGCGAAGGCTTTCGCCCGCCGGACTCTCAAGTTGGCCCGTCGGGCCTCTTGGCGTGCTTTTGTGTCCGGCATTTCCTCATCTACCCTTCTGCTGCTGTGTGGCGGAAGGTACGTAGTATCGAGGGGAAGCCGGTCCCTGCTAGTCGCCCTGTCCTTCGGGACGGGGACGGCTTCCTTTCGGATCCTGCTGCTGTGGCCGATCGGCTGGCCGGTGCTTTTGCTGCGGTTTCCCGTTCGCCTTCAGCTGCGGATCGTCCTTTATCGGAGGTCACGTTCCCGCCCCCTGGGAACGAGCCCTATAACCATCTCTTTACGATGCGGGAACTTCGGGCTGCCTTGGCAACCCGTCGTTCTTCCGCCCCTGGCCCTGATGACATTCCGTATGACTTTATTTGGAATCTGCACCCGATGGCCCTGCACTTCTTGCTGGATCTTTTCAACCGGGTGTGGGTTGAGGGGTCGTTCCCTTCCCGTTGGAGGGAGGCGATTGTGGTCCCGATACCTAAGCCGGGGAAGGATCCGGCGGAGGTGGCGGGCTATCGGCCTATTGCCTTGACGAGCTGCTTATGCAAGCTCCTTGAAAAGATGGTGGCCGTCCGACTTTCCTTTACACTGGAGTCGCTTGGGTTATACCCCCCGACCCAGTATGGCTTTCGTCGATTTCGGGGTACTCTGGACCCCCTTCTCCTCCTTGGCCATGATGTACGGGAGGCATTTTCCCGCCGGAATCTTGTTCTGGCCGTCTTTTTCGACGTCCAAAAGGCCTATGACACGACCCGTCGGGGAGTTGTCATGGACCGTTTGAAGTCTCTTGGTTTTGTGGGCTTTTTGCCCACGTTTCTTCGTAACTTCCTCTGCCGTCGCACTTTCCGCGTCCGTAATGGGGCGGCCCTATCTGACCTGTATGTTCAGGAGGAGGGGGTGCCCCAGGGGTGTGTTTTGAGCGTCTCCTGCTTCAATCTGGTTATGTCTGCGCTACCGGGAGCCTTCCGCCCTCGGTGCTGTTCCATCTACGCAGACGATCTGGCTGTCTATGCCGCGGGGACGAGTCCCCCCTCGTGGAGAGGCAAGTCCAACTCGCGGTCAATCGGGTTGAACGCTGGGCGTCGTCGGTGGGCCTTACGCTGTCTTCCCCGAAGACTTCGTGTGTGGCCTTCCTTCCGTCGAGGAGACGGGGATCCGGCGCCATCCCGGCCTTTAACCTTACACTCGGGGGTCAGCCTCTGGCCCTCGTTCCATCAGTACGCTTCCTGGGTATGGTTTTCGACAGCCGTTTGAGCTGGGTTCCCCACCTTCGCCGGCTGCGCGAGTCCGCGAGACGTACCCTGGATTTGCTGGGACATCTGTCGCATACTACATGGGGCGCGGATAGGCGGACACTCCTCCGTTTGTACGTGTCCCTGGTACAGTCAAATTAGACTATGGGAGTGTGGTGTATGGCTCCGCCTCCCGCACGGCCCTTCGGATACTGGATCCGGTCCTCTCTAGAGGACTGCGCATGTCATCTGGCGCCTTCCGCTCCTCTCCGGTTGATAGTCTGCAGGTTGAGTGCGACATCCCTCCCTTGGAGGATCGGAGGTCGTTCCTCATTGCTAAGCACTATCTCCGGATCCTCCGTCTTCCCACCTCTCCTCTGTTCCAGGTGGTTGAGAGGGCGTTCTGCCGGGATGGGGGTTGGTATTTCACCGACACGGTGACCTCCCTCCTCGATGGTATACCTCCTCCTTTCTCTTTCAGGGGTGTTGCACCTTGGGAGAGCACCCCTGTTGCGTGCTGTAGGGCGTTGCGCCCCGTTCGCAGGGCCGATTCTGACTCTGCCTTGCTTCGGTCTCTGTTCCTTCAGCATGCAGCGTGTCACTCTGCATGTGTTGCGGTCTTCACAGATGGCTCGAGGTCGTCGGGGGGCGTTGGGGCCGCGGCTGTTCCCCAGTCGTTTGCCCTTGCTCCCCGATGTACCCGTCTCCCTGATGAGGCTTCCGTTTTCACGGCGGAGCTCTATGCCATTCTGAGCGCTCTGGAGGTGGTGCGGGAGCATCCGGATGGGTCGTTTGTCATCTATTCGGATTCCCGCAGTGCCCTGGATGGCCTGGAGTGTTTTGACCCTGTCCACCCACTGGTCCGACGAATCCAGCTACTGTGCCATATCCTTGTCGCTTCTGGTGGCAAGGAGGTGGTATTTTGCTGGGTTCCTGCACATGTTAACGTGGCTGGAAATGAGGCTGCCGATCGAGCTGCCCGTTCCGCGTGCCGACTACAGGTTTCACCCGTGTCCCTCCCCTTTTCCGATTATATCCCTGGCTTCCGTAGGTTTTTGCGCTCCCGGTGGCAGAGTCGCTGGGATGGCGCTACAAATAACAAACTCTGCAAGATTAAACCCAAATTGGGATGTTGGGCCTCTTCCTTCCATCGGTCGCGCCATAAGGAGGTGGCTTTGGCCCGCCTCCGTATTGGCCACACCCACCTGACCCATGGCTATTTGATGGCCGGGGATCGGGTGCCCCGATGTCCCGATTGTAACATCTTACTCACAGTTGCCCACCTGCTGGTGGAGTGTCCGCTTTACTCTGCGCTGCGCGCAGAGTATTTTCCCTTTTTGGAGAGCGTCGGGCCTTGTGATAGGCTTGGCGCTATTCTATCGGAAGGTCCCTACTTTTCGGTAACCGGGTTGTTCTCCTTCCTCCTTCGCTCCCGACTTCTTTACCGGTTGTGACTATATTTTTTTTTTTTTTTCCTCCTCCCCGTCTATTGTTCACTTCCGTTAGCTGTTTCATAGTCTTCGTCCTGTGTTCGCTCTGGTATATCCACCTTTCTTTTGGTGGCCATGAGCGGTCATACTTTGAAACAAAAAAAAAAATATATATATATATATATATGAAAAACTCGGCCCCCACCAGGATTCAAACTCAGCTCCCCTTGAGTAGAAGGTGAGGGCGCTCCCCCCCCCCCCACCCCCCCCCCCCCCCCCCCCCCCCCCCCCCCCCCCCCCCCCCCCCCCCCCCCCCCCCCCCCCCCGTGTGTTAGACTGATTTCATATTTGCAAATTCTTTTCAGGTTGGAGAAAATGAACGGTGGTTTTCTATCGTTCGTCGAGGGCCAGTTGGTTTAAATAATGAAGATTTGTCACATTTTCAAATTGACATTGGAGATTCGGCTACAACTAAGAGCATAATAAAGTACCTCGAAGTAGCAGTCCGTCGTAGGTTGATTGCCCTCTCTTATGCTTTGAATAAACATGTAATTGAGGGAATGAATTTGAAACTCGACCCGAAAATCAAAAGCCAGTTTGGTTTAGCAGAAAATACGTTCGCACCAAAACGTAAATGTTTTTCCATTGGAAGGTGGCTCGAACCTTTCTTGCCCAGCGTCCTATCCTGTTCTGTTCAAGAGATTAATTATATCGAAAATTGGCTTATGGAACAACTTAAAGCAAAGGTAAAGTGTTTCCCCTCTTAACAGTTTTATTTTCTTCTTGATTTTGCTATAATTTATCGTTTATCTTGTGGGAGAACTTTCTACTTTCTCGTTTTTTGTAATTGCATGCTCTTTTATATATGGTATAGCTTTCCGCAGAATAAAATGGTAGGCAGTGGGTGAGGATTGCTTAGCTTCATTAAATATTTAGCTTACTCACTATGATGCTAATCGTCTTCAGGAAAGGCCTCGTGTATTGGCATGTTGGCTTGTCTTTTGGGAGAACGGAAGCGAGTTTTGGTGTGAAAAGGAACCGCAAGTTGATCCTGGTCCTTGCGTTGAGGGTTTTTTAATGGTCAATAACTCGCTTCAGCATAACCCTTGGACACCCGCTTATTTTTTCTTGAAGTAAGAAATCTCGTACTGTCGAAGATTTTGATTCTTTATTATTTAATCTTTTTCATAATCCTTCAAAGAAATATTTTTGTCGTGATATTTAATCCAGCTTTACCTTAATCCTTCAAAGTTTAGATGTAGAAAATATAAGTAAATGAGATTATAAATTTAAAGAGAAATATACTTCTCTAAAGAAAGGATTGTCATAATTTAGATCGCTTTTTTACAGGGGGGGAATCCTGTATCAGTTTCGTGATCCCTGCGACCAACTTCCACAGTTTGTGATCAGAGTGAGAGAGTACTGTGGCTGCCGGCGACTCCCATCAGACTCGAGGCCTCATTCCTTCGAGGTAGCTAATTTCTGTTTACTGTAAATATCATCCTTTTACGAGCTTTCGATTAGTGAAAATTTGTGGACAAATAATTGGTTTTGAGTGATAATTGAAGTCGCAGAAATGACAATTAATCAGTTTAAATTTAACTTTTTATTAGTCTAATGTAGTGTAATAATAGACTAATAGAGGGCCGAAGTCATTATCTTGAAAGAATACCGTAGGGAAATAGTGCAAATGTAGGTATAGGATATAGTAATAGTTAAGAAATTTAGAGCGTTATAGATAATGATGCAACTGGACGGACCAGATGACTGTTTTTCAGTTTCTCCAAGTATATAGTGTGAACTTCAGCTAAACTACCAGCTTGTTTTAATGTGTAAGACGAATAACGCCGGAAATAACACGTTTCTGGCGCGGTCTGTGACTTAACTGTGAATAAAACTTGGACTGGTCCAAGGATCTCGAGTCGCATCACAACTCGTGGGTAGTTATAGGTATACTGAAGCTCCGTGATGTCAATCCCTCCTTGTAAGCCGTTCCACGTTGTAATGTTAGGTCCAGGAGTGTTTTTTATGCACAAATACACCCAATTTAATCGTGTTTCAAATGCAAAAGATCAGTATATTTCAAGCTTCAGCAGGATTAAATCATTATTCCATTTTTATTTAGTTTTTATTGTACTGTCAGTTCTTATTAGGCATTTTTTCTACCATTATATCGGTTAAATATACCAGTTACCTCATTGGTAGGAACAGTTATTACTATATATAGGTATAAAATTTATACCAAATTAATAAATTTGCATTAATTTCTTAGCTTTTAAGCAAAGAGGGCAACTCATTGGTATTTGCTGCTCCCAATGAGGAAACTGCTTCTCAGTGGCTCCAAGCATTTCTAAGACTACTCAGCGTTAACGTAAGTTTTTTATTCAGTAATCGTAAATATGTTTTAAAACTTAACAAAGAAATGAGGTACTCGCCTAACAGAAAAGGTAACATTACCCCATGCAAGATACAGAAGTTGCCTCTTCTTACGAAATAAGTGAATTTGAGTGTGCAGTTTGCGTTCTTTTTTGAATTATTAATGTCACTAGATCAGTTCATTTAAGAGAGTTTCATTAAAAAATTAATTTAAAAATTGAAGTTAGTTTAAAATTAACTAAACTAATTTTTTTTATCAAAGATAAGCCAAACATCAATCACTTTTTTTCTCTCGGTCGTTTAACATTGTAGGAAGTATGATATTTTATACTTTAAATGATGCGCATGTTTTTTGCGTTGACGACGTTCACTGAAATTTATTAATGAACTTTGTAGGACGATGAATACAGAGAGAAACGAAAACTCCACCCGTGTCAAATTATTCAAACTACCGACGCTCTTGTATTATCCTACCAAACAAACATTTTAAATGATCTCAAATCAAATGTTTTTCGTTCAAAAAATACTTGTAGAAAAGGCAGAAAACTATCGCAAGAAATATCGCCGATATTATCCAAAGGAAGAGAAAAGTTCACTTCTTCAAAATCATGTAATCCATTCCATACTACGCGTAATTTGGAGATAAAAAACATCTTCAGGAGGCCTTCATCGAAAGGAATGTTCATCTCGAGCACTCCCAAAGACACCTTTGTTGCAATTTCAACTTCGGTTCCAATTAATTTCGAAGACAAAGCAACGAACTTGAAGTCGTGTCCCCCAACACCCCCTCTACCAGAAATTACCTCAGAGAAATCAGGACCGGACTCTGAAACACGACAAAAAATTTTCATCGACAAACCACAACCGAGTTTGCAGCTTTTGGCTTTCTGTAATCTTGATCAAATATCGGATATTTTCATAACTTTGTGGCCAACAAATGGTTGCCTGATGGTGAGAATGACTTTGAACGTTACTAAAAGTTTTAATTATATAGCTACTTAGTTATATTTTCCTCCTCATTGATACATCAATAATTTTCAAATAATTAAATGTATTTAGCGTAGGTGGAAAAACTGAAACAATATTACGTGAACTTTTTTCGTTCATTGAACAGGAGTTTGAGTGCAGTGAGGCAAGTGAGATTGCGGGCGATTGGGCGCTTTATTTCCAGTCGGAACATCAGCTTTCATCATTTTTAAAATCGGTCTTGGAATGCAGGGAGAGTTTAACGGAAGTAAGTACTAAGTTTTATGTATGCTAGTTTTAATTATAGAACGATAAAGTCAGTGCATGAGATTCATTTGAGTGAGTTCCCATTTTAGTGACTATAGGTGTTTTGATGGGTTTGATTCAGCACTTAGCGTTGGTCTTAGTGTTTTATGTATTTTAAGTTGTGTGCGCCTACTAACTAGTTGATTAGACAAAAACGGTAGTTTTATAATTGTACCACTGCATGAAAATAAAGGCGGAAGAAACGGGAATAAAATTCTTCTAAGCATAGCCTGTACAAATATATTGAAAAAAAGTGGAAAAAAAATTACAGATCATTTGGTTGGAGATGAACAAGGCAGCTTTGAAAGGCAAAACCGTATTAAGAAACTGAGTGTATAATTCGTGAAAACAAAACGGCTAATTTTTTTTAATGTGCAGGAAGGAGGAGCCAAAATGTTCCCTTCCTCTCTAGGAGGAGGAGGAGGAGGAGTTACAAGGACAAGAGGAAGCCTGAAAGACCTTTCGGTCCACTCTGGGAGGTTCCTGTTATTAAAAGTTTATTTTTGTTTCAACTATCCTAATAGTAGTAGAAAACTGGATAGAAAAGTAGAAGGCTCTCTCCCCACCCTCCGCTCCCTCCCTGCCAGAGGCAGGTACGGAAAAAGGTTGAAGAAAATACCTTGACCCTGGAAAAGTAGCCAAGGAAATTTTACAGGAAAGTGGAGAATATATAAATAGCTCTATATTTAGCTTGCTCACAGAGACACCGTGCAAGCGAACTCCTGCAGAGTTTTCTGAGGTTTTAATCTTAAACTATGAGTGTGTTCAGTACTTTGTCTAGCCTATTTTTAAACACATTTACACTTTGACTGGAAACAACCTCTGAGGGAAGTTTGTTCCAAATATTAACTATTTTATAGGAAAAGAAATTTCCGCAGACAGAGGTCCTAAATGTCTTTAGTTCCAGTTTAAACCCATTATTTCTTGTCGGATTGGCATTAAGTGAGAATAAGTTTCTGTAATCTACCCTGTCTATTTCTTTGAGCATCTTGAAGACTTGACTAAGCTGACCCCGCACCCTCCTCGTCTCTAAGCTAAACAGATTTAGGCGCTCCAATCTCCGTTGGTAGCTTTGCATTCTCATTGAAGGGATCAATTTTGTAGCCCTTGCTTGTACTCTTTCTAACCTTTCTATGTCCTTCCTGAGGGATGGAGACCAAAACTGCGCACAGTATTCCAGTTGAGGTCTGACTAGAGAATTATAAAGACACATTACAGTCTCCTTGTTCCGAAACTGGAACTGTCTTTTAATATAACCTAATAATTTTAAGGCCCTCTTTTCGACTTCTGCACAGTGCTTCGACGGTTTCAGATCGTTGCTGATATAGACTCCTAAGTCTTTCTCTAGATCGGTCTCAGTCAAGTTCCTTCCCAAGAGAGAGTAATCGGTCTTCGGGTTTTTATAACCTATGTGCATTACCTTACATTTGTCCAAGTTGAATGGCATCTGCCAAGTAGCAGACCATTCGCCCAACCTGTCAAGATCGTTCTGAAGCATTCTTATGCTCTCCTCAGTACCTACACTACTTCCTAATTTCGTATCGTCTGCAAATTTGGAGATTGCACTTAGAAGCCCGATGTCTATATCGTTAATATAGATGATAAAAAGTAAAGGACCCAGAACGGAACCCTGTGGGACACCACTCGTGACGGGCGCCCACTCCGAAGCTACTCCATTTATTACCACTCTGCTTTCTATCTTTTAACCAATCCTCAATCCAGTTGGAAACGAGCCCGGTGATTCCTAGTCCTTTGACTTTAGCTATCAATCTAGCGTGAGGGACTTTGTCAAAGGCTTTTTGAAAGTCGAGATACACTATATCTATTGCCGTACTTGCATCGTACAGTGTATGCATATTATGGAAAAACTCTAACAGGTTTGTCAGAGCCGTTTGAAAGATTGGAAAGATGGGTTGAAGAAGATTGTTCCACAGTTGACCCGTTGAGTAGATGAAAGATTGAGAATACCGGTTAACCTTTGTGTTAGAGAGTTGGACAGGAAAGGGATGAGAATGTGTTGAAAGACTGGTACTGCAAGCTCTCCTTAAAGGCGGAGGCATGCAGTTAGAGAGTTCAGAAAAGCAGTGTCATTCTACTAATGATAGTAAAAAGAGAGTGAGGCAACAATGCGGCGAAGAGAGGGGGATTGAAGACAGTAAAAGGTGGGGAATTAATGAGACGAAAAGCCCTTTGATTTTATCTGGTCAAGTAGAGCTGTGTTCAGCTGAACCAACCCCCGCACGAGAAGCGTACTACTCTATACAGAGGCGGACAAGACCCCTGTACAGAGACAGCAACTGAGAGGGGGGTAAAGAAACTGCGGAGCCGGTACAGCACACTTAACGTCTAAGAAGCTGTTTTAGAGAGAGTATACATAATCTTTCCAGGAAAGATCACGAGAAAAGGAAACACTAAGAATGTTAAGAGAAGAGGAAGGATTGAGTTGTGTATTGTTGAAGGTAAGGGGATAGTCGTGTGGAAGATTGTGATGAGTAGACAGATGAAGCCATTGAAAGGTACGAGGTTTTCTCTGCCCTAATCATAGACAGTAGGAAGATCAGAAGTCAGGTGCGCCACAGCCGTCTCACGCGAAGCATGAATTGACTCGAGAGCCTCTTCGTGAAGCGGTTGGAGAAATGGAGGGTGGAATCATTGGCATAAGAGTGAATAAGATAGGAAGTGTGACTTAAAAGATCATTGCTAAATAAAAGGAAGAGAGTGGGTGAACCCTAAGGAACAGCACTATTAATAGTTTCGGGAGAACAACAGTGGCCATCTACAACCGCAGTTATAGATCGGCCAGAAAGGAAATCAGATATTAAGGTACATACAAAAGGATAGAAATCGAACGAGGGCAGTTTGGAAATTAAGGATCCGTGCCAGACTTTATGAAAAGCTTTTGATATGTCTAGCGCAATAGCAAAGGTTTCACCGAAATTTCGAAAGGAGGATGAACAAGAGTCAGACAGATATGCAAGAAGATCGCCAGTAGAGCGTCCTTGCGGAACCCATACTGACGATCTGAAAGAAGATTGTGAGAAGGTGTTTAAGAATCTTCCTATTAAGGATAGATTCAAAAATTTAGAAAAGCAAGAAATCAAAGCAACTGGACAAAAGTTGGAGGATTGAGCAGGAAGGAAAAGTACCAGATGGAAGACAAAGACGAGAGAGTTTACCTAGGCAGGGTAGCGCAGACACTCTTTCTAGAGTTGAGCCCAAGTAGGGCAGAAAAAGACATCTTTGGAAGAGATTCTAGTACCAAATGTTCAGAGCAGAGGCGATCAGTTAATCGTAGTTGAGGGTGGGGTGGAGACCCTTTTCAGATAAGAATTTTCTGTTTATCACAAATGGTTTGAAATTCTGTGTAGGCTGTAATTTTATAATGTAAAAAGTAAAGCACTCATAACATTTAGATTAATTTCATATCTGTTTGTAGTTGTGGAAAAATAAAATTTCGAAGGAAAACAAAACTTAATAATTAATAATATTGGGGGCCTTTATAAAAATTTACTTGCTTTCTTTCGCAACTGAAAGAAAGATTACGAACTTTTAGAATAAACAGATTGTTAAAGAAGCTTAAATCTGCTGAACAATTTCTTCATTGACACGGATGAGCGATGAGAGACTTTTCGTGTGTCGGTTCTCGGTTGTCTTTGTGAAAGTAGCGGTAATGGTTGGATATACGTTGTGTGGTGATATTTGTGAAGATGAGAAATTTTAACATTATAAAGAATTAAGGATCAGATTTGATTAGAAATATTTGAAATACTAAATTTTCGCGATAATCCGAGTTTTATATCTTACTTTCAGGAGTTAATGGGGTTGACAAAGGTATCTAGTGGCCGTGTACATGAATTACTTCTCGAAGGCTCGGCAACATGCAAGAATTATTGGAGGGCCAGCAAATAGAAAGCTTTAATGAACCCGAGACGCTTTTTTAGTTCCCACATTGTAGTGGTTCAGATAGGAACATTGTACGTCGATGTTAACGTTATGAATTTTATCAAAGAACTATACTATTGTGTTCATAGCGTATTTTTAAATTTTAATGTTTTCGTTTGCAAAGCTATTTATTATTATTATTATTTTCATGTTTTTTTATCAGAAATTTTTATCTTTAAATTAAGGAAAGCTCTAATGAATCCATGATTATCTATCTTTAAATAAACAAATATATATATATTAAAGGAATGTTATGTTATTTTTCCTTTAATGTTGCTACGATAGACTACTACAACTTTTAGCAATCATTGGCATAATGTACTTTACCGCGAGGTAGAGGTGGACAGTTATGATTTAAAAATAAATAAATAAATGAAGGAAATACGCGTCTCGTACGTATTACCACACATTTACTTAACTGTGACACTGTTCATGAATTATTGTAGAGAGTTTTTCTAAAAGTTTTCATAAAAGGATTAATAAATATTCTAAGCATATATGGCATTATCGTCAACAGACTCATCCTCGATCACCACCCCGAGAGCTCCTGTTGCTTAGGGTTTTATTATATTAAACAACGTTAATAATACTAACAAGGGAGAGGGAAAAGGGGGATTGTTTTTTTATTATATTAAACAACGTTAATATTTTTAAAATGCCTATCTAAACGGTTCTTAAACATATTAACGCTGGTAGAGTTCACGACGGGCGCGAGAAGATTATTCCATTTATCAATTACTTTAAACGAAGTTTTTAGCGATATAAGTAATGAAACTTCTGCCACGCAACTTAAATCCGTTATTACGAGTATTGCTACTATCGAAAGTGAGCAGTTTGTCAAAATTTACGTTATCTCCTAGTTTCGAGTGAATGTAAGTCTATCTCTCTAATCCTATCTTCATAAGGCTTGTTGCGCAATGACGGAATTAGTTTCGTGGCACGACGCTGAACCCTTTCTAACCTATCAATATCCTTACGCAAATACGGGCACAAAAACTGAACGGCATATTCTAAATGAGGCCTGACCAGGGACTTGTAAAGGGGCAATATTATAATCTTTGATTTAAATTCGAAATTACGCGCTATGAAGCCTAACATCTTATTAGCTTTAGCGCAATACTCCAGGCACTGGTTCCTAACTTTTAAATCCTTAGATACGCGTACGCTTAAATCTACTTCTTCGTCAACGCTCGCTAACTTTCTATCATCCATCGTGTACGTGTAATTATTGTTACGAAAACCTATATGCAAAACTTTACATTTGTCTACGTTAAATTGCATCTGCCATTTATCCGTCCACTCCATAATCCTGTTTACATCGTCTTGGAGCCTATTTCTATCGTCCTCGTTAACAACCTTACCGCCTATTTCAGTATCGTCCGCGAATTTTGACACGTTACTAGTCAAACGTACATCTATGTCGTTAATGTAAATTACGAATAGCAATGGGCCTAACACTGAACCCTGTGGGACACCGCTACCTACATCCAACCACCCCGATTCACTACCATTAACAACAATCCTGTCTCCTAGCACGAAGCCATTCCTCTAACCAGTTAGCTACCTGACCGCGTATATCGTGCGCTTTAACCTTCGCAATTAGTCTCCTATGCGGAACTGTATCGAACGCTTTTTTAAAATCTAAATAAATAACGTCAGCCGCTCTATGCCAATCGTATTCGCGCACTATTTTTATAAAATTCTAACAAATTAGTTAAACAAGATCTATGGCGTCGAAACCCATGCTGACTACTATTAATCAAATCGCGACTTTCTAAGTGTTCGATGATACGATCCCTAACTACGGATTCCAAAAGTTTACCGACAATTGACGTTAAGCTAATGGGCCTATAATTGCTAGCTACTGTGCGGTCGCCTTTTTTAAAAATGGGCGTGACGTTAGCTAATTTGAAGTCTTCAGGAATAATCCCCTTTTCGAGTGACTGATTAAAAATCTTCAAGGGGCCCACGACAACGTCTTTCAAATCTTTCAGATGTCGAGGATAAAATGCGTCAGGGCCTGGAGCCTTGCTAACTTTTAACTTATCGATATAATGCGCAATCTCACCCTCGTAAACTTATTTCATCCAAAATAGTCTCGCTGCTAAATGGAACAATATCGTCCGCATCGGGGACATTATTGACATCATCTACGGCAAAAACTGTCGCAAAAAAGTTATTAAAAATACCCGCCATCGCCTGAGCGTCGGAAGCCAAAGCGCCATTAGCGTCCAAGAGAGGGCCTATATTATCTTTTATCGGCTTACGATTATTCACGTAGTCGAAAAACTTTTTTGGGTTATGTTTACTATCCGCAGCTATAAGGATCTCTAAATTACGCTTAGCATTCTTAACTGATCTTTTAACCTGACGTCGAAGCTTGATATATCTATTAGCGTTAGCTACCGTGCCATTGCGCTTATTAAGTCTATACACTGTTACGCTCGTTTATGAATTCGCCTATTTCCCTAGTCCACCACTTAGGCCTACCATGATTTCTAGCGCGTTTGGGCTTACGAGGAATAAACTCCCTTTCGATATTCAAGAAACTCTCTTTAAACGCCTCCCAATGCAAATTTGCGTCATTACCCATAAATAAGTCACCCCAGTCCACTACTATCATCCTATCCGCAAAACTATCAAAATTGGCCCTACGAAAATCAGACTTGTATTACGTTACTATCCTTCGTGTTTTCTATCAATAACTTAAACCTAAGAATTTGATGATCACTACATCCTAAAGTCTAAACTCTCGCCTACTTCTAAACCTTCGACTATGTTTTCGCCGTTCGTCATCACCACGTCTAAAATACGTACAGGGTGTACATAAAGTCAGGATCTATTTTTGTGAAGCACTTGGAAATTATATGGAATTCAATCATAAAATGATAAAGTGGTAACATTTATTAAATAATTAAGAGTAGGATTCGACGTGACGCCCATCAGTATCCCTGCACAGCTCAAATCGTTCCGCAGCATTTCTAAACACATTCTGGAGCATTTGCGGGGTTATGTTACCTGCAGCAGTTCGTATACGTGTACGTAAGTTTTCAAGACTCGTAATCTTCGTCTGATAGACGTGCGATTTGATAAAGCCCCATGCAAAGAAATCTAAAGGGGTTAAATCTGGTGATCTCGCTGGCCAAGGTCTGTTGCTTCCGCGTCCGATCCAGCGATTTGGAAAACGTCCATTTAGATAATCCTGAACAACTTTGGCATAGTGACAAGGAGCACCATCATGTTGGTAGACGACGGTACTAACAATCCTATCCCCGCACCAAAGAGTCCTCAATTAAAATAGTTCCCCCTCATTCACGTCCCTTTCCAAATGGGCGAAAAGGTTCGAAACCTCGATAGGAGGGGGGGGGGGGGGGGGAGATTCCTATCACCTAACGTACGCGGCCTAGCTCCACCCTTAATTTCTCTAAATCCCTCTCCCATCTACTAATCTCGGACCAACCTTAACCCCTTCCTCAACTCTATCCAACCTTCCCAATAAGCTACCTAAACTTGAAACTAGGTTACGCACCTCACCCTTCAAATTACTAACGTCTTCAACGTTAGTATTGGTTCGGCTTTCGTCAACCGTAGCCCTACCCCTGCCCTCATCAAGCGTTGCAAGTCTTTCCGTTACCTCCAGAGTTGACTGGTTGAGTAGATGAAAGATTGAAAATACCTATTAACTCTTGCGTTAGATAGTTCGACAGAAAAGAAATGAAAAAGTGTAGAAAGTCTGGTGCTGCGTGCTATCCTTAAAGGAGGAAGCAAGCAGTTAGAGAGTTCAGAAGAGCAATGTCCGTTATAATAGCGATAGTAGAGAGAGAGATTGAATACAATAAGTAAGAGGCGAGGAATTGATGAGACGAACAGCCTTTGATTCCACCCGGTCAAGTACATGCTTAGGAGTAACGTACTGTACTTTAATTAGAACTGTACTTTAATTAGAACTGTACTTTTGCGTCTTACAGTAAACCCTCGTCTAACACGTGTTTGTCCAGCGCGAATTTGCTTATACACGGAATAATAAATGCGAACAATTATTTGCCGAAAGCGGAAAATTTTATTATACACGGTCCACCAAACACGCTCTAATACAGTAGTACTGTACGCGTGCCAATGCGCGCTCTAGTTCTCCTACACACTCCAACACTCCGCATCTCCCTCCCTCGCGTCACCCTTTGTCTTAGTCCCACTACCGCGTTAAGTTCAGTGAAGTTGTGTTGGATTGTTTTTGTTGTATTTTGCCGTTGTTTTGCTGTTACCCTTAGACAGCAGTATGGCACCAAAACGTAAAGCATCTGCAAGTGATAGTGAAGAGAAGAAAAGTCGTAAGGTTATGACATTAGCCGAAAAAATAGTCTAGATAAGTTGCGTGGTGGTATGAGCATAACATCACTTGGCCTTGAGTATCACGTGAATGAGTCTACCATACGCATCATCCGAAAGAGTGAAGAAAAGATGCATGCTATTTTCATTTAATATATTTTTATTTATTTATTCAAAGTGAACTGCTCATGGCATACTCAAATGGAGCCTGTGAACTCCTAATCATCATGCTCAGCATAAATAAAGAAGACATAATACTAGTGAATATCTATAGCCCCCCCGATAGCTCCCATCTAGAGCTCACTGAAGTTCTGGAAAAAATCAGGCAATGCCCAGCTATTGTAGACTCAACAAGAGACTTAATCATTACAGGAGACTTTAATCTCCCAAATTGCACCTGGAACCAATATGGTGGTATGAAATCAGGGACAAAAAGGTCCAAATCAAAACACCTGAATGAGTTTATGGAAAAACTGCTCCTAGTACAACATGTCCACTGCCCAACTAGAAAAAATAATATCCTAGATTTAGTGCTGACAAATAATGCAACTACAATTGACCACATTGTTATAACACCAACTATACACTCCGACCACAATGTCATGCACATATTCACAAACTTGTCCCTCCACAAATGTAAGCAAGACCCATGCCAAACGAACTTGCCATACTCTGACCTAAACCTGCACAAGTCAGACTGGACATCAATAAATAACTGTCTGGGAGAAATAAACTGGGAAGATGAATTAGAGAACCTAAAGCCAGAAGAATGCTGGAGTAGAATACAATACCTGCTGTCATCAGCATTATACAAACACACACCAAAGAAAAACGATAGTGCACAGAAGCACCGGACAAAAGAGCACAGATACAGAAGGACACTTATGAGAAAGAGAACAAAGCTATCTAAACAACTGACAAAGCAATTAAGTGATACAAGACATAGTAACATCTGGAATCAGATACTGATGTTAGAACTTAAAATAAAGGAGTCAACCATAAGAGAGAATATTGATAATGAACACAAAGCTATTGACACTATAAAGGAAAATAGCAAATTCTTCTTTAGCTATGCTAAACGCAAAGCAGTTATCAAAACGAGCATTGGCCCATTGCTTGCTAAAGATGGACTAACTCTCACATCTAATACACAGGAAATGGCAAACATTTTACAATCTCAATATGCTTTAAGCTGGAGTACTCCTGTAGTAGCAAAGAAAAAAAAACTACAGCATTTTTTGATAGAGAAGAAAATGACCAAGACAGACCATTATTGGAAGATATACAAATAACCACTAGAGATATACAACAGGCAATAACAGAGCTACCGGGGAGTTCAGCCCCTGGTCCAGATGGAATTGGAGCCAAGATTCTTAAGGAATGCAAACATACTTTATCTCTGCCTTTGAAAATCCTGTGGAGATCCTCACTAGACACCAGTAGAATACCACCAATCATGAAACAAGCAAATATTACCCCAATCTACAAAGGAGGCAAAAGAAAGGAAGCCAAGAACTATAGACCCATATCTTTGACTTCCCATATTATTAAAATATTTGAGAAAGTCCTGAAAAGGCACATTGTCAGTTTTATAGAAAATGAACATCTCTTAGAAGACTTTCAACATGGCTTCAGACACAAGAGATCCTGCCTTACTGAACTTATAGACCATTGCAATACAATCCTACAATACTTGGGAGAAAACCACAATGTTGATGTCATCTATCTAGACTTTGCAAAAGCTTTTGACAAGGTTGACCATGGTATATATTCCATAAACTAAAAGAACTTGGTATTTGTGGAAAAGTAGGAAAATGGATCCATGCCTTTCTCTCTGACAGAAAACAAATAACAACTGTAAATGGAGCAAGATCTATAGAAAAAAAGAAGTGATTAGTGGAGTGCCGCAAGGCACAGTACTAGGACCAATTCTATTCATTATAATGCTAAACAATATAAACTGTAACCTAGGAAGCTCTCTCCTGTCATTCGCAGATGATACCAGAATACTAAGACCAATTACAGAAAAAGAAGACTGTGTAGAGCTACAAAAAGATCTACAAACTATATATGCATGGGCAGATGCAAACAATATGGCCTTCAATGAAGACAAATTTGAACTAATTAAGTATGGACCAAATAAATACCTGAAAGAACAATTCAACTACACTGGACCCACAGGAAAAGATATTGCACAAACTGATCATGTCAGGGATCTAGGGATTATATTATCTGAAGATGCAACATTCAACAGGCACATTGACAAAGTAACCTCATCATGCAAACAACTAATAGGATATATACTGAGGACATTCAGAACTAGGGACAGTATGACCATGCTTACCCTGTGGAAATCATTTGTCCTTCCACGCATTGACTACTGCTCTCAATTATGGTTTCCCCACAAACAGAATGAATTGCAAAAAATTGAGGGCCTACAAAGAACCTTTACCTCGTATATTAAACAACCTGATGGGCAACAGGTGAGTAAAAACAAATTAAACTACTGGGATAGGCTTAGAGGCCTCAACCTTTATTCCATAGAGAGAAGGTTTGAGAGATACATCCTAATCTACACCTGGAAAATTCTAGAAGGGCTTTTAGTTGCCCCCAATACTGAACCAATTGTGCCCACCTTAACAAGAACTGGCAGAATGTGTAAAAAATATCACCTCCCACCAAACAGTCTGAGAAGGATTCAAACCCTTAGAGATATAAGTGCAGTCCCAGTAGATACTTTTAAAAAACACTTGGACATGTTTTTAGCCAACATACCCGACCAACGCACAGTGTCAGGGTATTCCTCTGCCAGACCAGCCCCCACAAATTCAATAGGGGACCAAATCGTATGGCAGGAGCAAGAGAAAAGAAGGGTGGCGACCCCGTCGTGGCCCCGCCTCAGGAGGCGCTGAGTGGACTTCGTGGGAGCAGCGCACCCTTGAGGCAGAAGCGCTTTAAGGTAAATTTAAGGTAAATGTAAATATCATTATGTTTATGATTTTATTATGTTCTTATTTCATATACAATATAGGTAGGGAAATTCATTTGTGTGTGAATAAAAATCAACATATCTAAGTATTAATGGGAGACTTTACGCGGCCGTGTTCACGTATCCCCATTTATCCCATAAGGTATTAAGTTTGTCCAACGCGGATTTACCTAACGCGAGTTCTGAGGAACCTAACCCCGGCGTTGGACGAAGGTTTACTGTATTACATATTTTGAACGCTTTCCCAGTATATATAATGACTATATTTTTAAAGCTCAAAAACGTTTGTTTGCAGTTTAAGGAAATTTGTAGGGAAAAATGATTTTCTTTTCACTTGCATTCTTTGCAGCAAGTTTAGGAATCAAGTTGCTTATTGCATATTCTGAAAGCCATATAACAACAATGTGTGTTTGGTCACCAAACCAGTACGTTTTCTAGTTAGATACTCCCACAAGAAAAATTTCATAGGGAAAGGATCTAGTGGAGTTGGGTACTTACAGTACTTCCCAAACCAGTCAGCAAACCAGTACCATCTTGTAGTTAGATACTCCCACCAGAAAAATTTCATAAGGAAAGGATCTAGTGGAGTTGGGTACTTACAGTACTTCCCAATCCACCTTTACGGGAACTGTTCATCAAGAAAGTTTTGACCTGAAGATTATGGATGAGAGGCTTGTAAACCTCGGTTTAAAAGTCTCGCACCCATGATCTCGCGCACCTTGAAAACAGTGATGGCAACAACGAAGCAGGGAAGAAACACTGGAGCTTGCAGAAATCATAGGCGGATCCAGAGGGGGGGGGGGGGCAGGGGGCCATTGGCCCCCTTTAGACAGATTTGGAGGCCCCATACATCCTGACGGGATTCATATGTTGCATACATTCATGTGATATTCTACTACATAAAATCAAAATGAAAAGACTTTAAACTTGGCTTGATAGCCAAGTTTAATTTCAATAGTAAAACTAGAAAGGCATTGATTTGAACTTCACTAGTATTGAGAGCTTCTGATATCCACATTCATGGGCTTCCAGAAACGTTGGCCCTCCCTCACAGACCAAAGGTGGGCAGGACCGAGTTCCAAAAGGACCGAATTCCAGGAACTCGGTCCTTTTTAAGGACCGTGAGCGGGAAAGTCGGTCCTTTTCTCAGTGGACCGAAATGAGCGACGGTCCATTTTTAAGCAATTCCGGACGGTCTTTTTTAGTGATTTTAGTGATTATTTGAAGTTCTAAAGAAGATGGATCGTTTCCTCCAGAAGACTCAGAAAGAGACTGAGACTGAACTGAAACTTGTTTCAACACCTGGAGGAGACGAAGAATCTACTGATGTTAGTGCTTCAACTTCAAGTCAAGCAACTGGAGCTCCTAGCAGAAGAACTGAACCCGGCAATCCCTGGCTGTACCTGGACAAATACTTTGAATACCTGGGCCCCAAGGGTGAGCAGAACCTGGAGTACAAGTGCTTGCTGTGCCTGCCGAACAAGAACATCCTCTCGACAAGCAACAAGAGCCAAAACAACCTCAAGCGACATGTCTCCAGGCGCCACCCTCAGGTCCAGAGCCAGTTCGACCAGTGCTCAAGCTGAAAAGGTCAGGGCTCAGTGACAGCCATTTTGAAATGCTAGTCTTCTTGAAGGGAAACTCAAGCATTTAACTTAACTTTTTTTCATCATTTATGTATTGTATTAATTATAATTTACGTTAATAAAATTAAAGATTTCCGGTGTCTTTAATTTCATTTTTCATTTTAATCAAATTTTTAACTTATATTATATATAAGGACCGAGGACCGAGTCGTTCCTAGGTCCTATCTTCAGAAAGGACCGGGACCGGGACCGTCGGTCCAGTTTGAGGCAAGGACCGGGACCGTCGATCCTTTTTGAGGCCCGGGTGCCCACCTTTGTCACAGACAATGCTGGACCTGCCTATGGCAGAAACAGCATAACGATAACAAAACTACATTGATACACGACTTGATGCGAGAGAATAAGGATCCAAACTATAATAAAAACCCACTCTAATAGACAGAGTTTATTTCCACAACAGTTTCGATGCCCACTGGCATCCTCTTCTGTATCCACCCGAAGAGGATGCCAGTGGGCATCGAAACTGTTGTGGAAATAAAATCTGTTTATTAGAGTGGGTTTTTATCATCATAATTTGACCTTCGCGTAGAAAAGCGAAGTTTTTTGCATTTATTAAGGATCCAAAGAGTCAACTGACAACTTACAGAAGTACCAGATTGCCTTCCTGTATTACTGTCTGTTACTTTCGAAATAGTTTTTCACAACTTTGAAGGTACTAATTGATCACAGGTTCAAAGTTGGGTTTACAGTTACACTCAAACAGCCATGCCTACAGCCGTTAATACCAGAAAAAGAAATGGACATGGTTAAACTGTAAATGGTTTGATTTAAAAGATTGGCCATTATAGAATTTACTGATGCTGAGTAATAAATTTATTTACTTTGAATTAAATACTTAATGAACACTAAACAAAAAGCAAATAAATGATGTGTGATAATGTTATTAACTCATAAAATTACGAGCTAACTGCCCCCCATTGTGATCAAAGTTTAATTGTCGAATCACATGACCACGAGGAAATAATTATTTAGTGTTTTAATGATTTGACAGAAAAAATAAACGAAAAGATAGAAATCACTTCTGATAAAAAAGTATTGTTTTTTATCCCCCCTGCAACCTTCAAAGCATAACTTCTCAAATATTATTAGCTGGGCTTAGCCTTGATCTGCAATCCAGAGACATTAATTTGTACACAGGCTATCAAAAAAAGTAAAGATCAGGTAAAAGTTTTTGATTAAAGAATCCTGAAACATGGACTGTATTACAATCATGCCATTATTGCTGTTCACAGATTAGAATTTAAAAATGTTCCTCTTCACAAAATGGATAACAACACTTATCCACCCATAAATCTTGGAGAGTTTTATCAAAGACTGAAGCAATCTATCGAAAAAAGGTTACTATGTGATGAAGCAGATTTACCACAATGGGAAAGTGTTAGACCCTCAATATTGGTCAGACGATGTCCAACATCATTTAACTTATGGTGAAACTGAAATTCAAAATTTGTGCAGAGATTTAGGTTTACTAAAAGACATACTTAGAAGATTCCACGAAGACACACCAAAAGCAAGGCACGAAAACGTTGATAGCAACGCTGATGAGAACATGACGTGTGGAGTTTATTGCGAGGTAAAATTAGCAATAAACAAATATTAATTAAGAAATTATACTATTATACATGACAAATTTTTAGACATCCCAAGAGGGACTGTCTCTTGGATTGCGATGGTCAAGGGTGGGATGGAGTAACTACTGGAAAAGATCATAAAATATATAGGAGAGTTTCGGTACCTTTTTTTAAAAAGTACTGGATGTATCTATATTTTTTTAGGTACCCGGTCGATTCGCCGAACGGACGATTCGCCGAATGGACTGTCATTAATATTTCTGACAAAACACACACACACATGTTATTAAAGGTTATTATTAAATGTTATCGAATTATTTTGTTAAAATATTAAATGTTAAATTGACAGTTATAGACGCTTGACGCAAAAACATAGATACCTTTTTTAAATAAATTTATATCGATAATACTATATATATATATATATATATATATATATATATATAGATTATATATATATATATATCTTTCTCGGTGTATATTGTATAATTTAAAACTTTCGTTTTAGACCATGGAATTCACTTTGACGGTGTCCGGCGAATTTGTCTACAACAATTTGTCTAAAGATACAATTCATCTACAACAATTAGTCTACAGATACAATTTGTCTAGAGCAGTGGTCGGCGAACTTTTTTGGGTATTACCCCAAAATATATTTGAGGACGTAATCAGGACGTAAATTCGTAATATTCTAAAATTTAGAATAACGCCACATTTATGTAACAAAATAAAATAAAAATATACAAAAAAAATATCAGCACAAAGTGTCTCTCATACCGCACGCATTACCCCAAAAGTTTTAAATTTACCCCCATTTGGGTAATTTACCCCTGTTCCCCGACCACTGGTCTAGAGAAACTATTACTAATATTATTTTAAAAAATGACGATTGGTTAGGTTAAGTCGTGATATTTTCGTATGTTTTAACAGTAAACTAACGAAAATATCATGACTTAACCTAACCAATCGTCAAGGGTGTACTAACTTTTTATGGCCTTTCTCCGAATCAATAAATTGAAGAGGCATTGTGGGTTACTGAACAGTGAACAATGTAAAAGTTCCAGGATGACTGCAATTTTAAGTGCGAAAACCTAAGACATAAGTTACTAAGATTTAAAAAAGGCAACAAACGAACAAACGTTTCAGAATAGCTTAAACCAGTGGTTCCCAACCTTTTCACCACAAAGGACCCCTTTTTATTTTTATTTTTTTCCCACGGACCCCATGTTTTTGAAAGATTCCGTCTACCAAACAAACTGTTTTTATTAACTAATAATTAACTCGTTTTCTCATTTTTCACTATCAAATAAAGGACATATAAGAGAGTATGCAATTAAAATACAGCATATTAAAAAAGTATTAATAATTCCAGCCAAGAGCAAGGAAACTTGAAATTTTAGTCTGAGCGCCCTATCGTGGGTAAATGTACGATTTCCATTGGAGCCTCTCGAAATAGGACCCCCAATACTACCTTCGCGGACCCCCAGGGGTCCGGGGACCCCAGGTTGGGAACCACTGGCTTAAACTATAAAGGCACAAACGCAAGACTTAAATTATAAAAGTTAACAACTAATTTTCGTATTTAAATTATATTTGTTTTTTTTTAAATAATATTAGTAATAGTTTCTCTACACAAATTGTATCTGTAGACAAATTATTGTAGACAAATTCGCCGGACACCGTCAAAGTGAATTCCATGGTCTAAAACGAAAGTTTTAAATTATACAATATACACCGAGAGAGAGAGAGAGAGAGAGAGTTACAAGGAGTTACAAGGACAAGAGGAAGCCTCAAAGACCTTTCGGTCCACTCTGGGAGGTTCCTGTTATAAAACAAGTTTATTTTTCTTTCAACTATCCTAGCAGTAGTAGAAAACTGGATAGAAAAGTAGAAGGCTCTCTCCCCACCCTCCGCTCCCTCCCTGCCAGAGGCAGGTACGGAAAAAGGTTGAAGAAAATACCTTGACCCTGGAAAAGTAGCCCAGGAAATTTTACAGGAAAGTGGAGAATATATAAATAGCTCTATATTTAGCTTGCTCACAGAGACACCGTGCAAGCGAACTCCCGCAGAGTTTTCTTATGTTTTAATCTTAAACTATGAGAGTATTCAGTACTTTGTCTAGCCTATTTTTAAACACATTTACACTTTGACTGGAAACAACCTCTGAGGGAAGTTGGTTCCAGATATTAACTATTTTATAGGAAAAGAAATTTCCGCAGACAGAGGTCCTAAATGTCTTTAGTTCCAGTTTAAACCCATTATTTCTTGTCGGATTGGCATTAAGTGAGAATAAGTTTCTGTAATCTACCCTGTCTATTCCTTTGAGCATCTTGAAGACTTGAATAAGCTGACCTCGCAACCTCCTCGTCTCTAAGCTAAACAGATTTAGGCGCTCCAATCTCCGTTGGTAGCTTTGCATTCTCAGTGAAGGGATCAATTTTGTAGCCCTTGCTTGTACTCTTTCTAACCTTTCTATGTCCTTCCTGAGGGATGGAGACCAAAACTGCGCACAGTATTCCAGCTGAGGTCTGACTAGAGAATTATAAAGAGACATTACAGTCTCCTTGTTCCGAAACTGGAACTGTCTTTTAATATAACCTAATAATTTTAAGGCCCTCTTTTCGACTTCTGCACAGTGCTTCGACGGTTTCAGATCGTTGCTGATATAGACTCCTAAGTCTTTCTCTAGATCGGTCTCAGTCAAGTTCCTTCCCAAGAGAGAGTAATCGGTCTTCGGGTTTTTATAACCTATGTGCATTACCTTACATTTGTCCAAGTTGAATGGCATCTGCCACGTAGCAGACCATTCGCCCAACCTGTCAAGATCATTCTGAAGCGTTCTTACACCCTCCTCAGTACCTACACTACTTCCTAATTTCGTATCATCTGCAAATTTGGAGATTGCATTTAAAAGCCCGACGTCTATATCATTAATATAGATGATAAAAAGTAAAGGACCCAGCACGGAACCCTGTGGGACACCACTGGTGACCGGCGCCCACTCCGAAGCCACTCCATTTATTACCACTCTCTGCTTTCTATCTTTTAACCAATCCTCAATCCAGTTGGAAACGAGCCCAGTGATTCCTAGTCCTTTGACTTTAGCTATCAATCTAGCGTGAGGGACTTTGTCAAAGGCTTTTTGAAAGTCGAGATTCACTATATCTATTGCCCTACTTGCATCGTACAGTGTATGCATATTATGGAAAAATTCTAACAGGTTTGTCAGAGAGAGATATATATATATATATATATATATATTATTATTATCGATATAAATTTATTTAAAAAAGGTATCTATGTTTTCACGTCAAGCGTCTATAACTGTCAATTTAACATAATTTAATATTTTAACAAAATAATTCAATAACATTTAATAATAACCTTTAATAACATGTGTGTGTATTTTGTCATAGAAATATTAATGACAGTCCATTCGGCGAATCGTCCGTTCGGCGAATCGTCCGTTCGGCGAATCGTCCGTTCAGCGAATCGTCCGTTCAGCGAATCGTCCGTTCAGCGAATCGTCCGTTCAGCGAAACAGCCGTCGGCGAATCGTCCGTTCGGCGAAACAGCCGTCGGCAAAATGTCTGTCGGCAAAACGTCCGTCGGCAAAACGACCGGCCACGATTTTTTTATGATCAACAAACTCTTTCGACATACGACATGTTTCTTAAATGTAGTCTTAACATAAGTATTGAGCGTTAAAAAAAATACTTGTTTAACCAGTGTTCCTAAATACTAATTTTATTCTGACATGGCTGTTGTAGTTTTGCACGTTCCCCTTCTCATGAGGGGAACATATCCGTTATATATGATTATACACGAAGAAAGTTAAATATAAAATTTACGAGCAAACATGAATTAAACTTGAACTGAAATAGGAAGCAGCTCTATGAATCTTATCATTCAAACTGTGATGAAAAGTCACCATAAAAATTATTTAAAAATAAAATGCTTTTCTTTCATTAATTTTTCTTAATTTGGATTACAAAAGTAAACATAGAACAAAAACAGTAAAAGTGCCATTTCAAACTAAACTTTCGTAATTATTACGAAAATATTCTACGAAACAATTTTAATTAGAAAGTTGGTGATAGCTTTCTTTATGCAAAATATACTGGTTTTTTTTTTTATAGAAAATATACTGCGTGGAAGAGATCATATAGATAACGCATAATTACTTTCTAAGAACCGGAATATCAAATTTAAACATCCTTGGATGTGCTACTTATGAAAATGCTTCCTGTGTTTGGGATTTATTCACGGTAAGAGAAATAAAAACCAGACATATTTCGCTATTCATTGCAAAATAGGATAAGTGGGACACTGGAAAGGGGCCGGAGTTTTTCGCCGGCATCCTTGTTTTAAACTTGTAACTGCTACTTCTAAAAGACCTGCCTTCGACTGCTTTTACGGCGGACCCTTTACGAATCACTGTTCAAAGACAAAGATGAAAGGAAGTTATCCTAATTATATAGTTAATTTTGAATTAAGAGCCCAGTAAAGCCTAAAGCTTTACTTGTTCTAATGCTATCCGCAACAGAGAGGAGGCTTTCAGAAGGTACCGTCGCCATCCAACTCCTGACTATCACTCAACTTATATTTCTGCTCGGAATTGTGCAAAATCTGTTCTTCGACTCGCCAAAAAACCCTTCATCAGACAAAAATGTGAAAACCTATCCAATTCTAATTCTTCTTGCTCTTTCTGGCATCTAGCTAAGAACCTCTTCAACAACTTTACTTCCTCTTCTTTCCTTTCTCCTTTCCCTTCCGACGGCTCAGTTGCCGTATCTTCTCCTGACAAAGCTCAACTCTTCGCTCAAACTTTCGCTTCCAACTCAACCATGGACGATTCCGGTGCTGTTCCTCCATCTCCTCCTCCCTCTGACTTTATTATGTCTGAAATTAGAATCTCTTCGAAAGATGTTCTTTCTGCCCTATCTGGGCTCAACTCTAAGAAGGCGTACGGTCCTGATGGTGTTCTTCCTGTTGTTCTTAAGAACTGTGCTTCTGTGCTGACACCCTGCCTGAGCAAACTCTTTCGTCTTTGTCTCTCCTCTGGTACCTTTCCTTCCTGCTGGAAGTTCGCTTTCATTCACCCTGTCCCAAAAGAGGGTGACCGCTCTCAACCCTCCAACTATCGTCCAATTGCTTTGATTTCTCGCCTTTCTAAAGTTTTTGAACCTATCCTTAATAGGAAAATTTTTAAACACCTCTCTTCTCACAATCTTCTTTCAGATCGTCAGTATGGGTTCCGCAAGAACGCTCTACTGGCGATCTTATTGCATCTCTCTCTGACTCTTGTTCATCCTCCTTTCAGGATTTCGGTGAAACTTTTGTTATTGCGCTAGACATATCAAAAGCTTTTAAAAGAGTCTGGACACAAATCTTTAATTTCCAAACTGTTCTCTTTCGGTTTCTATCCTTTTATCTGTGTTTTCCTCTCTAATTTTCTTTCTGGCCGATCTATAGCTGCGGTTGTAAATGACCACTGTTCTTCTCCTAAAGTTATTAAGTGGTGCTCCTCAGGGTTATGCCCTGTCACTCACTCTTTTCTTTTTATTTATCAACGATCTATTAAGTCGCACTTCCTATCCTATCCATTCCTATGCTGATGATTCCATTCTTCGCTTCTCCACCTGCTTTCCAAAGCATCCCTCTTAACAGTCACTCCATGCTTCGCGTAGTACACTGTACGGCTATGGTACGCCTGACCTCTGATCTTTCTGCTACCTCTGATTGGGGCAGAAAAAACCTTGTGGCTTTCAATGCCTCAAAAACTCAGTTCCTCCATCTGTCTCCTCGTCACAATCTTCCACACGAAAAAAGCCGATTAGGAAACAATCCAGAGACCATTGAGAAATTCGCGTTCAAATATTCGTCTACCGTGAAAAGTAAATTG
The DNA here is from genome assembly GCA_023014485.1 of Bathynomus jamesi. NCBI lineage: Eukaryota > Metazoa > Arthropoda > Malacostraca > Isopoda > Cirolanidae > Bathynomus > Bathynomus jamesi. The sequence continues at coordinate 437,931 of JAJOZX010000899.1, read as the reverse complement.
GTTAGGAATAACGTGGCAAAAGAGGAACAAGCCTGTGTCTACAGCATTCCCTGTAAAAGTTGTGATTTAGTACACGTGGGAGAAACTGGAAGAAATATTGAAACCCGTATTAAAGAACACAAATATGCCTTCAGAAGTTGTAATACTAATAATGCCATTTTTTATCACGCCAGCCAAAATAATCATGCTATAGATTGGGAATCAAGTAAGGTACTTTATAAATGTAATAATTATGTCAAAAGAAAAATAATAGAATCTGTGTGTATAGAAAAAGTAGATAATTTTAATTTGTGCGAAGGTACATATAAGTTAGACCCTTTAATGAGATTCTTGGTCAAAAAATCCCTTACGGAGTCGTGGGAACGTGTTCAAACCTAAGTGTGAATTTCTTAAATGTCTCTGGATTGGAATGTTTCCTTACTCGCTTTTAGTAAATGTAATAATGGAAGTAATAAATGTGGAAATAAATATAAATGCAACAGATGTAATAATAAAGGTAATATTATAAATTTAATAATTAGGGTAAAGGTAATAATAATAAATGTTAAAAAATGTAAATGTAATAATAAATGCAGTAATTATGTCAAAATATTAGAATCTGTATGTGTAGAACAAGAAGATAGTTTTAATTTGTGGGAATGTACTTATAAGCGGACCCTGTAATAAAATGCCCTTCCAGTGTCGGGAGAACGGTATCTAACCTAGGTGCGAATTTCTCAATGGTCTCTGGATTGTTTCCTAATCGGCTTTTTTCATTCATTTTTCGGTTTATAAGTTCTGTATAATAAACAACAATGTAATAACCAATGTAATAATAAATTTATAATTTCTGTAATAAATAATTATGCAATATTAAAGGTAATAAATTTAATAATAAAGGTAATAATTATGTAAAAAAATATAATATAATCTGTATGTTTAGAACAGGAAGATAGTTTTAAATTTGCGCGAATGTACTTAATGAAAATGCCCTTCCGGTGTCGGGAGAATGGGATCTAACGTAGGTGCGAATTTCTTAACGGTCGGTCCCTGGACTGTTTTTCCCTCTTGTTTTGGTTCATTCGTGTTTCTGTATCCACCCGAGGAGGATGCCAGTGGGCGTCGAAACTGTCGTGGAAATAAACTCTGTCTATTAGAGTGGGTTTTTATTTTCATATTTTGACCTTCACGTAGAAAAAAGTGAAGTTTTTTGCATTTAAATGTTTGATCAAAATGTTTTCTTCAGTCTTATCTCACACAACAGAAACAATACAGCTCTTTCTTACTCTTTTCAGAAGTATTTAATTTTTAATAATTTTTAATCAGTTAATCATTGATTAATTAGAAAATTTCATCATTCATCACTTTTTCCTAAAAATGATTAATTAACCATGCCCTAATATTTACTAATGAAGTATCCATTATCCCAACTTCCTAGAAATTCTTGTTTTCTTAAGTTTGTCATAATCCCATTTATCGAAGGTTTTAGCAATATATATATATATATATATATATCTCAGTGGCGTGCGGTGAGTGTGTCCACTGTCCACAAAGTAAGCGGTAGCTGAAAATATATATGTATAATCAATGGCGTGCAGTCAGGGTAAGCGGTGTATGCGCCGCCGACCCAGTTAAAGGTCAAATTACAAAAAGTCAGTATATTACTACAGTAATCGAAAACTAATATAAAGTTATGATGCCTGTATAATGAGAGCAATCCGAGAATAAGCACCCCAAATCAATTTAGGGTGCTTTTTCTTGGATTGAGGTGGAACGAGGGTGCTTATTCTTGGATTGCTCTAAAATGGAGTTAAAATGGAGTTAAAATGGAGTTAATCGCTCTAAAATGGTTAATTGAATGCCCGGTTAGGTTAATTGTATGCCCTTGACGATTGGTTAGGTTAAGTCGTATATTTTCGTTAGTTTTAACGAAAATAACACGACTTAACCTAACCAATCGTCAAGGGCGTACAGTTGACCTAACCTGGCATTCAATTAACCTAACCGGGCATTCAATAATTTTACCGTAGGTTTCGATATACATATATATATACACAGTGTGTGTGTGTGTGTGTATATATAGGAGCAATCCAAGAATAAGCACTCCATAATAATGGTAGCAATTCAAACTGAAGTGTTACCATTATTGGTTGAAGATCCATTGCCAGTAATAAATTGGTGTGAGGGAAAAAACTTTATTAAAAGAGTGATGCTGTGTGCTAAGTGCGATCAAGCAATGACCTGGACAAAGTTTTCGAGGAATGTTGATGTTAAAATCCTTTAATTTGGATTGAGGTCGAACTGGGGTGTTGTTTCTTGGATTGGCGACTTTGGGGTGCTTATTCTTGGATTGCTCCGTATATTATAATATATATATATATAATATTATATATATATATATATATATATATATATATAATATATACAGTGGCGGCTCGTGCTCATAATAGTAGGTGGGGCCCGACTAATGCATATACTTAATATCAAAATATGTATGTATCCCATCACTATGTATGGAGGCAAACAATGAATTTACTGCAATTATTATTGGTTTTTCCGCTTTTTAAAGTACGGTAATAGTTCGCAACTGCATTCTGTTCAGTGTAAATCATGTAATTTTTGCACTTTTCTGTGCGTGTACACACATACACATTATAAAACAGTAAAATTGTAGTCCGGAATTTGCGATATAAACTCTTTGTGTATTGAACAGACAGCCAAAGCATTTAGGCGATCTTGTGTCATCGTGTTTCTTAAAAATGTCTTTATTCGTTTCAATGTACTGAAACAGCGTTCAGAATCGGCAGTAGAAACAGGCGTCACTAAGACAATTTCCAATAATTTTGACACTTCAGAAAAGGTATCTAGCAGTTTGTTTTCGTATAAGAAGCGCATAAAAGCGCAAACGCTCGAAATATTAGCAAAGCTTTTGTTTGAGTACACGATTTCTAATTCAGAAGTCAGTTTTTCTCCCCTTAGCATAGGATAATTAGTTTCAATAACTTTGCAGTATTCATCTGGGAATTGTCTAAGATGATGATTAAATTCTTTGGGATCTATTACAGCAAAGGAGCGAAATATTTCTGATTTCCCAAATCGCTCATTCATCTCGTCAGTAATGCGAGTGCATGCATCTTTTGCAAACCTACAAAGTTTATCAGTTTTTGTCCCAATTATATCCCTTTTTGCCTTTTTTATTGGACGTGATGGGATTTCATTATGTTTTTCAAAAGCTTTCGAAATAAAGACTGGAACCTCTTCTCTTAATTGACTCATAGATAATTCAGTCTTTTAATGCCTGTGCAGTGGTAACACTGGTCGTTTTTTTGCTTGCAGGACATTGTATAAAATTTCTACGTGTTTCATTCCAAAATAAAAGAATAAGAGCCAAAAATTAAACTCCTCATCTTCAAGCGACCTTTTGAATCCAATAGACTCGCATATACTTTTATCATCCCAACCCTCATCATTCTGAATTCTTCCAAAACATTCAGTGAGCTCCTCTTTGTTCTCTTTAACATTATTAACCACTCTGGAATGAAAATTCCATCTTGTTTGGGACACATGAGGAATACGTGTTTGACAAATTTCAAGAAGCAGACTACTTCGCTTTGGAGACATATTAAAAAATGTGCTAATTCCATTTAGGATCGAGAAAAACAGTTTCATATTTTTATTTGATGAGCAGACATTTTTAACGGTAATATTTAGCTGGTGTACGTAACAGTGAATGTAATGTGCATGTGGATAAATTTCCTTCATTTGAACATGTACACCACAATATAGGCCACGCATTACGGCCGCCCCATCATATGCCTGTGCAACGAGTTTATGTTTGAGATTAAATTTTTGTAGTTCTTCAGTAAGCACATTTGTAAGTCCATTTGCAGTCCTCTCTCCAACTTTAGCAAATATTATGAATCTTTCAACAGGTTCGAAGTTTTTTAGATATCGTAGTATAATTACAAATTGTGAATTACAAGCCACGTCTGTTGTTTCATCAGCTTGGACAGAAACAAAACTTATTTCATCTATTTCCTTTTTTACTTCATCAATGTAAATTTCATACATGCATTCCAAAAGATCATTTTGAATTGTTTTAGATGTGTTTATGCAACTTTGTTGTTTTCAAGATGGTCACTCAGCGTACTATCTAAGGTAGCTGTATAGCTAATCATGTCTAAAAATACTCCACGATTGCAGGATTGTTCACCTTCATTATGTCCTCGTAATGAGAGCTCGTGCGTACCACAGAATTTTATGCAGTTAATTATTCTTGATAAAGCATGCCTATTTTTGTCCACAATTTCATTATGTCTCTGAATGCCATGGCGATATCCCTCATTAATAACAAATAAAATATTTGTGGTTCCAAACATTCTGAACTGGACAGCATTGTTTATATGAGATTTACTAGATTCGTGTTTCTGGATTCGTTCAGAAAGATGTTTTAAATCTTTACAACCAGTTTTAGTCAACAAACTTTCTCCTCCATATAATAGACAATAAAAACAAAATAAGGAACTCTTTGCACTACTAACCGTCAGCCATTCTTTCTTACCAAACCAATTGCTTGAAAATGTTCTCAGTTTTTTTTCCATCTCGCTGTGTAATTATTATGTCTGTAGGCTGATATACGCCGTCTTTTTATTTCTAATTTTTCCTCCAGTTTTAAGGAGGAAAATGGTTTTTTTAATATCTCGTCTACTCTGTTCATCATATACCGGTAAGGGTAGACAAACTTTGGTTAAATATTAATGATATTATTCGCCACCAAATCGAATAGAACACTATAATTAAGCACTGCCATACCATTCACTTCCAGTTTCCTAAACAGACTGAATTCAAATAAAAAGAAAAGCTAATCAGCTGTTCCGTTTTCAATGACATAATCTTTGACTATTCAAAGAAAATGTAATTGGAGTGTAACTAATTAAAATTACACATTGAAAAAGGTAAATATAAAATGAACTGTAAATGAATAAAAACAGATCTTTACATTGTGGGAATTAATGACCCCCATCTGTTCATTAAATAGATTAATATTTATTCATTGACAAAAAAACCACCGTAAACAATCTCTAAATCAAATATGACTGCGATAATTTAAACGAAAATTTTCAGCCTTCCGGGCCACTTCACCGTGGCCCCAAGATCAGCATATTAAACCAATCAGGAGAAATCAGGATCCGCGCGGTGCGTCAATTCTCATAATACTGTGTTATAAAATAGTGTATATAGGGCCAATTTAAATGAGCCCTTTAGATATAAGATTTCATGCTCATGTTGAAGAAAGCGTCTATAACTTAGAAAAAAAATATGTTACATATCTAATTCGAAAACTTAATAATTTATTTCATTTTTTTTGCTTTTGTGCAGAGATTACTGGTGGGGCCCGGCCCCTATAGCCCTTATAGAGGAGCCGCCACTGTATATATATATATATTATATATACACACACACACACACAAGCATCATAACTTTATATTAGTTTTTACTGTAGTAATATACTGACTTTTTGTAATTTGACCTTTAACTGGGTAGGCGGGGCGTGCCCGCTTACCTTGACTGCACGCCACTGATATTATATATATATATATATATATAATATATATTAGTGGTGTACCTGATTAATCGGCATTGGCCAAATTTAGCCGATTCTCTTACCAATTATTTGAAATTTCCATTGAAAAACAAAATTTATATTTATAGAAAATTGAACATACCAAAAACGCTATTTAAGATAATTTATACTCATTTCAAGGTGTAATTATTATATAAAATATATTTCAATTCACGGAAAAGGCAAAGCTTGATATGAATAACCTTGGTTAACCTTGGTTTTTGCTTCCGCCCGAATTGTTCATTCTGACGAAGGTCAAGCTTTCCACTTAACGCGGAATCCGAACCATGCCCCACCACCCACCAAGCCCAACGTCTTAATCACTAGGCTATCCAGCTATCCATTTATCTACCAAACAATTTTTTTTTATTGTGTGGAAGGATGAGCAGCTGGGTTTTGCTGCGCGCCCCCTGCCGTCACCGAGTCTCGATCCCGGGCCGATGTATTCGTAGTCAGCAACGCTAATCACTACACCACGAGGCGCACTGAAAAAAAAAATATTATATATATATGTTAAACACAGACCGTGCATGGAACAAGGAACTCTTCTGGGAAAATTAAATCCACTATAGTCCGAATAAGTAATGGTAAATGACAAATACCATAGTTTTTCTTTTTCATGATGCTAGCCCGACGTGGGCAACGGGTCTCTCGCAAAGAGGTCCCATAAATATAGCTTCCCTCACCAGCTATCTGCTATCAGATATCACCAGCTATCAGAACCTCTATATAAGTAAAAGACTCGTTGAATTAACGTCGGATTGAATAAATCAAAGAAAAAGGGGTAACTATTGTATTTTTAGCCAAAAAAACAAAACTTAAACCTCAACCGGGACATTGAGCGTCCACTTTTCAAGGCACGTAACACGTCCGTTTAATATACACAAACTCAGAATGGTCCCCCGAGAAACTTATATGTTAAACACAGACCGTGCATGGAACTGTTACTCCCCTGAGTATGTGTGTCCTTTTCTTTGAACTACTGGACACAACTCCACCTCCTCATCTGTAGAATAAGAGCGATTTAGTCACTCTTATCCTCTTCTCTTCCTCCTTCAGTTTTTTTTCAAACTCTCTCCTCCCACGTATCTTCTTATATTTTCTTCGGCAACTCCTCTCTTGGTCAACACATCCGCCACCTGCTCCAGACCTCGCACCCACTCCACCTCAGTCACTTCACCACTCTCCAAAGTTTCTTTAATTGCAGCTATATCAATTCTCAGCCGTTTACTACTGACACCAGTGTTTGATTTTATCGCCTTCATTAGTGTTTTGCTGTCAGTTTTCACTCTTATTTCAATCTTTCTGCCCCCCACTATCTCCTTCCATAGTTGATTGTAGTAAATTCCTCCCTCAATAGCCTCTCCAACACTCAGTGCCTCAGCTTCAATTGTAGCTTTTGCCACTCTTTTTGCCTTCCTCGACTTCCACCATATTGGACATTTTCTTCCCATATCATCTGCTAATGATATTATGTATCCGATTTGAGTTTGTTCGTTCTCCACATTTCCAAACGAGGCATCTGCATATATTTCCCAAAATATTTTCTCTTCATCCAATTTTTCTAGGACGATTTCTCCCCTTGATCTTTTTGCCTTCTTCACGATTTTTATTAATTTTCTCATATCCTGTGTTGTTCCCTCTTTAAACGCTCTACTTAGATCACTTACATCATAAGCTATTTCGGGTAAGATATGTTGTGATATCCAATTCAGTTGTCCCACAATTGATCGATAGAGAGTCAACTCTTTCCTTTTTAGGACTCTAAGACCTTGATAAAGCTTCCCTTCGGGTTCTTGTATACTCTCGATGTATTTCCTTTGCTCAATGAGTATTCTCTTTTCTTGTTGTCTTACGTGAACTCCTATATACTTGAAATTCTGCCTTCCTTGATCTCCCACCTTCAATTTTTCTTTCATCTTCGTAATAACTGTCTTAAGAAAATTATCATCTCCTCCGTAACAAAAATCGTCTACATGTGCACATAGGACTCCACTTACACTTCCTTGATCATCTTTCCAATAAAACATGTTTGGTTCCAGTTTGCTTTTAACTCCTCCAAGCTCCACCACCACCTTCACCACCTTCATATACCATGCTTTTGCCGCATCTTTAAGTCCGTAAACTGCTTTCTTCAACTGCCATAGAACACCACTTTCTACTTCACTGGGTGGTTTGACATACACTACTCTCTGTATTCTTTCTCCTTGTAAATATGCAGTTGCAATATCTAAAGTATGACACTTCCATCCCTTCTGATTAATTATGCATAGACACAATTTTAAAGTTTCTGGGTTACAAGTGGGTGCATCTTTTTCCCAGTCTTCCATTTCTTCCTCGAATCCTCTCGCCACCAATCTTGCTTTACAAATTCTTTTACCTGCTTTCACTTTTTCAGTCACCACCCACCTTGTGGACACACTTTTCTGACCAACATCTTCTACTTCTTCATACACTTCGTTATCTAGCCAGCTTTGTAATTCCTTTCGTTTGGCTTCCTCTACCTTTTCATCCTCAAAACCGAGCAGGACTTCCTCCTCGTCATCTATCTTCCTTATCTCTTCGTACTCTCTTAAATCAATCCAATCTTTCCTGCCGGTATTTATTTCTTGTATATTGTAGCTGTCTCCCCACTTTTTACTCGATCTTTTTCCAGCTAAACCCAAAATCTTCCATTCTTCTCGTTCGCCTGTTTCCTTATGCCGGGCCCTGACTCTATCTCCTTTTTTCAACTTAGGTATAATCTCTCTCTCTACCTCCTCCACGTTCATCTTCCTCATCTTCTACCTCATCTTCTGATTCCTCTTCATCTTCCATCGCCTCATCATCATCACACACTGGATCTCCTCCATCTCTTCTCACCATAACCATGTCCCTTTCTTCTCTGTCAAAGTTGTTGTTATCGATCTCCTCTTCCTTTTCATTACCTCTTTCTCTCTCTTCTTTCATGACTTCATTTGTTCCTTGAATCCGAGTGATATGCACTCGCGCCACTTGCCTTAATGAATCCCCATGCTTCACAATCACAGTTTTCCCATCTACGCCAATTACCTTTGCTGGTCCTCTCCACTCTTTTTCATTTTCTCTTTTGTAGTAGACCTCATCATTGATAATCACATCTTCTATCTTATGTACCCATATTTTTCCTCAGAGCAGTCCTTATTTTTAAACAAGATTCATTCTTAATGAATATTTCTCTTGCCTTATGCATCGCTTGTAGATTTTCCCTCACCATCTGTTCTTCATTTCCTTCTACAACACCACCAATGCTGAAGCCATCATTCAGAAGGTTCGGGTGTATCGGATTATGCCCAAACACTAATTGGTTTGGCGAAAAACCACCATAATTACTCAGACAATTCTTTGCCAACACCACCCATCCTAGAGCAATCTTAATGTTTACTTCTTCCGCCATCTTCCTCAAACTCTCCTTCAGTAATCCGACAGTCTTTTCACACAGTCCATTGCTCCATGGACTTTCTGCTGGTGTAGTCATCATTTTTATCTGCCATTTTTCACACATAATTCTCATTTTTTCGTTTTGAAATTCACCTCCATTGTCAGTCAGTATTTTTGCCGGTGTTCCGAAAAAGTCAACCATCCCTCCATCATTCCATTCATCACAGTCTCTGGTGTCTTGTCCTTTATCCACCTGGCTTGACAATATCTTGTCGCCATATCTACCATTACTAAGAATCTTCGTCCCTCAAGTTCTCCCAGATCAAGGGCTACCACCTCATTAAATTGTTTACTCCAACTCAAACCCACTACTGGCTTTGGTGGATTCTTCTTATATCTCTTACAAATATCGCACTCAGTTAGTTGTTCCAATAATCTGTTTTTCATCTTCTTTTTCTGCTCTTCCTCCAGTCCCTCACTCCATCCAGCATCCTCCGTCAACCTCCAAATTCTCTCTCCACTAGCGTGTCCGAATTGTAGATGTAACTTTCTTATGGCTGCACCAATCTCCTTATCTCCTTTTTCTTTCCATCCTTCTGTCCACACTTCTTCTCTTCTCCTTTGTGGTATCAAACCAATTCTCAGGTGTCCTCTTCTATCTTCTTTAAGCGTCACTTCTACGTTATTCATATCTCCTATCACCACCTTTTCCTCCTTCATGCATACCTTCATATCCATTTTACACATAGTTTCCTTCCCTATTAACCAGGGCACATCTCCTTTCAGTATTTCCGTTTTTATATACACTTTTTGTCCTCCTATATTGACAGGAATTTCCATGATGCCTCTTGATGGGAAGCTCGTCTTCCCAAAGGTAAAGACCTTTTTTGATGTTACAGTCTTTGCCCTCATTCTCTTAAGCTCCTCCTTATCCAACTCCATCACTATCTTTGATAGTCATAGTTCTCCACATACTGTTGATTTGCATCCAGTGTCTAAAATAGCTTCAATATCTCCCCATTCTTCTTCCTCAGTTATGACCTCACTCACGTAAATCTTCTCTTCTTTCTCCTCCTCCTGTTCCTCGTGTTTCTTCTCTTTATCATTATCAGATCGACTAACCATCCCTTTGTTTTTATAATGCTTTGGACAATCATAGGCCCAATGCCATTCGGATTTGCAGATTGTACATGTTGTTACCTTTCCCTGTTGGTTCATCGGGTTTCTTCTTCCGGCTCCTTTCCTGCTCCAATTTCCTCTCCATCGACCTCCACCTCTATTGTTTAATCCTCTTCCTCCACCATATCCACGATTCATCTGGTCATGTTCCAACCACTCCTCTCCTTTTGCTTCCTCCTCCAAGGTTTCAAATATCCTCCTCATTATTCGTGTCACCGTTTCATATTTCATCTCCTCCTTTCCACATGCTGATAAAACTAATTGTTTTTGTTGTTCAGACAGGCTCGCTTGTTCCAGCACATGAAATCCCTTCACTTCTCCTTCAAACATCTCTCTACCTAATGTTGTTTTACAGTCCTTCGCGTTTTTTTCATACCGGAAAATGTAATCCTTCATCGTTTCACCCACTTCCCTCTTGATCTTGAAATACTTCTTCATATTTTCATAATTCTCCATCAAAGTCTCCTTTTTATACACTTTATCCAGAACTGACAAAATAATTGCTGCACCACCTTCTTGTTTAAGACTTCCTCGACTAATATCTTCGGTCACCTCCCATGCCTTCCCTCCTAAATTCATCCTTATTTCCAAACCAGGGTATACCACTTCTTCGCACACGATCAACCAATCCTCTACTCTCCCTCTCCAACTTCTAAATTCTTCTTGCTTCCCGTTGAAATGTGGACATCCTCTTCTCATCCTCCAGTCTCCACTGTCTTTATTGCTCATGTTGTCGAATTCGAACCACGCTCTGCTACCAGTGATAAAAAGTAGAATAATTTCTCACCTTCAATTTATTTAAGGTGTTCCTCGTGTTTCTTCTCTTCAGTATTTAAGAAAGTACCCCCCACCCCGTGAATACCCAGAACAGCCGGCTATCCCCTAAATACCACGGTCTAGGTACCCCTTAGAAATAATGCTTTAGCTCTTCTTTGCAATAGATGATCTTGCGCTTCTTTTGATTCTTCTTTGTTATTAGTTCTTATTATTCAGTTTTCCCCCTTGTTTAGAAAGGGTCTTTATTATCTCGTTTATTTATTCAATTTAATCTCTATCTTATTTATATATGCGAGCCTGTCTTTGGGCATATATGCACCATCACCTGTAACAACAATAAAACAATGAAAGTAATGTATTAACAATTCAAATAAAAAGTGTTACTCCCCTGAGTATGTGTCCTTTTCTTTGAACTACTGGACACAACTCCACCTCCTCATCTGTAGAATAAGAGCGATTTAGTCAGGAACAAGGAACTCTTCTGGGAAAATTAAATCCACTATAGTCCGAATAAGTAATGGTAAATGACAAATACCATAGTTTTTCTTTTTCATGATGCTAGCCCGACGTGGGCAACGGGTCTCTCGCAAAGAGGTCCCATAAATATAGCTTCCCTCACCAGGGGACCATTCTGAGTTTGTGTATATTAAACGGACGTGTTACGTGCCTTGAAAAGTGGACGCTCAATGTCCCGGTTGAGGTTTAAGTTTTGTTTTTTTGGCTAAAAATACAGTAGTTACCCCTTTTTCTTTGATTTATTCAATCCGACGTGAATGCAACGAGTCTTTTACTTATATAGAGGTTCTGAATGTAGTGGGACTAGGCTTGCTTTAAACTCTAGATCCATGTCCCAAAGCTGGATCCTGTCTGCTTTGCAGATAGCTGGTGAGGGAAGCTATATTTATGGGACCTCTTTGCGAGAGACCCGTTGCCCACGTCGGGCTAGCATCATGAAAAAGAAAAACTATGGTATTTGTCATTTACCATTACTTATTTGGACTATAGTGGATTTAATTTTCCCAGAAGAGTTCCTTGTTCCATGCACGGTCTGTGTTTAACATATAAGTTTCTCAGGGGACCATTCTGAGTTTGTGTGTGTATATATATATATATATATACGAGGACTGATCAAAAAGTTCCGGGACATATGTATTTATTGCAAAACTAAATGTCACATACCTAATCAAATTTGTCTCCTTCAAATTCGTCTCCTTCTGATTGTAAACAGTGATTGCAGCGGTCCAGCCATTTATTGAAGTAACTGTTATACTCGTCTTTCGGAATATTCTTCATTTCTCGTGTCGCATTTTGTTCGATCTTTGGTACTTCCTGAAATCTTTTTTCCTTCAGAGGGTTTTTCAGCTTGGGGAACAGGAAAAAGTTACAGAGTGCCAAATCTGGTGAATGAAGTGGTTGGGGAACCAGTGGAATGTTGTGCTTCGTTAAGAATTCCCTTATGGAGAGTGAAAAATGCCCGGCAAAATGGGCGTCGGGTTCGTGGATGTTGCATCTTGACAATGCACCCTCTCACACAGCACTCTTTATAAGGGAATTTTTAACGGAGTACAACATTCCACTGGTTCTCCAACCACCGTGTTCGCCGGATTTGAACCCTGTGACTTTTTCCTGTTCTCCAAGCTGAAAAACACTCTGAAGGGAAAAAGATTTCAGGAAGTACCAAAGATCGAACAAAATGCGACACGAGAAATGAAGAATATTCCGAAAGATGAGTATAACAGGTGCTTCAATAAATGGCTGGACAGCTGCAATCACTGTTCACAATCAGAAGGAGACTACTTTGAAGGAGACAAATTTGATTGGGTATGTGACATTTAGTTTTGCATTAAATACATCTGTCCCGGAATTTTTGATCAGTTCTCATATATATATATATATATATATATATATATATATATATATATATACTCTTCTGATACCGCCATGTTTATGAGGGGTTCACATAAAGCAAAACACACGTCTTCACTGGTCAAGGTCTGTAAAGTATGTAGCGAAACACGATACATCTCTTAGATATAACCTTGGGAAAATTTATGCTTAAACCGAGTAGGACTAGTTTAAACTTAATCTATCGTAAAAAACGACATTACTTATGGGATGACCTGATAGAATACTTGTTTAATAATTCGGAACACAATATTTTACATATTTTTCAATAAAATGAGATAATTATTTTAATTATCAAAATATTTTATCGAAATGAATACCATCAATGCTGCTATATATGGTGATTATTTGCTACAAATTTCATTGAAATCGGGGAAAAACTTTTGAAAACATTGGAGAAAATATAATCTGCTTAATAAGTAGCGAAACACGATACATCTCTTAGATATAACCTTGGGAAAATTTATGCTTAAACCGAGTAGGACTAGTTTAAACTTAATCTATCGTAAAAAACGACATTACTTATGGGATGACCTGATAGAATACTTGCTTAATAATTCGGAACACAATATTTTACATATTTTTCAATAAAATGAGATAATTATTTTAATTATCAAAATATTTTATCGAAATGAATACCATCAATGCTGCTATATATGGTGATTATTTGCTACAAATTTCATTGAATCGGGGAAAAACTTTTGAAACATTGGAGAAAATATAATCTGCTTAATAAGTGCGAACGCAGTATATATATATATATACAGTTATATATATATATATATATATATATATATATATATATATATATATATATATATATATATATATATATATATATATATATATATATATATATATATTTACGATAGATTAAGTTTAAACTAGTCCTACTCGGTTTAAGCATAAATTTTCCCAAGGTTATATCTAAGAGATGTATCGTGTTTCGCTACATACTTTACAGACCTTGACCAGTGAAGACGTGTGTTTTGCTTTATGTGAACCCCTCATAAACATGGCGGTATCAGAAGAGCATATCAGGCATATAATGCTTTACGAGTTCAAAAAAGGGAATAGTGCTACTGAAGCAACGCGAAACATTCAGGACGTTTATGGCAACGATATTCTGCATGTGAGGAAATGTCAAAGATGGTTTCAAAAGTTTAGGAATGGTAACTGCTGTTTGACAGATGCAGCACGCTCTGGACGCCCTGCTGAGTTTGATGATAACCCGCTGTTAGCCGCACTTGAAGAAGACTGTTCAACAACTGTCGAAGAATTGGCCCAGAAACTCAATTTATCCCCGTCCACCATCCATCGACATTTGCAACAACTCGGGGAAGTGCCTAAGTTAGGAAAATGGGTGCCACATGAATTGTCGGTCGACAATCTTAGGGTGCGGGTAAACATCAGCACAGCTCTTCATTCCCGTGAACTCCAAGATCCGTTTTTGCACCGTTTAGTAACTGGTGATGAAAAGTGGATACTGTACCAGAATGTTAAGCGCCGTCGACAGTGGGTTTGTGCCGGAGAACCAGCGACACCACAGCCAAAACCAAATCTTCACCCTCGGAAGGTGTTGCTTAGTGTTTGGTGGGATAAAGGTGGTGTAATACACTTTGAAACCTGACCACACAACCAAACAATCACCGCTCAAGTCTACTGCCAACAACTTGATCGATTGAACACTGCACTAAAAGAAAAGAGACCTTCTTTGGTTAATCGGAAAGGAATCGTGTTCCACCACGACAACGCACGTCCTCATACCGCTCGGATCACTTCTGCAAAAATTGAGGAGCTTGGGTGAGAAAAACTTCCACATCCTCCAGACCTTGCGCCTTCGGATTATCATCTCTTCAGGAGTCTGCAAAACTATCTTGACGAGAAACAGTACACTTCTTTAGATGACCTGCACACCAGTCTTTGTACGTTTTTTTGCCTCAAAACCGCCTGAATTTTATAAACATGGCATTGAAAAGCTTGTAGGACGTTGGCAGAGTGTCATTGATTCCGATGGAAATATATACTAGATTAAAAAGTTTCAGTCGAGTTTTTTTTGTCCTTCAAATTCCGATCTAAAAAACGACATTACTTAAGGGATGACCTAATATTCACGGATCTAAATGGTGAAAATGGGTGAGGAGGAGGATTTAACATTAACTGAGAAAAGAAAAATAGTCAAGTTACTCGCTGAAAATATAAAAGCTATTGAAATTGCGAAGCAGTTTGGCAGAGCTTATCGAACTGTAAACAAGTTTGTAGCGGAGGGTACCAAACTGAGGCAGCGAAGTGATAAAGGAGCTATAAGAAAAGTGACAAGGCGGCAGATATCTGTCATCAAGCGCAAATTGCAAAGCATCCATTGTTCTCAAGTAAAGAGGTTTTTGAGCAGGCTGGCATACATAATGTACCAAGAACATCTCGATGTGGAATCCTCCAAACAATTGGCAAGACGTGTAAACCTACGATTCAGTCACCATTAACACCCAGGTACAAGAAGCAACGTGTTGAATGGGCGCGTCAGTACGTGAAAACAGATTTTAATACTGTATTGTTCACCGATGAATGAAAAGCAACCCTTGAGGGACTTGATGTTTGGTCAAGAAGATGGATTGCTGAGAGCAATACGCGTTGTGGCTGTTTTTTTTTCGCTCACTGAGCGATTTCGATGTTTGGGCGTAACATATATGTTAAACACAGACCGTGCGTGGAACAAGGAACTCTTGTGGGAAATTACATCCACTATAGTTCGAATAAGTAATGATAAATGACAAATACTATAGTTTTTCACGATGGAGAGCCCAACGTGGGCACCGGGTTACTCGCAAAGAGGCCCCAAAATATAGTGTCTCAGGGGGACCATTCTGAGTTTGTGTATATTAAACGGACGTGTTATGTGCCTTGAAAAGTGGACGCTCAATGTCCTGGTTGAGGTTTAAGTTTTGTTTTTTGGCTAAAAGTACAATAGTTACCGCTTTTCTTTGATGTATTCAATCCTTCGTGAATGCAACGAGTTTCTTGCGTATATTGAGGTTCTAAATGTAGTAGGCTAGGTGTAAGCTGTAAACCCCTAGATCCTGTCCCAAAGCTGGATCCTATCTGCTTTGCAGATAGCTGGTGAGGGAAGCTATATTTTGGGGTCCCTTTGCGAGTAACCCGGTGCCCACGTTGGGCTTTCCATCATGAAAAAGAAAAACTATAGTATTTGTCATTTATCATTACTTATTCGAACTATAGTGGGTGTAATTTCCCAGAAGAGTTCCTTGTTCCATGCACGGTCTGTGTTTAACATATAAGTGTCTCAGGGGACCATTCTGAGTATATATATATATATATATATAATATATATATATATTATATATATATATATATATATATTCTCTGACTAGCTAATCTCTAAATATTATAAACTATTGTACTCTACTCTTTTTTAATAATACTGTAATTCTATATTAAGTTGTACTTTATAATTATATTTTAAACCATTTTATTATGTTGACACTTTATTTTAAGTATTTTAATAACTGTATAAACCCAAATTGTATATCCATTTTTGACCCCGCAAGGGGGTTCTAAGTTCGTGCTCTTGAGTGCTCTTTGTGCTCGTTTGTACGTGCTTGTTCCTGGAGGTTTCACGTGCGCCCTCCCGGCCCTAGCACCCAAGGATGATGGGGCTCGACCCTGCAGTCCTTGTCATCCTTGGTCTTTTTCCACTTCGACTGTCCCCTCCACCCTTTCTTTTTCCTCTGTCTTTCCTCTCACTTTTTCTTTGTTTTTCCGCTGAGATATGCCCTTTAAATAGAGGCGAATCGGTTCTTCCTGAACTAAAAAAAAAAAAAAAAAAAAAAAAATATCCATTTTTGTATTAAAATAGGCCACCAAGACCTTGAAATTTTAATGAAGAATTTTGTTGTTGTTTCCATTGTTGAAGAAACTCAACCAAACACATCATAATAATTTTCTTGTTTTAATATTTTCCATCGAATTGGGTTTTCCAAGTACTTTGATGTAAACAACTTGTAATGAATTTAGTATTTCGTAATCTTTAAGGATTCATTTATTTATCTTGCGATTTAAGTACTGTCAAATCGGGACTACAAATGGCTGCAAAACTTATCCCCAATAAGCTCGAGTCCGAGGTCTACGAATATGAAAAATTCAAAGTTTCAACAATAGACAAGTAAAATTTACGAAGGGGAATTGATTTTTTAAATCTAGGCAAAGAATCGGCTTCGGCTAAATTTTGAAATGGGTACATCACTTTATATTATACGGTGTCCCATAAGTCCGGTCTCTTAGGAAAAAGGAAGATTTATTTTAAACTAAATTTACAAAAGTAATATATTTAGTAACGAAAACAATTGTTCAAATTGACGTCCTTCTTTTTGTTCGCGTATGTTGATACGATGTTCCAAACTTAAACGCGCGCGTGAAATTCTTCAGCTGTCTGTCTTTGGCTGAGGACAGAAACATGCAAAAGAACAATGTCCGCCTTTTCCTCAGGAGTGTAACTCACTTCTATATTAGCCATTGTGTGTTATTCTACCTGCAGCAAAAAAAAATCCCAAAACAAGACATGAATCTGAGCATTTGTAAATTTAATTTAAAATAAGTTTCCTTATGAGACGGGACTTATGGGACACCCTATATATATATATATATATATATATATATATATATATATATATATATATATAAACTCAATTACGTTAAAAACAAAAGCAGAAGGCGCCTAAAATTTTATTCATTACTTAGCAAATAAAACAAAAACAAAAAAGATGAAGAGCTAGTTGCGAAAGGAAATTTGCATGTGGCACGATGATTCAGATGCCGAAGAAAAGTAATGTGTAACTCGTCAGAAGAATGTGTATTAATACACTGCATACGTTACATGGAATCTGCGTAACTAGGGATTCCATGAAATCCCTAAAATGTTCAGGGATTTCATGCGAGGTTAAGTTGTGATATTTTCGTTAAACCTACGGCAAAATTATCGAATGCCAACGTAAATTGAATGCCCGGTTAGGTCAACTGTACGCCCTTGACGATTGGTTATGTTAATTCGTGATATTTTCATTAAAACTAACGAAAATATCACGACTTGATCTTAAATGAAATCCCTGAATATTTTAGGGACTTCATGAAATCCCTAGTTATACAGATTCCCTGTAACATAATATAGATGAAGAAAAAAGGGGTGATATATGTTAATGCAAAATGTATTACACCAAATATTCTGCTGCATGCAGTGATTATATATATATATATATATATATATATATATATATATATATATATATATATATATATATTACACTTGATGCAGCACACCAGAATATTTTGTGTAATACATTTTGCAGTTTAATGTTGAAGGAAGTAAATAAAGTTTTATTGTCCACAAAATGTTTTAAGTTCATAAAGAAAATTAATTCCCTGCTTGACCTTAAGTTTCAAGTTTCATGCAAACATTCGCAATGCATTGGGGCAATTGAGTCAATCTATTTCACTGGAATATATATATATATATATATATATTATACCGGGTGGACGAAAAAACCTGGACACTTTTGTTTTTCCTACAAATTTCAAACTACTCAAGCTAATACACTCAAATTAGTACAAGATGTAGCCAATAATATAGTTATGTGCTAAAAATTTCAGTGGAACTCATATAAAACTTACCCTATTGAAATCGATGTTGTATTGGTCCCCCATTTTTTTGAATTACGGCCAGTACTCTCCTTTTCCACTGATCTATGGATGACTTGATTTTGTCTTGGGACACTATAGGCCAAACAACCTCAATTCTTTATCTAAGTGCTTCCAGGTTTAAAATGGTTCCCTGCGACCATGGTACACCAATGACTTCAGCTCATTCCACACGAAGTAATCCAGAGAATTTAAGTCAGGGGAATTTGGTGGCCATTCTTCACTTTTTATGAATTCAGGAATGTTCGCCATCAAAAATTCGTCGTTAAATTTTTTATAATTAAGAAACGGCCAAAGATAATTAACTGAGGTTTTCAGCACATGATAACCATACTATTGGCTACATCTTGTACTCATTTAGGTGTATTAGCTCGATTAGTTTGAAATTTGTAGGAAAAACAAAAGTGTCCAAGTTTTTTCGTCCACCCGGTATATATATATATATATATATATATATATATATATATATATATATATATATATATATATATTATATATATATATATATATATATTTTTTTTTTTTTTAAGCTGTAAGATAAAGGCATCATCAAACTTTATCATCATTAACGTCTGTTACCGTGTAAGGAAACTGTTAACAATAAATTTGTTCACGTTTTCAACACAAACAATCTAATTAATAATCGGGCAACAGGTCATCGTCGTGCAAGTTCTGTTTCCGAGCCCTTCAACGATAGATTGACGATAGATAGATAAATTACCCCCAAATGAAAACAAATCATCACCAACCAGACGCGTTACAAATATAGATGGGAAGATACTGTATAAATGACTGTCTAAAATCCTTCGCTCGTAAAACGCGATTGACGAATGAAAATACGTTCGTGGGTGCATGCCGGGGCTGCCTGGGGGCTGCCGCCGTTCCACCCACGAGATACTCTCCCCACCCCTTTTATACCCTTCGTGTCCATCGCCAACGCGGCGCCAAGGAGGACCTATATAAAACTGGCATCCTTTCAAATCGTGAACAGATCACTCTTGACCGTCCTACGCCTCCGTCGCTCCTCAGTGCAGCAGAAGAGGGTCGCCACGAAACACGTTCTCTTCTCCGCTGCGTCTTTCCTCTCGCAGGTGAGCTAAATTAAGGCAGGATTTGTCCGCGGGTGAACACACCCGCTGAGCTCTTTTAAGCACCTCGTTATAGACTCGTATTTAAGAAAGGGAATTTTCTGTTGATGTTCTACTAAACGAATTAACAAAATCACTCGGTTTTTAAATAAATTTAGTCTTTTCGTAGTTGTGTCAATACTTTATAAAGAAATAATTAAATACGTAATTTTTGTATATTTAACGCGTATAAGGATGACCCACGTAAAATATGAAAATAGCTATATTAACGGATGACCTCCACATAATAAACAGCATTATAATTTATTCCTAAATGAATATATTTTTTTTAAATATACAGTCGACCAAATATAAATAGAATTAAATTACGCGAAAAAAAAAATGTCCAAAATGCCGCAAGAGAATTTTTTGGGGGTTAATTGCTCGACACAAAAAATTAAATTCAAAATTTGCAACGCCAAAAATTATTTTTTGAAAATAAAAAGAGTGTTGGAATCATTAATGCAGTTTACTAAGACAATTATCTCTTCGTCATAATTTGAATATTAATTGAAGTTTGTTTTTTTTAGCTGGCAATAATTTTTTCCAAAAAAAAACTTCTGCTTACTTTAATGAAGAATCTCATTTATTATTCAGTTGCCGAGTTTCTGTTAATTAATTTCCCTCTCTTTTTTTTTTATCTTATGATTATACGCAGTAGAAAGTTAAGAATTGGAAGAGAATTACTTTAAAAAAAAAACAAGAAAAAAATCTATACAGTATATATGAGAAAGTAAGAAATAAACTTCACATGAAATGATTTTTGGTGAGAAATAATTTTAGCATCAAAATAATAATAATAATAATTTTAAGTTCAGATTCTTTGCTGTTGAAAAGATAAGCAGACAGAATATGAAAGTGCAATTATTTTTTTTCAGTAAGGACGTAAGATTTTATGAAGAACTACCAAATATGAGGTAATGAGTTACCTTTCATGACAAACATTATTTACATTATACGCAATTAACGCAGGTAGGGGCGTGACATTTATTATAGTAATAATAATTAGGTTATTCTTTAAGTAATTCTATTATACGTACCGATTATTACTAATTTTTATGAGCTTAAATAATGTAAATATTTTTATGTTAAAATAATCGGTATTCCACGCGTGAGAGAGACGAAAGAAGAGGCGGATATGATGATGACGAAGAGGGAAAGAAGCCAGCATCCATTTATAATTTTTTGGCTTTTAACTGAGCACCAAATTTTCTGTGATAATCGTTCGCTTTTAAATTTGTTTCCAGATTATTCCAAATATGAATTCGTTCGTATGAGATGAATCTCATTGATTTTTCGAGTGCAAAATTTAATTTTTTCGAAGTAACAGTTATGATGCCAACGACTCACTGAGCGGTTTACTCGGTTATAGATAATAAAAATAATAAATGATAATAATAAATACATTATTTATATATATATATATATATATATATATATATATATATATATATATATATATATATATATATATATAAACATTGTTTCTATGGTAAATATTTTTTTAATTATTTATTATATTTTGTTTAGAGAGTATAATAATAATTCGTAAATTATCCCACTTTCCCGTTCAACTCTGGACAGGAAACTGAAATTAATAGGAAATTTTATGACTCCCTCACGGAAAATATAATCAGTAACTCAAAACAATGTTTATCCAATACAAATAAACTTTACAGAAATCTTTTCATGTACACTTTTTTATTATTATTATTACTACTTATTATTATTACTTCTGAATGCTCTGTGAAAAGACTAGAATTAGATTTAGATGATGAGAAACATATATATTATTTATTAAGACGTTACATGAACAAAATCGAATTTCATAATGTCAACGTTCGGTCTTATGCGAGTACATGGATTTCACATTCCAAACTACATTTCAGATTTTCAGTGAAAATAACTAACCATAACTAACCTAACCTAACCTAACCTAGCGTAACCTAACCGGTGCATAATGTAACCTAACTTTTTAGTATCGACATTATGCGGATGAGCTTTATGCATGTCGACATTGCGCAGATCGACTTTGTTTCGGTACTCGGAAGCAGCCTCGATAACTGCTTCAACTCACTCAATTCCAGAGGTGAGGTAAACAATTTCGAAATAAAAACTAACAACTGAGAAACTGCAACTTGCTTCACTTTAACACGATTAATATCGACATGCATGAAATCGATCTGCGCAATCGACACGTATAATGTCTAAAAAGTTAGTTTAAATTAGGTCAGGTTAGGTTCGGGTGAGTTAGGTTGAGTCACACTATGCCCGGTTAGGTTAGGTCTGGTTAGGTTAGTCAGGTTAATTTAGGTCAGTCATTTGTATCGAAAATCTGAAAATAGTTTTAAATCGGAAATCCACATACAGTACTTGCATAAAGTCGAACGTTGACATCAAGAAATTCGATTGTGTTCATGTAATGCTGCTGAAGGAGCGGGGATTTATTTATGCATGTACAAGACGTATATCATAATCTGAGTAATATTATTATTGGATATAAAATTATAAGAGCAATATAAAGTTAACATTATAACAGCTACAAAAGTAATAGAAATTATATGTCAATTCGATGATAACCAAGTCTAAACCAGCGTACAAAAAAAAAAATAATGATGTGAAATTCTATCAATATCTAGTCAGTCCACGCCCACACTTTAACATGTAAATAATTTCATACAAACGATTTTCAACAGAAAATTTGAAGCCACTGAAACCTTAACATTTACTTTAAACTCACGAGCCACTTAGATTTTGAGTGCAGCTTCGCAACTTTCGACTGAACTACATTGGCTCTGAATATGAAGTTCAAAATTTTGATGACTAGGGTATTTAGTTAATGTGATTGACTGCGAGGCTTTTCCTCGATTTCACAAACATGTATGGAATTTTGTACAAGTGTGGTCTGATTCGATATAGATTGGCTTTGACGGTGTCATTAGAAATTTACGTGTCAAATACTTTATAACATATGAAGTGAACAAAATTGAGCGTCCTTTCTGCGAGAGCCTATAGGCTATTTCTTAAATTTGACTAAACAAGGATTCTCTAAACTTTTAACGCTTGCTGCATCCGACACATATTTTATTTTCAACAATCAACTGCATCAACAAATCAGTTCTCTCGCGATGAGATCCAGGGTTGCCAAAAACTTTAGTTACCTAACCGCGGCGGATGGTCCTCGCGAGGCGCGGCAAAGACCTTAAAAGTAGTCCAAATTATAAGAACACAAGAACTTCATAAATTTTTTTAAAGTGGGCACGCTAAGGGCTATTATGACCTATCAGGGCGCGCTAAAGTTTTCATATTCAGTGGGAACATTATTTTAATTTATTTTTAAGAATTAGTGACGGATTTTCCAGAAAGAAATAAAATTATAGGAAAATAAACTCCACAATAATATGATTTATGAATGCTAATGCTGAATATGATCGTAGAATGAACTATCTTTGATAGCCTTTATCATACTAGCACTAGGATGAAAGCTAGGACATCTGCATTTCTTTGTTTAAAGACTGCTTCACCCCAGTCTACTAGATTTACCTGTATGAATTACAGAAAAAATTAAAAAGTCATATATATATATGTAAAGAACGACGCTTGTGTAGAAGCGTCGCTCTTTACATTAATTATACTGTGTTGTTTGCAGTTAAAATATATATATATATATATATATATATATATATAGGGTGGGTAAAAAAAGTGACCCCTTAGAGGTAAACTGTCATATTAAAAAAAGTAAGGGGACTAGAGCTGCCAAACTTCATAGATGCTTACCTTAGCATGTTGTTCGTCTTAATTGAGAAGCCGCTCGATGTGTCCCCCTTCCTGCTCAACGCAGGCTTCCAAACGTGGACGCCACTGATCAATACACCTGTTTACATATCATTGAGACACCTTCTAGCAGAATTCTTTCGCGCAGCTCATCTATGTCTCTTATATTGATACTAGGGATGTAAACTTTGGACTTCAGGCTTCCCAAACACCATAATCTAGTGGTGAAAGATCGGAGCTACTAGCCGGCCACATATTGGGTTTGATAAAATCCGGTGTTTCGTTCTCAAGGAATGTGATAGTTTGGCGTGCTCTGTGAGCAGGAGCCCCATCTTGTTGGAAAGTATATCTTTCACCACTAATTCGTCGAATATCAGTTAGATAGAGTGAAAGATATACTTTCCAACAAGATGGAGCCCCTGCTCACAGAGCACGCCAAACTGTCACATTCCTTGAGGACGAAACACCGGATTTTATCGAACCCAATATGTGGCCGGCTAGTAGCCCCGATCTTTCACCACTAGATTATGGTGTTTGGGAAGCCCTGAAGTCCAAAGTTTACATCCCTGGTACCAATGTAAGAAACAGGTGAACTACGCGAAATTCTGCTCGGCTGGGAGAAGGTGTCTCAACGATATATAAACAGGTGTATTGATCAGTGGCGTCCACGTTCGGAGGCCTGCGTTGAGCAGGAAGGGGGACACATCGAGCAACTTCTCAATTAAGACGAACAATATGCTAAGGTAAGCATCTACTTTTTTTAATATGACAGTTTACCTCTAAGGGGTCACTTTTTTTACCCACCCTGTATATATATATATATATACTAGCTGCGGTACCCGGCGTTGCCCGGGATAAATTTCACATTGCTGTTGCATGTCTTTCACGGTCAGCTTCAAGGCGTGATTGTCTTTCTTGGAGGTTTTCTCTTGCTCTGGTAGCTGCTACACTTTCTCGGACAGTTTCAAGACGTGATTGTCTTTCTTGGAGGTTTTCTCTTGCTCTGGTAGCTGCTACACTTTCTCGGACAGCTTCAAGACGTGATTGTCTGTCTTGGAGGTTTTCTCTTGCTCTGGCTGTTGCATGTCGTTCACGGTCAACTTCAAGGCGTGATTGTCTTTCTTGTGAGCTTTCCTGCTTCCGGGCTTCTTTATTTTTTCTGGCTGCTGATGTAGATCTGCCCAAACTTGCCCGTTTCTTTGATGGCATGGTAAAGTTGTTGGTATTTTCAAAAACTGCAAAAAAACATTGCCACATTAACTTCCTGTAACTATTCGCACAAACAGACAGGATGACCGACTCTGTGTTGACATTCTTCATCCCATAAGAGGTTCCCGTGCCAAATTTGGTAGCTCCAGGTCAAACGGTTTGAAGTCGTCCTAAAAAATAATTATATGTGAAGCTCAAGACTTTCATGACTGTGTTCTTTTCTATAGTTTTATTGACCAAATAATTAGAAATCTTGACACAATGTGAAGCTCAAAATTTTCACGGCTGCGTTCTTTTCTGTAGTTTAATCGCGGTGCTGGGGCCTTCGGGCCCAGTAATTTTAACTGCTCTTCCAGGAATATTATTCAACAAACACCTACAATTTTTAAAATCATATTTAAAAACCAACCAACAAAATTCTAACAGTTAATAAGACCATAAAATATTTTAACTTCCCATACTACGGTTATATTAGCATTAAAACTAGAAAATAACTTTCAACAATTCTGACAAAACTATACTCACAAATAAAATTTCGTTTGATATTTACGAATAATCACAGTATAAAATCGTACCTATCCTACAAAGAAAAACTTCCGAATGTCCTGGTCCTGATATTGGTAGCACTAGCCGCCAATATCAACTAAGAATAAACGAACACCTTCACACTTCATCAAGAACACAATTACCTTCACATAAACCTTCAAAATCGCTCATTACCACACGACACATTTCAAAATTATTGACACCATCAACATCAACCAATTAACGAACTTAACTGTACATATCTTGGAATCATTACACATATTACGTAAAAACAAAACCCTGAACGACTATACATACTTTCGCATTCAACCTTTGGTTTCAAAAATAAACCTTCACAAAATATTGTAACTCCACATTTATTTTATAAAGTTGATAAAAACGTAGATTAATTTGAATTATATCTCTTTTTTTTTGGATTTACATTTGCAGTAAATTATTGAACTACAAGCTTTGGTTCTCCTACTTATCATTAAACTGAGGTTCCCTAGAAATAAGAGCTAAAAGGATATATATATATATATATATATATATATATATATATATATATATATATATATATATATATATATATATATATATATATATATATATATATATACAGGGCGTCCCAAAAAAATGTATACACACTTTAACAGCTGATAGCTCAATTGATGTTTCTTTCTTTCCAAGTTAAACCCATTAGAATTAATAATGGCAGTCAGACTAAGCTTTGAACAAAGGAAATTCATTCTAAAATGCTACTGGAAGTGTGAAAACGCAGTTGAAGTGCAAAGACAGTTTAGGAGGGAGTTTCAAACAGATCCACCAACGCGACTTACCATCACTCGAATTAGAGATAAGTTTGAAGCCGATGGAACTGTTCAGAATGTCCACAAGAAGCGTTCCGGAAGACCACGGACATCGACAAGCCCCACAAAGCAAGAAAGAGTACTGGAAACGTATCACCAAAGTCCAAGAAAATCTGTGCGGCAAGCGAGTCGTGAGGTAGGAATTTCAGAATCGTCTGTCCAACGCATTTTGAAGCGCTGTCAATGGAAAAGTTACATTCCAAGATTAGTCCATGCTATTAATGAAGATGATGATGATGATCCGGACCGAAGAGTGGAGTATTGCGAGTGGTACTTGGCACGATGTGGATGTGGATTGGACGAAGGGGTTTCGTAGAATACCCTCCGCGTTCACCAGACCTCACACCACTAGACTTTTTTTTATGGGGATACTTAAAAGACAAAGTCTACGCTATAAAACCTGCAACAGTCGCTGAATTGGGAGCAGCCATTGAACGAGAATGCACACAAATACCAAACGAAATGTTTCGTGATGTTTGCGATTCCATTGCTTCGCGTTATCAGCAGTGCCTGGACCAGAACGGACGTCAGTTTGAAAACAGGCGTTGACAAAACAATTAAATAATGTCTGTAGATTCTATTACATTTTGAAAATGGAATGTATTTTAATAAACACTGCCTTTATAAGTATTTAAAGTGTGTATACATTTTTTTGGGACGCCATGTATATATATATATATATTATACAATATGTTGTGGACTTTAAAAAAAAATTTTAAATGCTTTATAAATGACGGACCGAAATCAGTTCTTTAAACGTTGCCACGATACTACCTCTTCCACTAATACTACCTCTAGTACTTCTACTACTAATAGTAATACTTTTAAAGCATATAATAAGCACTTAACTAAGCACACCGGACAAAAAATTAGTCACCCCTAATACCACCGATAGTAGGAAGTTCAAGGTCACACAGAGGGCGCTGATGTAGCATTGGTAAGTGACAAGTAGCGGTGACGTAGCACACAGGATCAGATCTGTTTCGTGAGGTGGTGAAGAACAAAGTGTGTGTTGGATATAGTCTGCAAAATGGGTCGTGAGGCAGACGTTACTCAGTGGCAAAAAGGAGCCATCGTGTTTGGCAGAGCCCACGGACACAAAATGTCTGAAGTAGCCCAATTTGTTGGTGTGTCAACGCGTACTGTCCAGCGAGTTTACAAAGAGTGGTGTAGTTCGCAATCAACTGACAATCGACGGCGTAACTGTGGCCGGAAAACAATTCTCGACAATAGGGGCCGCCGCCATGTTTCTCGTCTAGTAACTGCAAATCGTTTTCAACCAGAGAACAATTGCTCCAAGAAACCAATGAGGTTCTCCAGCGACCAATTTCCGAACGGACATTGCGTCGAGAACTGCATGCGATGGACATCTGGAGCAGGGTACCACGGAAGAGGCCGCTGTTAACAGCAAGTCACAAATTGGCACGTTATAAATGGGCTCAGAGGCACAAAAACTGGACTGCGGCAGAGTGGAAACGTGTAATTTGGTCCGATGAGTCCCGTTTTTGTTTGTTCTCCAATGATGGGAGGCGACGAGTACATCGCAGGTCCAATGAAGCCTTTAATCCTGAATGCGTCGAAGGTGTTGTTCAGGCTGGAAACAGAAAGTGAAGCGCAGGAATAGACACCCACGGACTCTGGCGGAACTTCTGGACCGGCTGATGAACGAGTGGCAGCAAATCGATGTTCAGTACATGCACAACCTCGTAGAGTCTCTGCCTCGCCGGATTCGTGCGGTTATCAAGGCCAGAGGCGCCGTCACACGTTATTGGTACATTCTGAGAGGGGTGACTAATTTTTTGTCCGGTGTGCTTATAATAAGTGATAAATCTAAATTTCAACAGTGTTCTAACGAACAAAGTGATAAAATTAAAAAATCGTTAAATATTCCAGTTAACAAGATAGATTATACTATTATTATTCTTATCATCATTATCATCATTTGGCCAAACTGGAATAAA
Organism: Bathynomus jamesi; assembly: GCA_023014485.1. NCBI lineage: Eukaryota > Metazoa > Arthropoda > Malacostraca > Isopoda > Cirolanidae > Bathynomus > Bathynomus jamesi. Next base: position 409,895 of record JAJOZX010000899.1, on the reverse strand, counting down.
ATATACCTACAGATATACCATTTGTGTATATTTACCACTGCTGAATGATTCTCTCGTTTCCAACTTGGCTTTCTGAAAGGACTATATATATAGCATATTTCCACATTTTGTTCATCTAAAATTTCATGTATAGTAAACTACATATTTCAACTAATTAAATTAAAATTGGATTAGTTTTATATAATTATTTCCAATTATATATTCATTCGGGCTACGAGAAAATTAAGAGTAAGCTTTGTCCCCTTCGAATCTTTCATGAACGTGGGCCAATTCGTGCTAAATCAAAGTTTCAGTTCATATATATATATATATATATATATATATATATATATATATATCAGTTATTATTACTTCAAAATTATAAAGAAAAGTTAAAACTTTTTTCACACGAGACATTATGCTTCTTTTTGACTGATAGCTTTATGTATTTACTCCAATACAAGAGCATTGTGCGTGGAAAAGTCTTTCGTACTGAATTTGGAATCTTTGTAAGAAAGCTACGTAATTTCCTTTCAGTTGTGCCAAAATTCTGGCACTAAATCGGACTCTTTTAGGCGCCATGCGGAGTGCCACTCCCTCAAGTCCCAATTCCACGTGCATTAAATCAAAACAAACATATTATTTCAGTCAAAAACATTAGTCTGTTTGGAAAGTAGGATATTAGGATTAGAAGTAGAAACTCAAAATATACAACAATATTAAAACCAAAATCAAACTCAATTAGTTTCAGTTTACGCACAGTTATAGTTACACAGTTAAATTGACAGGCAGAAATGTATATTTTGCTAAGACACTATCTACAGCTAAAAAAAAAGTTTTTTAAGAAGCGTATAAAACTTTCTGGTATCCAAAAACTATGATTATATATATATATTATACCCCGCAAGGGGGTTCTAAGCTCGTGCTCTTGAGTGCTCTTTGTGCTCGTTTGTACGTGCTTGTTCCTGGAGGTTTCACGTGCGCCCTCCCGGCCCTAGCACCCAAGGATGATGGGGCTCGACCCTGCAGTCCTTGTCATCCTTGGTCTTTTTCCACTTCGACTGTCCCCTCCACCCTTTCTTTTTCCTTTGTTTTTCCGCTGAGATATGCCCTTTTAAATAGAGGCGAATCGGTTCTTCCCGAACTTAAAAAAAAAATATATATATATAGGTGTGTGTGTATACAGTATATTTCATCTTAATCTTTTAACACTTTCTTGCATACATAGGATGCGTATCTTGTGACTGAATAAAATCATTTGGCGTTTGCGACAATAAATTCGTTAAATTGCGGACGTTATGCAACGTAAGGATTAAATTTAACTTACGAAATCATGTTAATTACTTTCAGATAACATTAAACTTGTACCAAAAAAACGAACAAAAATCTCGAAGTTGGGAAGTGCGCAATACAGTGTCAAAACAAAGATTTCTAATTGCATGACAGGATTAATTATAATATCAAATTATTGACGACGACGTCCTCCATCTTTTGATGTGAAGTGCGTATGGAGTAGTTTCTTCTGAAAAAAAAAGTGCTAGTCGGGATCGGAAATTTGAACCTATATCGGCCACGCACGGTAGTTCGTGGACGATATACTCGTATGTCAAAATTATATTTACTTTCATAATGAGATAATTTTTATTAGAAATTATTTGACTTCAAATTACTACCCACAGTACTTGATTGACAAGGGTGTTTCGCGGGGCTTTGAATAATATTCTTTTCCCAAAGAAGTTCTTATAGTTCGTAAGAAAGTACATATTGTACTTTAAACTTCCATATATAGGATCGGATAATATAGTTTTGAAGCGAAAACTGGGAAAACTAGTTGAAAATGTTGGAGATTTTTGTAAGGTTAAGGAAACACTGCTGCCTACCCTTCTACGTTCATGTGTAATTATAATTACAATTGTCATAGGCGGATCTAGGTTGGGAGTGGGGGTCGGCGACGTCTGGTCCCCTCACTCAATTTCTTGCAAGTGCCCCCTTTTCGAGTGCAAGCGCCCTCTTTTCGAGTGCAAGCGCCTATTTGAATGATGTGTATGCCTTTGAAAACAAATTTTGTTTTTGTAAATAAATCACGGTTATTTTATTTTATTCAAATTCTATTTCGAGTCTTTATCCATATACATTGTACTTCCAAATTTGTAGTTGCAATGGTTTTCATAGGTGCCCTTAGTACTGGTGCAGCTATATCACTATTTTTATCTTCATCTTATTCTGATAATTCTTTTTAATTGGCAAGACATTTGTAACTGTTTGAAAATTTTCTATGACAACTGTTGTACCCAAATTAGATTTTTATTTTGTATCATATTTAAGTGAGACTGATCTAGTAAAACAATACAATTGATTTTACACTCGCTCATTGGTGGTCTGCTTTAAGAAAAATATTTTAGTACTGTGCCCTTTT